>CM077672.1:380537771-380866459 GCA_039707655.1 Elymus sibiricus | reverse complement strand
TTACATAGAGGCCCAGGTTGCGATCTCTCCCAACACATAAAACTTGATGAGTATTTATTTGGTGCGCCCAATTAGGTAGACAGAACTAATAAAGCTAACATACAGCCCCACATTGGGATCTCGTGATGAGCAGAAGCACTGGAATTGGAGGCAAAGGCTGAGCTTTTTCCTGTCATGTCCATCAAGATGCTTATTGAGCGGTGCTCATTTTGGTGCTTGATACTCAATCTTGCCAGTCTTGTACTAAAAAGAATCCTCCCATGTTATGTATCAATTTTCAGTTGATATGTATGTAATGTCTATTGTGTTGTGTTCTGATAAGGATGGTGGATACCCGCAAAAAAAAAAAAATGATAAGGATGGTGGAGATTTTTTTTTTTTTTTTTTTTTTTTTTTTTTTGCGGGAGAAGGATGGTGGAGATTGACATGTACGTTCTCGAAAGGGATGGGTTAGTTCTCATGTGCTAAAATATTTGTGATAAGGTTGTTCTATACTCAAAATATTTCTGATAGATTCTTTAAAAAAAATCTGATAGATATTGACATTTTTCTTAGTGACCAACATGTCCAGCTGTCTTGCATAGTTAGTGATGATGTATTAGAAGCCAGAAATGCACTTAAAATATGCATGGATTTCATGCAATATATATGTGCAAATATTTCATAAAACCAGGAGGCATTTAACCCTGTGTTGTTTGTCTACTTTTTAGACAAACAGGGAGGGAGCTGTATGCCCAATATGCGGTCCTATCCTCAAGGAACTTCAAAGTCCCGCTAAGGATAGAAGCGCATATCGGAGACGCTTCACAAGGTGGATATCGTTACAACATACCATGTACTGAATAGATGAGAATACCAGATAAAGGCTTAGACTCGCCACAAGCTACTACATGAATACATCAATACATCCAGTAGCGGAGCCAGCACCAAGACACGCCCCAGGCCACCTTCAGTATGAACAGTAGCTACAGTGGTAAAAAAAACAGCTACAGTATGAACAGTTGACAAAGGAATTAGTAGACACGCCCCAGGCCAAGGCCCCTGTTGCCTGGGGCCTGTCTCCGCCACTTTATATATCAATACATAGCAATCATCATACAGAAAAGCAGGATCCGACTACGGATAAAATCAAACGAAAGAAGAACGACATCCATCCCAGACTGCCAACCAGGAACCCATCCTATGATTGTCGAAGAAGAAGAAGAACTCCAAATAGAACAAGCATCGCCCTCACGTCAAAACATCGCTTTACCTGTACCTGCACTTGTTGTTGTAGTAATCTGTGAGCCTTTATGGACTCAGCAATCTCATTACCATGGGTATCAAAACTAGCAAAGCTTAATGGGTATGAATGATTAGGTGGTGAGGTTGCAGCAAGCACTAAGCATTTGTATATCTGGCTAACTTACGAGTACAGAATAAGATAAGTGTTCTACGCATAAACGGTCGCAATCTAGTATGATCAAGAAGTGATCCTGAACACACTACAAAAAAACACTTCCGTGATGATACGTGTTTGTCATAATAGGTCACATTTTCTGTCATGCATGTACATCCGTGATGATTTTATGATAGTATCAAGATAGTCATACATGTGCTGTCGTAGAAGTGTTCCATGACAATACTCAAATTATCATCACGAAAGTGTCTACTTCCATGACGATAAATGGCGTGTCATGGAAGTGTTTTCGTCAAGGGTAACCGGCACGTGGCATCCATCGTAACGGGTCGTCGTTAAGCTATCGGGTCCGGTTTTGGATCCGATAACCCGCTAACAGGCACGACCAATGGCGATTTTCCACGTGTAAAATTCTCATTGGCCAAAGGAAACACGTGTCAGCTCAGCGTTGCAACAGATGTCAACCGACCAATGGACAGGAGTCGCCAATGAAACGTCGACACGTGGAACGGCCCAGCAGTGGCCCATTTAGGGTAAAAGGGCCGGCCCAAAAGATTTTATCAAATACTAATGGGCCGGCCCGTTAACAGCCTGCCATGTTTTGGGCCAAATTATGGCCCATATCAGATTCGGCCCGTTAATAGCCTGCCATGTTTTGGGCCAAATTACGGCCCATATCAGATCCGGCCCGTTAACAGACACTGTGCTTTTGGGCCCGATTTGCACTTCGGCCTCTTAAAGGCCCGTTTAACAGTTCGGCATGATACTAGTTTCGGCCTATGAGCGACCCTTGGCACTTATGGGCCATTGTCGGCCCGATTTCACTTTTGGCCATTTAACAGTCCGTGCTGCATCTGGACCTATTTCTGGTCCGAAGTGACATTCGGTCTCTTAACGGCCTGTAGTCTTCGTGGATACATTTTAGCACAACTTGCTTATCGGCCTGTTAAAGGCCCGTGATATGGTTGGGCCTAATTATGTGTAGGATCGAAAGTATGTCTAGAGGGGGGGGGGGGGTGATTAGACTACTTGACCAAATAAAACCTAACCTTTTTCCAATTTTAGTTGTGGGCAGATTTTAGCAATAATACATGTCAAGCATCACCCTACACATGCAATTCTAAGAGTATAGCAGCGGAAAGTAAGCAATTGCATATGTATGTAAAGGAGGGGATTGGAGATTTCAAACGCAATGAAGACACAGTGGTTTTTGGCGTAGTTCCGATAAGTGGTGCTATCGTACGTCCACGTTGATGGAGACTTCAACCCACGAAGGGTAACGGCAGTCCACGGAGGGCTCCACCCACGAAGGGTCCACGAAGAAGCAACCTTGTCTATTCCACCATGGCTTACGTCCACGAAGGACTAGCCTCACTCGAGGTAGATCTTCACAAAGTAGGCGATCTCCTTGCCCTTACAAACTTCTTGGTTCAACTCCACATCATGTTGGAGGCTCCCAAGTGACACCTAACCAATCTAGGAGACACCACTCTCCAAAAGGTAATAGACGGTGTGTTGTTGATGAACTCCTTGCTCTTGTGCTTCAAATGATAGTCTTCCCAGCACTCAAACAACTCCTCACAGATTTGGCTATGGTGGAAGAAGGATTTGAATGGAAAGCAACTTGGGAAAGGCTAGAAATCAAGATTCAAATAGTAGGAATGGAATAGCTTGATCTCAACACATGAGTAGGTGGTTCTCTCTCAGAAAATGTATGGTGGAAGTGTAGGCACATTCTGATGGCTCTCCTTATTGAGAAGGGAGTGGTGGAGGGGTATATATAGCCTCCACACAAAATCCAACCGTTACACACTTTTGACCCAACTCGGTGGCACCGAAACCATAATCTCGGTAGCACCGAACTGTGTAAAAGATATGAACATTAGGAATCTCGGTGGGACCAATACGAACATCTCGGATGGACTGAAGTGCAATGGCTAGGGCAAACCTCATCTCGGTGGCACCGATTGCATCAACTCGGTAGGACCGAAGTGAAGCAATAAGGCAACGGAGACTTGGCAAGCCATCTCGGTGTGACCGATTTGCAAGACTCGGTGAGACCGAAGTAAGTGCAAACGATTACAGAGAGTTGGCAGGGCCATCTCGGTGGGACCGAGATCCATTTCGGTGGATTCGATTTGTTAGGGTTTTGGCAGTGGCTAAGTCTTGGATGAACTCGGTGGGGCCGGATAGAGAATATCGGTGGGGCCGAGTTAGAATGTGGGTTTTGGACATATTTGGGTAGAGAGAGTGGTTGAGGGTTTAGGAGTACTGTCACTAAGCACTTGAGCAAAAAGACCATTAAGCAACACCTCATCCCCTTTTAATAGTATTGGCTTTCCTATGGACTCAATGTGATCTTGGATCACTAAACCAAAAATGTAGAGTCTTGATCTTTTGCCAATCCTTGTCCTTAGCATTTTGAGGGGTCCACGTCTCTAGTCCATGCCATGCCAATCATTGAACATTCTGAAATCTTTAACTTGAATGGACATTAATTCAATGAGATATATGTTGTTATGAATTACCAAAACCACCAAGGGAGCAAATGTGCTTTCATTATGGCCCGCTTTGCATCCAGCCTGCTTACAACCCATCATGTGATTGGGCCAAGCAAGGCCCGACATAAATTTTGGCCTGTTTACGGCCCGTCATGTCATTGGGCCAATCATGGGCCGAGGTATATTTCGGCTTGCTGTCGGCCAATGAATTGTTCGGCACAATTCAGGCCCAATCTACCTTTTAGCCTGTTAAAAGCCCATTGTATTTTCTGGCCCAACTAAGGCAAACGGTTTACTCGGCCTGTTAAAGGCCCGAAACTAATAGTGGGCCAGTTTACGTCTAGGCCTGTTAATGGCCTGAGATGATTGTGGGCCCACGTTTCGGCCCAATTATAGCGATTCGCGGGCCGGCCTGTTTTAGTACCGTAATTTTTTCAATATAAACCTAACGTTTTGGACCATTGCGCTCCGTCGAAGCTTACGGCCTTTTCAGAGAGCGACGACAGCATATACAGTAAAAATTACAGCATCGTGACGAAGAATTAATCTAGACTATACAACAAATAAATTACGGCATATTACATACACTGGGCATCAAAGTTCGCCGCCAGTGATAATAAAGTGCAACCAGACAGCAGATTACATACACTGGGCATCAAAGGTCGCCACCAGTGCAAATAAACACGCCGACAAAATAATATACAGAACCGACAGCACTTCAACACAGTTCAAGAAAGGTTAGCCCTGCCCGGGAGCTGCAGCGCAAGCAGCTGAGCAAGCTGATGAGACTGCGCTTGTTTGGCGCTTATATCCTCCAACTCTAGCTGCATAGCATCAATAGACGTCCTGTATGTCTGGTTAATCTTCCATAGAGATTGGAGTTTGATGTCTACTACACAACTTATTCTTGTAGACTCGTGTTGGGCCTCCAAGCGCAGAGTTTTGTAGGACAGTAGCAATTTTCCCTCAAGTGGATGACCTAAGGTTTATCAATCCGTGGGAGGCGTAGGTTGAAGATGATATCTCTCAAACAACCCTGCAACCAAATACAAGAAATCTCTTGTGTCCCCAACACACCCAATACAATGGTAAATTTTATAGGTGCACTAGTTCGGCGAAGAGATGGTGATAAAAGTGTAGTATGGATAGTAGATATAGGTTTTTGTAATCTGAAAATATAAAAACAGCAAGGTAGCAAGTAACAAAAGTGAGCACAAACGGTATTGCAATGCTTAAAACAAGGCCTAGGGTTCATACTTTCGCTAGTGCAATCTCTCGACAATGCTAATATAATTGGATCATATAACCATCCCTCAACGTGCAATAAAGAATCACTCCCAAGTTCCTATTAGCGGAGAACATAAGATAGAAATTGTTTGTAGGGTATGAAACCACCTCAAAGTTATCCTTTCCGATCGATCTATTGAGCTATTCCTATAAGTGTCACAAACAGCCCTAGAGTTCGTACTAAAATAACACCATATGATACACATCAACCAACTCTAATGTCACCTAGATACTCCAATGTCACCACAAGTATCTGTGAGTTGATTATACGATATGCATCAAACAACTTCATAATCATAATATTCAATCCACACAAAGAACTCTAAGGAGCACCCCAAAGTTTCTATCGGAGAAAAGATAATGAAAACGTGCATCAACCCCTATGCATAGATTACCCCAATGTCACCTCGGGAATCCGCGAGTTGAGTGCCAAAACATACATCAAGTGAATCAATATAATACCCCATTGTCACCACGGGTATTCATATGCAAGACATACATCAAGTGTTCTCAAATCTGAATATTCAATCCGACAATAACGAAACCTCAAAGGGAAAAGATTCGATTCATCACAACAAAGATAGAGAGGGAAGAAACACCATATGATCCAACTATATTAACAAAGCTCGCGATACATCAAGATCGTGCCATATCAAGAACACGAGAGAGAGAGATCAAACACATAGCTACTAGTACATACCCTCAGCCCCGAGGGTGAACTACTCCCTCCTCGTCATGGAGACCGCCGGGATGATGAAGATGGCCTCCGGTGATGATTCCCCCCTCCGGCAGGGTGCCCAAAAAGGGCTGTAGATGAGATCGTGCAGGTACAGAGGCTTGCGGCGGCGTAAAAACTCATCTAGGTTAACTTTCGGGGGTTTCTGAATATATATGATTTTTCAGTGTTGGAATCACGTGAAGAAGGGCCACAGGGGGCCCACGAGGCACCAGGGCGCGCCTGGGGGGGGGGGGGGGTGGCGCGCCCTGGTGGCTCGTGGGGCCACCGTGGGTCTTCTGGCCTCCTCCCGAAGCTTCTAGTGTCTCTTATGTTCCAAAAAAAATCGTCAAAAAGTTTCGCTGCATTTGGACTTCATTTGATGTAGATTTTCTGGAAAACCAAAAACAAGCCGAAAACAGCAACTGACACTGGGCACTAGGTCAATATGTTAGTCCATGAAAATCATATAAAAGCCATATAAAAGTGCACCAAAATCATTTTTTTTGAAAGTATGATGATTTTTATAGCAAATTCGGAAACTATACGCCCTAATGCATAAAAATCGAAACTATGACCCCGTCGGCCCCCTGTTGGCCGAAGAGGGCCTTTTCGGCCTACCGTTGGCCGAAGTGAGCTCTTCAGCCTCCCGTTGGCCGAAGAGTAGTAGCTTCGGCTTACTGTTGGCCGAAGAGTGGTCTTCGGCCGTATGTAGACCGAAGAGTGGTCTTTGTCTTCGTGAAGGCCGAAGAGTGCCGGACCCATCCAGGCACTTTGCCTCGCTGCAGCTGCACGTACGCTGGCTGGCTGGCTTGCTGCCATATGCATGCAGCAGCCTTTACTCGTGGATATGGACTCGATCTCACATGCATGCAGCTGCACGTACCTGTCGTTCCATCCATCGATCTCACATGGCATTATCTAATCACGCGCAGCTGGCCGTTGGTGCTACTGTATTATCTAATCACCTGCAGCATGTACTAATGCATGTGCACTAGTATGCGGCTATAAGAGCAACTCCAACTGGCCGATCCAAATCGTCCACGCGTGTCCGTTTGGGTCGAAACGGACCAAAGCGTCGGCCCAACGCGCGGACCCAAACCCAAACCGCGTACGCTCGGTGTCCGTCTGGACGCATTTCAGGCCCAAATTTGCGCCTGGTTTGCGTCCACACGGACACGAAACGGACACGGCACGCGTTCTCTCGGTGTCCGTCGCGGCCCCACCTATCGGCCGCCCAACCACCGCCCACGGTCATAGTAAATGCGGCCACCTACCTCGGGGCCTGCCTGGCAGTGGGTGGAAGCCACCGGTCCTCGTCCTTTTTAATCCAAGCGTGCGGCGGGGCCGGCCTCATCCACTTCCCTCCCCCGTCCACATCTAGTCTAGCTTGCCCCCTCACCGGCGACAGGCAAACCCTAGGGCAGCGCCATGGGCTTCTTCAGCGGCAAGGGCAAGGCCACGTGCCTCCTCCTCTGCTGCCACTGCCGCCGGCTCATCGACGCGGCGGGCCGCCACGGGTGCGCAAGAAACTGCACATCCCAGTCCACCAGGCGCGGTGGCACTGGCAGTACCGGCAGCCACTCCCGTACGCAGATGTCAGCCTGCCGCCTGCCGCACGGCTCCCGATTCCGGCGGTGCCCCGGACGGCGCGGGCACATGTCGAGGAGGTGCGCAGGCGGCGCGAGCAGCGGCGGATGGCGGCGTACGCGGCCGACTCTCCCAACTGGGAGGTCTGGTCCGCGTTGGAGCACGAGGAAGACCGCCGCCGCGGCGTGCAGGCCAACCCCGTGTACCCCCCGCCGCCCCCAAAGGTGAAGCCGGAGGAGGAGGAGGATGGCCAGCGTTGGGTGCATGCGTCGATCCAAACGAAAAACTGGACACATGCGTCCACTCGGCCGACCCAAACGGACAAAAAGCGAACAAACCACGCGTCCATTTGGGTCGGCCAGTTGGAGTTGCTCTAACACACACTACTACTACCGACCATGCACTTGCACGTTATTGGCAAAATAATCCCGCACTGGTACTAGTATATATAGATAGTACATGCACATGCAAAGCACTATTACTAGTCTACGTAGATAGTACATGCACATGCGGTACCGTCTCCATCACCAGATGAACGGGCACGTGGTGGACGCAAACATGCAAACATGCCATGTGAGATCGATGGAACGACAGGACAATTCCATCGAGTCTGTAACTGCAGCGAGGCGAGCGTCTAGGACATGCATTAGTACATGCTGCAGGTGATTAGATAATACAGTAGCACCAACGGCCAGCTGCGCGTGATTAGATAATGCCATGTGAGATCGATGGATGGAACGACAGGTACGTGCAGCTGCATGCATGTGAGATCGAGTCCATATCCACGAGTAAAGGCTGCTGCATGCATATGGCAGCAAGCCAGCCAGCCAGCGTACGTGCAGCTGCAGCGAGGCAAAGCGCCTGGATGGGTCTGGCACTCTTCGGCCTTCACAAAGCCGAAGACCACTCTTCGGTCTACATACGGCCGAAGACCACTCTTCGGCTAACAGTAAGCCGAAGCTACTACTCTTCGGCCAATGGGAGGCTGAAGGGCTCACTTCGGCCAACGGTAGGCCGAAAAGGCCCTCTTCGGCCAACAGGGGGCCGACGGGGTCATAGTTTCGATTTTTATGCATTAGGGCGTATAGTTTTCGAATTTGCTATAAAATTCATCATACTTTCAAAAAAAATCCCAAAATCATACAAAACTATAATAAACATGGCATGAATACTTCATAAATTATAGATACGTTGGAGACGTATCAGCATCCCCAAGCTTAATTCCTACTCGTCCTCGAGTAGGTAAATGATAAAAGAAATAATTTATGAAGTGTGAATGCTAGCATAGTGCATAAGTTTGATCAATGATAATTCCAATCACTTTTTCTAGCATCAATATATATCATAATCAGTAGCTCATCTCATAAAACTTCTCATGATCAAGTAGCAAGCTATTCACATGTTTAAAGTATAGGCCATAAAATTTCTTGAAAACTAACAAACAATGTTCTCAGTCATCAAACAATTGCAATTCATCTTATTTTCAGGAAGGGTCTATGTAAGAGCTTTGATCTAGCAAATTCCACATACTCAACCATCATTTAGTCTTCCATGATTGCTGACACTCAAAGCATATTTTTAGAACAAACCGTTTCAGTCAAACACATAGGAAGATAGGGGCTTAATGTTTCGGCTCCCAACTTATTTATCTCAGGGATAATGTCAACAATAATAACTCATGATCACCTATATTCAACTGGATATATGTGCCTGGATCTTTCCCTACCACATAATGCTTGCCAACTAAAGAATAAATAGAGAGGAATAGGGATGAACATTAATGACTCTTGCATAAAAGTAAATTCAGAAAAGTAAATACAGAAAAGTAAAAGATAGGCCCTTCGCAGAGGGAAGCAGAGGTTGTCATGCGCTTTTTGTTGTTGGATGCACACGCCCTTAATGCAAAGGAACGTCATGTTATATTGCCCCTTGTGATAGCAACCTTTATTATGCAATCTGTCGCTTTTATTTCTTTACCATCACAAGTTCATACAACGCTTATTTTCCCTTGCAATAAAAGATCATACATATTTTAGGAGCAATTTTTATTGCTTTTTGCACCAATGACAACTTACTTGAAGGATCTTATTCAATCCATAGGTAGATATGGTGGACACTCATGGCAAGAAACTGGGTTTAAGGGTTTTTGGATGCACAAGTAGTATCTCTACTTAGTACGAATTTTTGGCTAGCAAAAGATCCTAAGCAAGCACCACATGTTAGAGGATCCATGACAATATAACTTCTATGTGAATATAAACAAACATAACTCATTACGTTCTCTTCCTTGTCCAACGTCAACTACTTGATCAAGCTTGAAAATAATTAATGGGGGCTCACAATCATAGAAGATGTCCAAGATAGTATATTTATATGTGAAATTTCTCTTCCTTCAAAATTCTTTCATGAATTGTTCAAGTGACCAATGCTATGTTTGTTAACTTTCAATAAATTTTACCACTTATACTTCTTATATGTGAAGTCACTACTCCTCATGGGACAAGCATATGAAGCTCATATAATTTCAACTTTATGATATTCAATTCATTCAACAATTTACTCTTAGGATATAAGTAAAGCACGAGAGTAAACGAGAAACTACTCCAAAAGGTATAAGTGAAGATCAATGAGTAGTTAAGCAAATAAGTAGCTATGTGAGGACTCTCTCATTTAAAATTTCAGATCTTGATAATTTTATTCAAACAGCAAAGAAAACAAAATAAAATGACATTCCAAGAATAGCACATCTCATGTGAAGAAGCAAAAACTTAGGCTCAACCAAAACTGACCGATAGTTGTTGAAGAAGAAATGTGGGATGCCTACCGGGGCATCCCCAAGCTTAGATGCTTGAGACTTCTTGAAATATTAACTTGGGATGCCTTGGTCATCCCCAATCTTGAGCTCTTGTGCCTCCTTAATTCCTCTCATATCACGGTTTCTCCTAAATCTTAAAAACTTCATCCACACAAAACTCAACAAGAACTCGTGAGATAAGTTAGTATAAATCAACTCAAAACCTTAACATTCTGTACTGTAACAAATCACCAAAATTATAATTAAACATTGCATACTAAATGCCTCTGCATATTTAATAGTCCTATCCACAAATAGAAACATTAAACAAGCAAACATATGCAAACAATGCAACTATAACAGCAATCTGCCAAAACAGAACAGTCTGTAAAAGGGGAATAAGAATCCATACTTCCCTAACTACAAAAATTCTGAAAAATTACCACATGAAATATAACTCATGCATTCTTACTATGTAAAAATTTCATATTTTTATCATGTTCTGACTATTCAGGAATATTCTGGACATAACAGAAAACTTTCTGTTTTCAAACAGCAACACATGAACTTGCAAACTGAGCATGGTAAAGGCTATAGTTGGTATTTTATTGAACTAAAAGATACAAAACATGGTTATTGATAACACCAAGCAAATATCAATAAAATAAAATGACGCTCCAAGCAAAACTCATATTATGTGACGAATAAAAATATAGCTCCGAGTGAGGTTACCGATAGTGTTGAAGACGAAAGAGGGGATGCCTTCCGGGGCATCCCCAAGCTTAGACGCTGGAATCTTCCTTGAATTTTACCTTGGGGTGCCTTGGGCATCCCCAAGCTTAGGGTATTTCCACTCCTTATTCTCCTCATATCGATATCTCACCCAAAACTTGAAAACTTTAATCACACAAAACTTAACGGAACTTCGTGAGATAGGTTAGTATGATAAAAAATAAATCATCCACTTAGGTACTGTCAAGACAAGATTCATAATTGTTATCACATAATACCTACTGTATTCTATCATTTCCACAATTTATATTACTCAATATAAGCTATGGAAACACTAAAAACAAGCAAACTATGCACCGAAAACAGAATCTGTCAAAAACAGAACAGCATGTAGTGAGCGATTTAAAAACCATACTTCTGTACCTCCAAAAATTCTGAAAAATTAGGATAAAGTACAAAATTTGTAAGTCAATACTGTGTAAAAATTTCAGAATTTTTTCACGTTCCAGTACAGAATAGAAATTCCAGCACTGGACGCAAAAGTTTCTGTTTTTGCACAGAATCAAATCAACAAGCATCCACACTATCCCAAAGGCTTTACTTGGCACATTATTGAAAGAAAACATATAAAACATGATTACTACAGTAGATTAATCATGTGAACACACAAAAACAGTAGGTATAAGTGTTGGGTTGTCTCCCAACAAGCGCTTTTCTTTAATGTGATGATTTCAATGATGCTCACATAAAAGTTGAAGAATTGAAACACAATGAGAGCATCATGAAGCATATGACTAGCACATTTAAGCCTAACCCACTTCCTATGCATAGGTATTTTGTGAGCAAATAGTTTATGGGAGCAAGAATCAACTAGCATAGGAAGGCAAAATAAGTATAGCTTCAAAACTTTCAACACATAGAGAGGAAACTTTATATTATTGGAACACCTACAAGCATATGATCCTCTCTCATAATAATTTTCAGTAGCATCATGAATGAATTCAACAATATAGCTATCACACAAATCATTCTTGTCATGATACATAAGCATAGAATTTTTATTACTCTCCACATAAACAATTTTCTTCTCATTCATAATAGTGGGAGCAAACTCAACAAAGTAACTATCATGAGATACTTGATTGGCATAATCAATTTGAGCATTAAAATCATGATGACAAGTTTCATGGTTATTATTATTCTTTATAGCATACATGTCATCACAATAATCATCATAGATAGCAACTTTGTTGTCATAATCAATTGAAACTTCTTCCAAAATAGTGGAATCATCATTAAATAAAGTCATGGCCTCTCCAAATCCACTTTCATCAATATAATCATCATAAATAGGAGGCATGCAATCATCATAATAAATTTTCTCATCAAAACTTGGGGGAGTAAAAATATCATCTTCATAAAACATAGCATCCCCAAGCTTGTAGTTTTGCATATCATTAGCATCATGGATATTCAAAGAATTCATACTAGCAACATTGCAATCATGCTCATCATTCAAATATTTTATGCCAAACATTTTATTGAATTCTTCTTCTATCAATTGAGCACAATTTTCCGATCCATCATTTTCAAGAAAGACATGATAAAGACGAATAATATGAGGCAATCTCAATTCCATTTTTTGTAGTTTTCTTTTATAAACCAAACTAGTGATAAAACAAGAAACTAAAAGATTCGATTGCAAGATCTAAAGATATACCTTCAAGCACTCACCTCCCCGGCAACGGCGCCAGAAAAGAGCTTGATGTCTACTACACAACTTATTCTTGTAGACTCGTGTTGGGCCTCCAAGCGCAGAGTTTTGTAGGACAGTAGCAATTTTCCCTCAAGTGGATGACCTAAGGTTTATCAATCCGTGGGAGGCGTAGGTTGAAGATGATATCTCTCAAACAACCCTGCAACCAAATACAAGAAATCTCTTGTGTCCCCAACACACCCAATACAATGGTAAATTTTATAGGTGCACTAGTTCGGCGAAGAGATGGTGATAAAAGTGTAGTATGGATAGTAGATATAGGTTTTTGTAATCTGAAAATATAAAAACAGCAAGGTAGCAAGTAACAAAAGTGAGCACAAACGGTATTGCAATGCTTAAAAACAAGGCCTAGGGTTCATACTTTCGCTAGTGCAATCTCTCGACAATGCTAATATAATTGGATCATATAACCATCCCTCAACGTGCAATAAAGAATCACTCCCAAGTTCCTATTAGCGGAGAACATAAGATAGAAATTGTTTGTAGGGTACGAAACCACCTCAAAGTTATCCTTTCCGATCGATCTATTGAGCTATTCCTATAAGTGTCACAAACAGCCCTAGAGTTCGTACTAAAATAACACCATATGATACACATCAACCAACTCTAATGTCACCTAGATACTCCAATGTCACCACAAGTATCTGTGAGTTGATTATACGATATGCATCAAACAACTTCATAATCATAATATTCAATCCACACAAAGAACTCTAAGGAGCACCCCAAAGTTTCTATCGGAGAAAAGATAATGAAAACGTGCATCAACCCCTATGCATAGATTACCCCAATGTCACCTCGGGAATCCGCGAGTTGAGTGCCAAAACATACATCAAGTGAATCAATATAATACCCCATTGTCACCACGGGTATTCATATGCAAGACATACATCAAGTGTTCTCAAATCTGAATATTCAATCCGACAATAACGAAACCTCAAAGGGAAAAGATTCGATTCATCACAACAAAGATAGAGAGGGAAGAAACACCATATGATCCAACTATATTAACAAAGCTCGCGATACATCAAGATCGTGCCATATCAAGAACACGAGAGAGAGAGATCAAACACATAGCTACTAGTACATACCCTCAGCCCCGAGGGTGAACTACTCCCTCCTCGTCATGGAGACCGCCGGGATGATGAAGATGGCCTCCGGTGATGATTCCCCCCTCCGGAAGGGTGCCCAAAAAGGGCTGTAGATGAGATCGTGCAGGTACAGAGGTTTGCGGCGGCGTAAAAACTCATCTAGGTTAACTTTCGGGGGTTTATGAATATATATGATTTTTCAGCGTTGGAATCACGCGAAGAAGGGCCACAGGGGGCCCACGAGGCACCAGGGAGCGCCTGGGGGGGTGACGCGCCCTGGTGGCTCGTGGGGCCGCTGTGGGTCTTCTGGCCTCCCCCCGAAGCTTCTAATGTCTCTTATGTTCCAGAAAAAATCGTCAAAAAGTTTTGCTGCATTTGGACTTCATTTGATATAGATTTTCTGGAAAACCAAAAACAAGCAGAAAACAGCAACTGGCACTGGGCACTAGGTCAATATGTTAGTCCATGAAAATCATATAAAAGCCATATAAAAGTGCACCAAAATCATACAAAACGATAATAAACATGGCATGAATACTTCATAAATTATAGATACGTTGGAGACGTATCAGAGTTCCAGTAGGAGTTGAGCTGAAGCATGTCTTTCTGCTTGAATTTGAGACTGAAGAAGTCGAACAGATTCAGGCGGTGACTTTATCGAGCTTGTGTCACTGCTATTAGCGAGTAACTTCGACACTACATCAAGACATGACTTTGGGGTTGTATTGCTATCCCCAAGATGTGTTGCCTTCTTCCCTGCAATATAAGTTAGAGGGACAAGCAATGGGTACGTCTCACTATCATTGTGGCAGTTCTTCCTGGCGTCAGTGATATCACCCTGAAAGAGAAACAAGTAGAGAGATAACAAGTTTTGCACGTATAAGCATGAGTGTTGTCAATTTGTCCCATGTCTTAGTGGCAAATAAAGAGACATGGTTTAAAATAGCATTAACATAATAGACATTGTTCATAGTTAAGACATGGCAGGAAATGGCATTGTGCAGGAGTGGCCAGCTTCACCACACCACTGGATTACAGATCAAGAACACAAGCATACATGCAGTGCTAAAGAATGTATACGCATCATTGGCCAGTGTGCTATTAATTTATCCCATTTCAGATTGGCAAATAAAGAGACATGATTTAAATAACATTAACATAATATGGCATTGTTCATAGTTAAGACATAGCAGGATATGACATTGTGCTGGAGTTGGTACTTTCACCCCACCACTGGATTACAGATCAAGAACACAAGCATACATGCAGTGCTAAGGAAGATCACTTGCTATGTTTAGTTTAATTTACATGGTATGAATAAGGAACTAGGTTGTACAACTAAAAACTGAAATTGAGAAGGAAAAACTTATGTTTATGAACTTCTTCGTAATAAACTTTAAACATGCAACTTGAGGCAAATGACAAAAATAAACAATAGTTGCAGTCATAGCTATCCAAATATACACAACAAAGTTTGAAGGCTTGAGAAGGACAAACTTACGTTAGTAGTGAAGACCGGCTCTATAAAGCCCTTGTCCATGTTGATGGGGGGGGGGGCAATTCAAGAAGTTTGCCACGGAGTCTTCTTCATAAGCGTTGCCTTTATTCTACATTTTGTTAAGAGTAAATATAGATGTAATAATATAGGAACAAATGGAGATTATTTAAGGTAAGATGCAGAGTGATGCTACATAATCAACTAGCTATAAATGTAAGTACAACATACAGGTAAAAGGTACTGACAAGTGCAATGCAGAGCTAAACTTCTTCAGTAGCATTGGTTTTATTCAACATTTTGGTAAGAGTTAATATAGATCTGATGTGTAGAAAATGGAGGGTAAGGGAAAATAAGCTGCAAAGTGATGGTACATGAACAACTAGCTGACAATATAAGTACAGTGATAAAGGACAACAGATACTTACAAGAACAATGCAGAGCTAAACTTCTTCATGAGCATTGGGTTTATTCTACATTAATGTAACATTAATATAGATCTGATAATTTGGAGCGAACAGGGGATAAGCAAGCTATCATGCACACTGATGTCACATAATCAACCAGGTATGAATGTAAGTACAACAATACAGGACAACAGGTACTAACAAGAGCAAAGCAGCGAGCAGCATAGTTGCGATATCCTAGGTTTTGTAGCGCTGGTTCTATCGCCAATATAAGTGGGGTGCTATCTGATTTCTCCGGTATCACCACCTTTTTCAAGGACTTTGCTCGTACTCTTTCAGGTTCTGCAGTCACCCTCTTCCTTTTGGATGTCTGATACACAAGAACAACATTTGAATGGAAAAACATGGTATGATGACAAATGGAATAGGTATTGATAATGGATGGGCATGGCATCTTCACATATATGATGAGTAAACTAAGGCACATGGCGGTGCAACGAAGTAGAAGAAATGCAAGACACCTTATGCAAGATACGTGCAAGCAATAAAACCTTGCCAAATTAGAACCCAAGCACCTTGTTGGGTGAACAGGATAGGCCATCTTCCTTTGACTCCTTGAGCTCAGAATAGTCATTAGGATCATATTCTAAACACGATTATGTAGGTGGGGAGCGTGTGGATTTCATTGCATCCAGAATGGAACTCAATCCTTGATGCCAAGTTTGTTAGCCATTGCACTGTTCCATAATAATCTTCCGATGTGCGCATTCTCATATTCATTGTGATTATGTTCAATATCTGAGAAGCATGAAAACATAAATAGTAGTGAGATTATCTTTGTAATGTAGAGGATATAGTAATATAATAGGGGCTCCCTGTAAACCCTTGTGTGCTATCACTGGATTCTGATGAGAGATCCCTTGTGTTATGTAATTTGGTGCATACATTAATATAATCTGGCACAACTACAAAAAAAATAGGCTCCCTGTTGGGAGCTCCAGAAGTAAGGATAGTTGGCAGATGATAGGTTTCAAAATATACTGTATAGAAAGTTTATTGTCAAACCATGATAACGAGAGCGCACAGAGAAATAGTATTCCCACATGTCTCTATATGTGGCGCACATGCATTTCAAAACTCACATAGTAACATTAGCTGACCAATTAAATGTAAGCTTTGGAAATATGAGTGGCATGTAGTTTAGCTTGAAGGATGGAGTGCTGCTAGTACGACACAAAGCCACTAGGCAGATCGCAGTGTAGATAAAAGGGGGACACCATAAGCATCATAAATAAATCGGGAAAGTGGAACTGCCTGGAAAATATGGGGTTGTATTGCCGCTACTAATCGAAAGCCTATCGATCACCTACATGCCAGCTCTATTCACCTGAAGACGCACTACTGTTACTATCAGTCTAGGCTCTCAAAGGCCACACAGCTCCCAGGATTTCCTGGATATTATGGCAGATCAACTCGAAGTGCTAAAAGCATATAGCAGAAGCGGCCCAGACCTGTTGACTGCAGATGTCCCTGCTCCCCTTCCTGACAGGGAACATACTGTACTTATTAAAGAAGAACAGAAGAGGAACATGTTAAAGAATAGAAGAGGAAGCATATTATGGAGATTCCGCTTCTTTCTATACAATGTTGGTTGCCCACCCATGATGAATCAGAGCGCCCAAAGAAATGCAATTCCCTGTTGTCTCTCTATATGTGGCCACATGCATTTGGAAACTCAAGTGGGAGCATTAGCTGACCAATTAAATGTGTGTCTGTTAACTAATATCAGTATCATATCACATTCGTATTTGAACAACTAAGCTTTGGAATTATGATTGGTGTGTTGTTTAGCTTCAATGGTGGACTTCTGCTAGTACGACACAAAGCACCTACGCAGATCATAGTGTAGATATAATGGGAAAACCAGCATCACGAGTAAAATCAGGAAAGTGGAACTTGCTGGAAAATATGGTCTAGTATTGCCAGTACGGCTAGAAAGGCTTCAGATACCAGCTCTCTTCAACTGAAGGCGCAGTACTGTTACTATCAGTCTAACTCTCAAAGGCGACACAACTCCCATTATTTCCTGGATATTATGGCAGACCAACACGAAGAGTTGAAAGCATCCATCACAAGCGACCGAATAGACCTGTAGATTGCAAATGTCCCTGCTCCTCTTCACTACAAGGAACATACTGTACTACTATACTTATTAAAGAAGATCAGAAGAGTAACATGTTAAAGAAGAGCAAGCAGATTTTGGATAATAAAATGTTTGTTGCCCACCCATGATGAACCAGAGCGCATAAAGAATGCAAGTCCCTGCTGTCTCTCTATATGTAGTGCACTTGCTTATCGAAACAAAAGAAGGAACATTCGCTGACCAATTAAACGTTCTCTGTTTTAGTAATATTAGCATCATATCAGATTCGTATTTGAAAAACTAAGTTTGGAATTATGAGTGGCATGTTGTTTATCTTGATGGGTTGAGGAGCAGTGCTAGCACGTCACGAACCACCTAGGATGATGGTACTGAATATAAAGGGAATGGCTGCATGCAAGTCGCCCGACTTTCATCATTTGGGTCAGTCGATCATTTCAGGCGGTTGGATGAAGATCCTACGTCTCCTAACCCTTCTTCTTCCTCACCTCTTCTTCTTCTTCCCCAAAAGACCACCGCATGGGCCGCCGGCAGAACCACCGGCCCCGCCCCCCGCGGCCGGTGGTGCTCCCACGACCGGCTCGCCGCCCCGCCCTCCCCTGAACCGCCCCCACCGCCGGTCTTTCGCCGCCCCCGGCCATCCCTCTAGCCCCCCCCCCCCGTGTCGAGTTTTTCCTCCGGCGAAGCCCCACCACGGCCCAACCACCACCGTCCATCACCGCCCCCACCCGAAACCCTAAGATAGATAATGGGGTAGCCCTCCGGCGAGCCCCTTCCTTATCCTTCCTTCCCTTCGGCGAACTCTCAAAAATCGACTGACCCCAATTTGAAATTCAGCCAACTATCATTTAGCTAATGTGGAATATAAAAGGAGAAAAGCATAAGCATTGCCAGTATAGTGTTGAGCGCACCATGGCGGATCTGAAGGTGCAAACCGGACAAAGGCTACTTCGCAACCAATGTTTGCTTTGAACAAACAAGTAAGATTCTAAGTGATGGACAAGAAATCATAGTAAAGCAGTGGTGATCTATTTTCTTGCTGAGATAAATAACTTGAGCAGATACGAAAGAGTACCGCCTCTGGTGCGGCACCATGTAAGCATCTGTTGAGACATTGAGGGTGCTGCGGTAGCGATGGCTGTCGGCGGCATGGAAGCAGTTCTGGGAGGGCAGACGGTGGCGGAGGGGGATATGTCCCGGCGCGGTGGACAAGACGGTCGTTGGAGCGGCCCCGGCAAGGTGGACGACGGCTCGGATGAAGCGAGAGGACGTGATGCAAGGATCCTGGTCCAGAGCCATGGATGAGAGACGTCGATCTCTTGTAATGGACGACGACGTCGGGGTATCAGCTCCGGCATGGTGGAGGAGGACGGCGGTGGATGGGGTGGTGGACGGAGGAGGCTGGGGTGGAGAGGGTGTTTTGGTGCCCACGGAGTACGAATGGGAAAATGGAGGGAGAGAGGCAGGGGGGACCGTGTCTTTCGGACGCGCTTGTCTCAAATGCGGGGAAAGTTACAAACTTAGCCCCTGTTTAAAATTTCGGACATCAGAGCGATATTGGTCGGTTGGGGATAGGACGGTAATCTCGCATCTCCCGAATATTTGCCGAGAGCGATTTCGGCCGAGGAGAGACTATGTTTTGGCGCCCACCGTGTATGAATCGGGGTGAGAGGCGGTTATGTCACGTTTGAATGAAATTACAATCCTACCCCTATCGAGACCTATAGAAATCGGGCCGATAGGCTTTGCGTGTCAGGGATAGGCAGTAATTTCCATCTCCCAAAATTTCTTTTCGGGCGGTTACAGCCGAGGAGGGACTAGGTGTTTCTCCGCTTCGTTCAAATTTTAGGATAATGAAAGTTTCACGTTTACCGTGCCAACTAAATTTGAATCCATTTTGTATTCTTTTTTTTCCGGGCAGGATCCATTTTGTATTCGAATACAAATATATATATATATACATCATTTTTATATATATACTTTCAAAAGCACAACACCCTTTATATATAAATATGGTTTACAAATGCCATGATCTCAAATTCATAAGGTTGAATCCACCTTAAGTTGAATTCAAATATTTGAAACCACATATAATGTGTTTGACACACAACATATAGTGTAATCCCATTGAATTGCATAAGCCATGCATTGTCTCAAATTAAAAAATCTATGGATCACTAATATCGATAAATTAAATAACATTACATGTGTCCCCAAATTCAAATGAATATGCATGTTTGATAGACCAAATTTTGTTCTGATACTATCGATGTCCTGTTCTCTAATTTAAATATTTGAATCCCATTTAATCCACATATTCATCACATATAGCAATCATTCATGCCCTTATATATATCTCTAGACCCGTATGCCTTCACTATCTCTCGGGTATCTCTCGTGCTCCTTGTATATATCTCTCTGGATAGCTGTCTATTTTCTTCGTCACACACTAACAGTGCTCTCTCCCGCTCTGATACATCTCCAATGTATCTATAATTTTTTATTGTTCCATGCTATTATATTATCAATCTTGGATGTTTTATATGCATTTATATGCTATTTTACATCATTTTTGGGAACTAACCTATTAACCCAGTGCCCAGTGCCAGTTGTTGTTTTCTGCTTGTTTTTGTTTTTTCAGAAAAACAATACCAAACGGAGTCCAAACGCTACGAAACTTTTTGACGATTTTTTTCTGGACAAAAGAGACCCTAGAAGCTTCGGTAGGAGGCCAGAAGACATACGAGGAGGTGACAAGGCAACAGGGCACACCCAGGGGTGGTGGCCGCGCCCTGTTACGTTGTGGGCCCCACGTGGCTCCTTTTGACCTAATTCCACTTTTATAAATTCTCAAATATTGGGAAACCATCAGAGAGCCAACCCAAATACTTTTTCCGCCGCCACAAGCTTCTGTTCTTCCGCGATCCCATCTGGAGGCCTTTTTCGGCACTCTGCCGGAGGGGGAATCGATCACGGAGGGCTTCTACATCAACCTTGCTGCCCTACCGATGATGTGTGAGTAGTTTACCACAGACCTACGGGTCCATAGCTAGTAGCTAGATGGCCTCTTCTCTCTCTTTGATCTTCAATACAATGGTCTCATCGATCTTCTTGGAGTTCTATTCGATGTAATCTTCTTTTGCGGTGTGTTTGTTGGGATCCGATGAATTGTGGGTTTATGATCAGATTATTCATTGAAAGTAATTGAGTCTTTTCTGAACTTTATTATGCATGATTATTATAGCTTTGTATTCCTCTCCGGTCTATCCGTTTGGTTTGGCCAACTAGATTGATTTATCTTCAGCGGGAGGGGTGCTTTGTAATGGATTCAATCTTGCGGTGTCCTCACCCAGTGACAGAAGGGGTAGCGAGGCACATATTGTATTGTTGCTATTAAGGGTAAAACGACTGGGTTTATTCATATTGATTGGGTTTACTTGGTCTACATCATGTCATCTTGCTTAAGGTGTTATTCCGTTTGTTATGAACTTAATACCATAGATGCATGTTGGATAGCGGTCGATTGGTTGAGTAATAGTAGTAGATGTAGGCAGGAGTTGGTCTACTTGTCTCGGACGTGATGCCTATATATGTGATCATTGCCGTTAATAACATCATAACTATGCGCTTTTCTATCAATTGCCCAACAGTAATTTGTTTACCCACCGTATGCTATGCGTTCGAGAGAGAAGCCTCTAGTGAAAACTATGGCCCCCGGGTCTACTTAAATCATATAAAAAGAAAACTAAAAATACTTTGCTGTAATTTATTTGCTTTTATTTTCTTTTGCAATTTATCTATCTACCACTACAAGATTTAATCCTTGCAAGTAACGAGTTCAAGGGGATTGACAACCCTCTTGCCCGCGTTGGGTGCAAGTATTTGCTTTTGTGTGTGCAGGTGCTGTTCACGAGGCTTTGCGTGTTTCTTCTATTGGTTCGATAACCTTGGTTCTCACTGAGGGAAATACTTATCTCTAATGTGCTGCATCTCCTCTCCTCTTCGGGGAAAATCCCGACGCAGCTCACAAGTAGCACGCTCCCTATGTCAGTGTAGCTACGACTCTCCCTCTTAAATCTCCCTCTCTATCTCACAAACACAAACCCAGTCTCCCAAGGTCTCATTCCTCTCCACTATTCCCGTGTATGCCTCTCACACACACCCTCTCTCCCTAGGGATATCTGGCGCTCCCAATGTCTCTCTAGCTTAGACTCCCCCTCTGAAATATATTTCCCTCTCACAAACACAAACTCCGTCTCTCGGGGTCTCATTTCTCTCTAATATTCGCTTGTATGTCGCTCACATGCACCCTCTCTCTATCTCTCCCTCACACACAGAACTCACCCTTCCGATCCACTCGACTCTTATCTCTCTCACACACACACACACTAGCCTATCTCCCTCTAGCTAGCGATCTCTCTCTCTATCTCTCTCTTTCTCCATCAACCTTCTTTCTCGGACGCACTCTCGCTTCCTATCACGCACACTATATCTCTTTCGCTCTACATGCATCTATAGATTGATCTCTTTTGCACACACATTGTGTCTCGCTCTCTCTGCTGGCCATATATATATGCATACTCCAACTCATGTCACTCTCTCTTAAAGACAAAAACACACGCTCCATCATCGAGCCTTCTTCCCTCCACATCTCACATGCATGCGTCGATCTCTTTTGCACACACATTGTGTCTCGCTCTCTGATCTGTTGGTCATATAGGCATACTCCACCTCACGTCACTCTCTCTTAAAGACAAAAATACTCGCTCCATCATCGAGCCTTCTTCCCTCCACATCTCACATGCATGCATATTGTGATATCGATCCATCTCTCGCATCCTTGATCTTATGACTTATGTCTCCTCTCTTTTATCTCGATCATGCGCGCGCGCGCACACACACACACCCTCTATCCACGTATATATGTATACCTCTCGCACATGCACGTTCTAGGTCTCATCTCTCTCCATACGTATTTAATTACCCCCACCCCGCCTCGAATCTCTCTCTTCTTTCGTGCACATATGACTTCCGTCTGAATGGGTCTCTTCTCTAAAACACACACTCACACTTATCTATCTCCCTCCAGCTATCTCTCTCCCCCTCCCTCCCTCTATATCCCTGAAACCAATAAGACCATCCCTTCATTTAATTCCCACACCTACATGCACCATTGATAGTACTCTTTCTCGGTGTCTCTCGAACAAACGCGTTATCTCAATGTCCATATCCCTCTCACGCGCACACGTCTTCTATTCCCTCTCTTCAGTCCTCTTATCTCTCGCCCCCTAGCTGAAGGCCTCTGCCATACACATCACCTCTCTATGATGAAGCCACACACACTTAATTACTTTCCCTACCGAAGAATCCATTTCACACACACACACACGCCCACCCACACACACACACACACACTCTCTCTCTCTCTTCTCTCTTTCACACACACCGTCTCTCTATACGACCATATCAAACACACACACATGCTCTAGGTGGAGTATTTGTTCCTACCACACCTTTCGTCCAACCTTCCCCGTATGATTATCAATCACCTTAATTTACTTATAACATGGACAAATTCCATTGTAATTTAGTTAGCAAACTTCTCATCAAAATATGATGCAAATCACGAGCAGGAATTGACAAATTTTTATTTGCACAATCACATTAATATGGTTAGGTAAATCACAAGCTAATGTACCATTATAATATTTATATCCCGTTGCAAAAGGTGGAGTACATATCCGAAGAGTAGAGGCACACACACACACTCCGTCTCTTAGAATCTCACACACATGTGAGTTACGTGACGCACCCTAAACAGACACGTATGTGTACAATTTCTGCACGCGCGGGTACACGTGATGGAGCACATTTATTTAAGCCGGACGATGAACCCAAACATTAGATGCATTCATTCCCCGTTACCTCTTCTCTGTTCGCCATTGCCCGATAGCCATGGATCAGCAGAAGGTAACGACATACGCCATGCTCATGTTGGAGCAGTGCTTTGAGCTGCTTCCGGAGATCTGGAGGTGGCGCAAAGCCCAGTTCGCAGCTGGCCTGCATCCAGATCGACTCGCCGGAGCCGGAGGAGGAGGCGGGGGAGGCGGAGAAGGACGCGGAGCCGGAGGAGGAGAACGACGACGCGGAGCTGGAACAGGAGGACGACGACGCGGAGCAGGAACAAGAGGACGACGACGCGAGCGAAGCAGAGCCCGAGGTGGAGGAGGACGACGACGCGAGCGAGGCGGAGCTGGCGCCACCGGCTGCAGGCTTCGCCATGGCCGACGCCATGGCGGAGTTGTCCCAAGCGGAGGGGGCGGCGGAACAGCAGGCCATCCTCGAGTCCATCCAGTCGGAGGCCGAGGTGAAGGCCAACCGCCGCTTCCTCCACTAGCAGGAGGGGGGGATCAATGAAATGTTCGCCGAACTGGAGGAGGAGCAGGAGGAGCTGGAGTTGCAGCATGCGGCCACCTACCCATCTTCGACGACGAGTAGTGTGGTCTAGCTTAGGTTATGTGCGTAGTACTACGTAATATTGTATGCTTTGTATGGATTTGAGATATCTAATATACGTGGTACTCCCTCTTTCCGGTTTAAAGGGACGGGCACCGGCGATCATTTAGAATAGGTTTAGAGTAGGTTTTAGTCCGGTTTGTATGAAAAATGTAATGAATTTCGTCCGGTTTCTATGAAAAGTTTTCGAAATGTAATGAATTTCATCTGGTTTATATGTATTCCGCCGTGTTTGCACGAATTTCATCTGATTATTCATATAGTTGTCGAAAGGTATGCGGGCAGCGTTGGATGGCAGCCTCCGGCATCAGTCTCCGCGGACAGATGCCGGAGTAAATTTGGGGGGTCAGCGTTGGAGATGCCCTAACCATCATGGTGTAATCCCTAACAGTGCTCCACTATTTTGCAGGGAAAAGTCATCCCCCGATCAAAATCAGATCGCCGATCGTGGATGTGCACGGGGCATTCGGTCTCACTTGGAACCTTGTACACGACGACACCCAGTTGGGACGTACTATCTTAGAAGTTGTTACCCATGGTACCATTGAAGGTCAACAAGGTGCCACGATCTATCACGATCGGACCCTGATCATGTACCCAGGTAATCCATTCTCTCTGATCTAAGAGTAGTAGAGCCAGGAGCTAGAGTATATCTTATTGCCATGTCATCTTATAACATTTCAGTACTACATTTCAGTACTACATGTCTCCATGAGGGAGGAGTAGTTCTTTTTTTTTGATTGATTGGGATAGTCATTAATGATGTACTTAGCAATTTCAGTTTCGGAGTACTAGCTAGTGAGCCTGAATCCCATCAAATAAAAAAAGTACTACTACTACTAGGACTCCTACTTTAATTAATATACATGGCCCACGTCACACTATCAAATTGTTTCTTGTAGCCCGTGCCGCAGCTGGCTCTAATCTAGTCCTACCATATACTGCTTCCCTTCCCTTCCCTAGCATAGAAATAAGAAGAAAAAATTTATTTTAATCCTTATCCTCTGCTTACGTCACCTTATTATAATTGCTGCACAACATTTATCCTGCATGGACCTTGACCATGCCCGTCACCATGTATCCAGGTTTGAGATGCCAGGTGTACCAGATGGACGGCTGCGTGTTCGACCCCCGTGATGCTACCTGGGTGCGGAGGAACACACTTGGTGAGTACTCGGTTTTCATTGGGGATAGCTACCCCATAGTGAAAATGATGCCACCTTCCGTGCATGATGCTGACAGCCTGCCATTCATGAAGAATGGGTGCGTTTTCATTACGCACCACCGGATTAATATTTTGAACGCCCCTATCCCTGACTTAAGCCACTTCAGCTTGGATGCGTCTCCATCGTGGTGAGCCACACTAAAAAGCTGCGATGATATGGATTCCCATTGCCCTCTGTTATGGATCATGCCATCTATGAAGAACACCTTGGACTGGAACTACGAGATGGACATGTACCCAGGCACGTACGAACCTGAGTAATGTATCGCAGTAAATATAGGTGAATTAGCCAGGCACAAATAGTATGAACCTGCGTGGCATGTTGGCATTTGTCTTTTAGAACTTACTAGCACTAAATGTTACATGCAATGCACGTTGATATTATGATGTACGTGCCTAAGTACTCTACTACATACTATATTAATTGCAGGCACATATTAGGTTGGATATTTGTTTACGTATATGGTCCGAAACCTTCCAACTAGACGCGTCTGTCTCTCCGGGTCATAATTTGTATCGTTATATATGATACGTGTGGTCTCCGACCCTTCAACTACACAGTCAAATCACCCTCAAAGAAAAACCGGACGGTCATATCACCTGTGATGCCGTGTTTCGCACTCCTCCCTCGTAGGGTGGAGACGCTTGCTTTCATAAAAATGGAAGAAGTGGAGACGCTCTACCACGCTGTTCCTGTCCTCGTCCTTTCGCTGACGTGTGGGACATCCAGCACGTGCCAAGCAGCAATTTATCCCCATATCTTGATCTATAGGCTACGTGCCAGACTTAAGACAAGTCTGCCGTATGAACCACTGCACACCAAGCAGCAGGCGTGGTGAGCAATCTTCAAATCATCAAGTCATTAAAAAAACAATATGAACCACTGCACATGCAAGTTCACTGGGCTGCCGTGCGCTAGCTTTCATCAAAAGTAAGAAATAAATAAGTATAAAATAGCAGTGACACTCTACCGTGCGGTTTCCTTGCTTCTCCTCCATAGCGGGTAGAGTACTTTCATTCGCCGACATGTGGGACATCCACCATTCGGGTCCATTTGCCATGCACCAAAATTAGAGTGCATCATGCAGGACTACAGGGGAGACTCACCCCGGTCGTAGCGCCAAAGTAATAATGACTAATGAGCCGTCAAATCACAAGGCCCCACCTATCCAACTGTAAGTTGCTCGGACGAAGCAACCATCATTTCTCTCTTCGTTGAATCTGCTTCTTTAAGATAGCGTACTGTAGCGTCAATACTGCTAGCACACGCGAAGACTGGACGACACTGTGGTAGCACAACATATGAACATTGTCCATAACGTGAAGGGAGGATGGTTCCAGAAATTAATATTCCCTCGCTTCCAGTTATAGGGCTCAATTCAAAAATGTAAACCAACTAGATGGTGAGTGTTTACCAATGTATTAATTGCAACGCATGCATGCATGACCAATACTATGACCAAGAAGTATACATGCATTGGTCAGTTTTCTCTTAATCCTTGCACTCAACGATTTCATGAACCTTGAAATCTAAACATGTGAGTGGGAGCAATTAAACTGAGACTTACAAAATGTAGCAGGATTCTTCTTGGGATTAGTAGAAAGTGCGGCGCCTTTTTAACCGGGTTTTGCATCGATCGTTCGTATGAAGGTGCTAAACCAAGTGTTGCACTTACAAGTTCAAAACGAGAAAGTGGACCACTCACGGCACGCCTGTCGCGTTCGGCCCGCCGCTCAACGCGCTTCCTCACGGCATATCACTGACATGTGGGAACGTATGTGAGCAAACCGACTTGGCCAAACTAGCCCGCCTAACGCACGGGAAAGCCCCGCGCTCGTCTTTTCTATCTGGATTTCTACCGATCGATCGCAAGAACAGGCAAAAGAAAATGTTACACTTTACAAGTTCAAAAGGAAAAGGCGGCACACTTCAAGCACGCCTGTCGCGTTCGTGTCGCACCCCCCACGGTCGGTCTGGTACGCCGCTCACCAAAGGAAACACGGACGCGTTGTCTTGCATTTTCAATGACATGTGGGACTGCAATTGAATTAACCGATGATACCCAAAATCTAATCGCCTGCCGAGTGCCGGCTGAGAAGAGAGAGACGAGGAGGGAGAAGAGATCGCCCGCCAGCCGCGCATGGACTCCAAGAAATATGGTGATAGTGTGAGGTGGCCATGTTTTAATAAAGTCGGAGCACTCCTTTGTACTACTTGAAGAGTTGATTTGGTGCATGTCCAGATTTGATGGAAATGTATTATAAAATGCACCATTTGATAGTTTTTGTACGCCAATGTTGTAGGATTTGTACGTTTCTGTATGATTTTGTTGCCGACTAAAAAGAAATGGAGGGTGTAGGATCGAAAGTATGTCTAGAGGGGGGGTGATTAGACTACTTGACCAAATAAAAATCTATCCTTCTCCCAATTTTAGTTGTGGGCAGATTTTAGCAAATACACCAAGTCAAGTATCACCCTACACATGCAATTCTAAGAGTGTAGCAGCGGAAAGTAAAACATTGCACATGTAAGTAAAGGAGGGGTTTGGAGATTTCAAACGCAATGAAGACATGATGATTTTTGGCGTGGTTCCGATAGGTGGTGCTATCGTACGTCCACGTTGATGGAGGCTTCAACCCATGAAGGGTAACGGTTGCGTGAGTCCACGGAGGGCTCCACCCACGGAGGGTCCACGAAGAAGCAACCTTGCCTATTCCACCATGGCTTCCGTCCACGAAGGACTAGCCTCACTCGGGGTAGATCTTCATGAAGTAGGCAATCTCCTCGCCCTTACAAACTCCTTGGTTCAACTCCACCTGATCTTGGAGGCTCCCAAGTGACACCTAACCAATCTAGGAGACACCACTCTCCAAAAGGTAATAGACGGTGTGTTGATGATGAACTCCTTGCTCTTGTGCTTCAAATGATAGTTTCCTCAACACTCAATCTCTCTCTCACATATTTGGCTTGGGTAGGAGAAGGATTGGAGTGGAAAGCAACTTGAAGAGGCTAGAAATCAAGGTTCAAATGGTTGGATTGGAATCTCTTGATCTCAACACATGAGTAGGTGGTTCTCTCTCAGAAAATGTATGGTGGAAGTGTAGGCACGTTCTGATGGCTCTCTGAGAGTAAGTGGTGGTGGAGGGGTATATATAGCCTTCACCAAAAATCCAACCGTTGCACACTTTTTGACCCAACTCGGTGAGACCGAACATAAACTCGGTGAGACCGACTAGTGTAAAAAGTGTGAACTTTAGGCTTTTCGGTGGGACCGAAGTGGAACAACTCGGTGAGACCGAAAGTGCAATGGCTAGGGCAGACCCAGTTTTCGAAAATTCCGATTATTTCAACTCGGTGATTCCGAAGTGAAATAATGTTGTTACAGCAACTTGGTCATGCCATCTTGGTGGGATTGAGATCCTTTTCGGTGAAACCGAATTGCTAGGGTTTGGCTGTGGCAATATGAGTGATGGTCTCGGTGAGTCCGGATGATGTAGTTTCGGTGGGACCGAGATAGAAGTTTAGGGTTTGGATAGATGTGATTGTGGGAGAATGACTGAGGATTTTGGAGCAATACCACTAAGCACTTTGAGCAACAACCTCATCATTAACACCTCATCCCCTTTTAATAGTATTGGCTTTCCTAAGGGACTCAATGTGATCTTGGATCACTAAAATGAAAATGAAGAGTCTTGTGGATGCCAAACTTGTTCTTGACATTTTGAGGGGTCCACATCCATTAGTCCTTGCCATGCCAATCATTGATCTTTTCTGAAATCTACTAGCAATAAGAGTTAGATCAATGATGTATATGTTGTTATTGATTACCAAAACCACCCGGGGATTAGTTGCACTTTCAATCTCCCCCATTTTGGTAATTGATGACACCATATAGATCAAAGCTTCGACAAATGATATAATCAATGGAATGCATCATCGCTTTAGAAGTATGTGATAAGTAAGAGCTCCCCCTAAATTTGTTCATTATTTAAAATTTGCGTTTGAATGCAAATGTGATACATCTCCAATGTATCTATAATTTTTGATTGTTCCACGCTATTATAGTATCAATCTTGGATGTTTTTATATGCAATTATATATCATTTTTGGACTAACCTATTAACCTAGTGCCCAGTGCCAGTTGCTGTTTTCTGCTTGTTTTTGGTTTTTTAGGAAATCAGTACCAAACGAAGTCCAAATGCCACGAAACTTTTTGGAGATTTTTTTCTGGACAAAAGAGACCATGGAAGCTTCGGGAGGAGGCCAGAAGCCTCACAAAGGCTTCACAAGGCAATAGGGCGCGGCCCAGGGGGCGCCGTGTTGCCTTGTGGGGCCCTCGTGGCTCCGTTTGACCTAATTCCACTTCTATAAATTCTCAAATATTGGGAAACCAACAGAGACTCACCCCGAATAACTTTTATGCCGCCACAAGCCTCTGTTCTTCTGCGATCCCATCTGGAGGCCTTTTCCGGTACTCTGCCGGAGGGGGAATCAATCACGGAGGGCTTCTACATCAACCTTGCTGCCCTCTGATGATGTGTGAGTAGTTTACCATAGACCTACAGGTCCATAGCTAGTAGCTAGATGGCTTCTTCTCTCTTTTTGATCTTCAATACCATGTTCTCCTCGATGTTCTTGGAGTTCTATCCGATGTAATCTTCTTTTGCGGTGTGTTTGTTGGGATCCGATGAATTGTGAGTTTATGATCAGATTATTCATGAGAAATATTTGTGTCTTCTCTAAACTCTTTTATGCATGATTATTATAGCTTTGTATTTCTCTCCGATCTATCGATTTTGTTTGGCCTACTAGATTCATTTATCTTGCAATGGGAGAGGTGCTTTGTGATGGGTTCAATCTTGCGGTGCTCAATCCCAGTGAAAGAAAGGGAGATGACACGTATTTGTATTATTGCCATTAAGGATAAAAAGATGGGGTTTAATCATATTTCTTGATTTTACTTTGTCTACATCATGTCATCTTGCTTAAGGCGTTACTCTGTTTCATACTTAATACCCTAGATGCATGCTGGATAGCGGTCGATGGGTGGAGTAATAGTAGTAGATGCAGGTAGGAGTCGGTCTACTTGTCTCGGACGTGATGCCTATATACATGATCATTGCCATGAATCCGTCATAATTATTTACTTTTCTATCAATTGCCCAACAGTAATTTGTTTACCCACCGTATGCTATGTGTTCGAGAGAGAAGCCTCTAGTGAAAACTATGGCCCCCGGGTCTACTTTATCATATATTAAAAACCTAAAAATAGCTTGCTGCAATTTATTTACTTTTATTTTATTTAGTATTTTAGTTTACCTATCTACCACTATCAGAATTAATCCTTGCAAATAACCGCTAAGAGGATTGACAACCCTCTTATTTGCGTTGGGTGCAAGTGTTTGCTTTTGTGTGTGCAGGTGCGCTTAACGGAATTTTGCTTGGTTCTCCTACTGGATTGCTAACCTTGGTTCTTAACTGAGGGAAATACTTATCTCTACTATACTGCATCATCCTCTCCTCTTCGGGGAAATACCAACCCAGTCTACAAGTAGCAGGAAGAATTTCTGGCGCCGTTGCCGGGGAGACATCATCAAAATTACCAAGTACCTTCTCACAAACTATCATCCACTTGCATTTATTTTATTTGCTCTTTATTTTCATTTGCCTCTCGTTTTCATCTCCCCCACTTCTAATTTTTTTTGCAAAAACACAAAAATATTTTTTATTTGCTTGTTTGCTAGTTTGCTTGCTTCTTCACTATGGCTAGTTCTTCGCTTGTTACTATCACTCCCGAAAATGAAGTGCTTAATTTTAAACAAAGGGGAGGAGAAAATTTAAAAGATGCTTGGTATAGGATTTGCGATGCTCAAAATAGATCAACTCGTAAGCAATCCACTACCGTTCTTCTTTGAAACTTTTATGTGGGAATTACAACTTGGTATAGATTTGTGCTTGACATTACTACCGGAGGGAATTTCTTGATGTGTCCCACTTTGGTTGCTTTCAATGCTGTGGGAAATTTAGTGGGTTCACCCCCTATCATTATTAATGAAACGGCATTGACTTTGGATCATGTTATGCAAAGGTTAGAAGCTATTGAAAATAAGATGCCTACTATTGAACATCTTGAAAATTTAGATAAAAAGGTCCATAATCATATCACTCAATTTGGTTATAAGGTGGGAATTGCTTTGAAAACTTTAAAAGAAAAAGAACCAATAATTAACAAAAGGATAGAACAAAGTCCCGCTAGAATTGATAAGTTAGAAGAGATTATCAATAACTTAGGTTCTGCTTTTTCCTCCACTAAAAGCATTGATAGGACTCCTCCCAATAAAAATTGCAAGTTTATATATGTTCCTAAGGTTAAGAGTGCTACTTCTAGTAAAGGGAGCGAGTATCTTAAAATGATTAGCGTGCACCCCAATTTCATCGATATAATAAAGGAACCTATCCATAAAAGCAAAGTTCTTGATTTTGTGCCTAGAAGTGTGATGATGAGAAACTCCTATGTTAAATCTACTAGAAAAGTGGATGTGCAATTGAGGAGTTAGAAATCAAGGATGACAACACTTGAAACTATGCATTATGCCTAGCTAGGGGCATAAAACAATAGCGCTTGTTGGGAGGCAACCCAATGAATAAAAATAAAATTTTGTTTTTACTTTCTGTTTTTGTAAGTTTACACATTTATAGCCTATGTTATGATTGTGTTTTTATCTTTTAATTAGTGTTTGTGCCAAGTAATGCCTTTGGGATGATGTTGATGATAGTATAATTGATGCTGTTTGGAAAACAGAAAGTTTTGCATCCAGTGCTGGAATTTTAGTTCTGTACTGGAGCATCAGAAAAATCTGAACTTTTTACACAGTATTGGTATATTAATTTCCCACGTTGCTCTAATTTTTAATAATTTTTGGAGGTACAGAAGTATGGCTTTTAAATAGATCTTTACAGAGTGTTCTGTTTTAGAAAAATTCTGTTTTTGTTGCATAGTTTGCTTATTTTGATGAATCTGTGGATCGTATCGGGGGGTATGAGTCATGGAGAAGATGGAGTACAGTAGCATTATGCCAATATTAAATATGAATCAATGTACAACGGTACCTAAAGTTTAATATTTGTTTGTTATACTAACGGATCTCACGAGGTTTCTGTTGAGTTTTGTGTGCTGAAGTTTTCAAGTTTTGGGTGAGACTACGATGGATAAAGGAATAAGGAGCGGCAAGAGCCTAAGCTTGGGGATGCCCAAGGCACCCCAAGGTAATATTCAAGTAAGACTCAAGCGTCTAAGCTTGGGGATGCTCCGGAAGGCATCCCCTCTTTCGTCTACAATCTATCGGTAACTCACTTGGAGCTATATTTTTATTCATCACATGATATGTGTTTTACTTGGAGCGTCTTGTGATATAGTTTGTTTGCTTTTGTTTGATTTTTAGTTTTCACAATCATCTTTGCTGAACACACCTTTCTGAGAGGTACACACATTATTCGTGATTTGTTAGAATACTCTATGTGCTTCACTTATATCTTTTGAGCTAGGCAGTTGCTCTAGTGCTTCACTTATATCTTTTAGAGCACGGTGGTGGTTATATTTTAAAGAAATAGTTGCACTCTCATGCTTCATTTATATCTTTTTGAGAGTCTAATGAATAGCAATGGTAATATGCACGGGTTATGAATTTGGTCCTGACATGATAGGTATTCAAGAGGGATATAATAAAAACTTTCATGTAGATCACTGAATATGATAAGTTTGATTCCTTGCAATAGTTTTGCGATATTAAGATGGTAATATGTGGGAGGTGCTAGTAGATAATTGTGGTTTAATAAGAATATTGGTGTTAAGGTTTGTGATTCCCAAAGCATGCATGTATGATCTGTCGTTATGCTAAGAAGTTGGAGCATGATTTATTCTTGATTGTCTACCTTATGGGTGGCGGTCGGGGACGAGCGATGGACTTGTCCTACCAATCTATCCCCCTAGGGGCATGCATAGTAGTACTTTGCTTCGAGGGCTAATAAACTTTCGCAATAAGTATGTGAGTTCTTTATGACTAATGTGAGTCCATGGATTATACGCACTCTCACCTTTCAGCAATTTGCTAGCCTCTTCGGTACCGTGCATTGCCCTTTCTCACATCGAGAGTTGGTGCAAACTTCGCCGGTGCATCCAAACCCCGTGATATGATACGCTCTATCACACATAAGCCTCCTTATATCTTCCTCAAAACAGCCACCATACCTACCTATCATGGCATTTCCATAGCCATTCCGAGATATATTGCCATGCAACTTCCACCGTTCCATTTTTATGACACACATCATCATTGTCATATTGCTTTGCATGATCATATAGCTGACATAGTATTTGTAGCTCAGCCACCGTTCATCATTTTTATACATGTTATGCTAGCATCATTGCACATCCTGGTACACTGCCAGAGGCATTCATATAGAGTCATATTTTGTTCTAGTATCGAGTTGTAATACTGAGTTGTAAGTAAATAAAAGTGTGATGATCATCATTATTAGAGCATTGTCCCAGTGAGGAAAGAATGGTGGAGACTAATGAGTCCTCGAAAAAGTGAGGATGAGGTCCATGAGATCGTTCTAAAAAAGAGAGGCCAAAAAGAGCCCACTAAAAAAATGATGATGAGAGAAAAAGAGAGAAGGGGCAATGCTACTATCCTTTTTCCACACTTGTGCTTCAGAGTAGCACCATGTTTTTCATGTAGAGAGTCTCCTATTTTGTCACTTTCATATACTAGTGGGAATTTTTCATTATAGAACTTGGCTTGTATATTCCGATGACGGGCTTCCTCAAATGCCCGAGGTCTTCATGAGCAAGCAAACTGGATGAACACCCACTTAGTTTTTCATTGTTGAGCTTTCATACACTTATAGCTCTTAGTGTATCCGTTGCATGGCAATCCCTACTCCACGCATTGACATCAATTGATGGGCATCTCCATAGCCCGTTGATTAGCCTCGTTGATGTGAGACTATCTTCTTATTTTTGACTTCCCCTTATTGATCTCTACCACCACACTCTATTCCACCCATAGTGCTATATCCATGGCTTGCGCTCATGTATTGCGTGGGGGTTGAAAAAGCTGAAGCGCGTTAAAAAGTATGAACCAATTGCTCGACTTGTCATCGGGGTAGTGCATGATAAGTATTTTGTGTTAAGAAGATGGAGCATGACAGGATTATATGATTTTGTAGGGATAACGTTCTTTAGCATTTTTATTTTGAAAGACATGATTGTTTATTAGTGTGCCTGAGTATTGATGTCTTTATGTCAAACTATAGACTATTACCTTGAATCATTCGGATCTTATTATTCATACTGTAAGAGAAAGATTACATGATGAAACATGTTAGGTAGCATTCCACATCAAAAATTCTGTTTTTATCATTTACCCACTCGAGGACGAGCAGGAATTAAGCTTGGGGATGCTTGATACGTCTCCAACGTATCTATAATTTTTGATTGTTCCACGCTATTATAGTATCAATCTTGGATGTTTTTATATGCAATTATATATCATTTTTTGGACTAACCTATTAACCTAGTTCCCAGTGCCAGTTGCTGTTTTCTGCTTGTTTTTGGTTTTTCAGGAAATCAGTACCAAACGAAGTCCAAATGCCACGAAACTTTTTGGAGATTGTTTTCTAGACAAAAGAGACCATGGAAGCTTCGGGAGGAGGCCAGAAGCCTCACGAAGGCTTCACAAGGCAATATGGCGTGGCCCGGGGGGCGCCGTGTTGCCTTGTGGGGCCCTCGTGGCTCCGTTTGACCTAATTCCACTTCTATAAATTCTCAAATATTGGGAAACCAACAGAGAGTCACCCTGAATAACTTTTACGCCGCCGCAAGCCTCTGTTCTTCTACGATCCCATCTGGAGGCCTTTTCCGGTACTCTGCCGGAGGGGGAATCGATCACGGAGGGCTTCTACATCAACCTTGCTGCCCTCCAATGATGTGTGAGTAGTTTACCACAGACCTACGGGTCCATAGCTAGTAGCTAGATGGCTTCTTCTCTCTTTTTGATCTTCAATACCATGTTCTCCTCGATGTTCTTCGAGTTCTATCCGATGTAATCTTCTTTTGCGGTGTGTTTGTTGGGATCCGATGAATTGTGAGTTTATGATCAGATTATTCATGAGAAATATTTGAGTCTTCTCTGAACTCTTTTATGCATGATTATTATAGCTTTGTATTTCTCTCCGATCTATCGATTTGGTTTGGCCTACTAGATTGATTTATCTTGCAATGGGAGAGGTGCTTTGTGATGGGTTCAATCTTGCGGTGCTCAATCCCAATGAAAGAAAGGGACATGACACGTATTTGTATTGTTGCCATTAAGGATAAAAAGATGGGGTTTAATCATATTTCTTGAGTTTACTTTGTCTACATCATGTCATCTTGCTTAAGGCATTACTCTATTTCATACTTAATACCCTACATGCATGCTGGGTAGCGGTCGATGGGTGGAGTAATAGTAGTAGATGCAGGCAGGAGTCGGTCTACTTGTCTCAGACGTGATGCCTATATACATGATCATTCTCATGAATCTGTCATAATTATTTACTTTTCTATCAATTGCCCAACAGTAATTTGTTTACCCACCGTTTGCTATGTGTTCGAGAGAGAAGCCTCTAGTGAAAACTATGGCCCCCGGGTCTACTTTATCATATATTAAAAACCTTAAAATACCTTGCTGCAATTTATTTACTTTTATTTTATTTAGTATTTTAGTTTACCTATCTACCACTATCAGAATTAATCCTTGCAAATAACCGCTAATAGGATTGACAACCCTCTTATTTGCGTTGGGTGCAAGTGTTTGCTTTTGTGTGTGCAGGTGCGCTTAACGAAATTTTGCTTGGTTCTCCTAATGGATTGATAACCTTGGTTCTTAACTAAGGGAAATACTTATCTCTACTATACTGCATCATCCTCTCCTCTCCGGGGAAATACCAACGCAGTCTACAAGTAGCAAAATGCACAATCGATTAGGATCATGGGTCACTCTTCCATGTCACATACATCTTGGTGGAGCGCTCAAAATGATAAGAATACGATAACATAAGCACTCATCACCAATCAACCAAGTGAATGATCATACATAGATAATGATAATGATAAGCAATGAGCATAGTATGAAGCATCGTATGATCAAACACGCATAATCAAACGTAGTATCACAAGTATAACAAACAAAGTAGCACAAAAGTGACACAAACCAAATTGTAGCAAGAAACTCTCAAGAAAAACAAACGAACAAAAGCAAAACGCTCTCTCTCTCTCGAAGCTCTAATGATCTATACAAATTCTCCCCCTTTGGCAACAAGTACCAAAAAGATCGAATAGGTATAGAGCTAAACGTCGCTCTAGACACGATCTTCGGTAGCTCCTGGCGGTGAAGACCTCTGGCTGGCAGCTCCGGTGTGCGTCGATGTTGGAGTAGAGAGAAGAGCATCTGCAAATGCCTCTGGAGAAGTCTGTGGGACTGGTGGAGCAATGGCAACAACTGGAGCAGCTGAGGGAGAAACTGAAGGTGTAGCAGCTGGAGCTAAGACTGTAGCTCTGGTGGTGTCGGGAACTGCTGCTGACCTAAGCTGGGTCCTGAACTGCGTAGTAGTGGGAAGTACTATACCATGATGCTGCTCATCATCACTACTAGCATTCTTTCCTTCATCCACCTCCTTCTTCAGGCTCTCAATGGTGGTTTGCATCTCAGTTACCTTGACGTCCAGGTCATAGAATTTGCTCTCAACAATCCTCTCAAGACTCTTCTGGTTCGCAGCTAAGTTGGCCAAACTCTGCTCGATCCTCTGAGTGGCTCAAAGAAGATAGTTCATCTGGTTGGCCTTCATCTTCAGTAACGGAGCAAATGTGGCTCTAGGCTGTGCAGACTTGGCAGCTTCTGCTCTCGCTTCCTTCTCGGCTTGTGCTGTGGCTGAAGTAGGATGGGATGGATCCATTGTCACCATGTTATCTTCAAATTCAGGCCTAAGTGGCAAGTGCTCACGGTCAAGCAAGTAGGTCTTGTTACCAACTTTGGAGTTGATAAGCACCTGGATGTGTGGAGCAAAACCACATGACCTCTTCTGATCTGCAGCAGTCCTTGTAACAGTTTCAACAATAAGATCCATGACCCTGAATCTCTCTGAGCGGTCAATGTGATGCAGCATATTTATGGAGTGTCCTCTGATCATCCTCTCATCTCCTGACTTAGGCATCAATGTATGCCTCATGATGGTGTTGGGGGGTAGCAAGTCCTGCCAACAGATGATAGACTGAGCCTAGCTTCTGTGACTCAACATCAGCTAATGGAATTTCCTTGTACATATTGGCCATGGAGTTATGATCCATCTTGCGCTTGGCATACACGTCAATGTCATGCTCCTCTGGCTTGGGCACATCAAGCAAAGTGGCCCATTCCTCAACTGAGGACTCATACCTGATACCTTCTGTCATCCATACAATTCTTCCATCTGGATAGAAATGAGCAGTGGAGTAGAATTGCATCACCATCTCATCATTCCAATTTGTTAGTTTCTTACCAATGAAATCATCAACACCAATCATCTTGAAGCTCTCATGCACATGAGGAAAATGATCTTCATTGGCATCAATGAATTTCCAATCCACCCATCTCATGTCACTAACTATGGGCTTCTTGTCTAGCAAAACCGTCTCATAGAAATCTTGTTGTTCCTTGGTGTGAAAGCGATAATCTACAGCAGTCCTTCTTATAACATATGGATCAGCTTGCCTCCACTTCCTCAGACCATTGTCCTTCCTCTCCTTCATGTTCTCAGCAATAGGATGAGTGTCATTGTGTTCTGGCAACCTGGGTCTTAGCTTCCTGAGCACTGTGGCTTCATCTGTAGGGGAATGCGACAGAAAACAAAAAAAATTGGTACAGCGAGCATGCCTAGGATCACTATGGAGACTACATACAAGGTTCGATCTGATCATTACCGACTCATAGCGCAGCGAAAGTAGAGTCGATGTAGATCATCGGTGCAGATCCCCGTAGCTAGGATTTACAACCTCCCAACCGCGAGGATGTACTCCCTCGTCTGCCCCTGGACAGTCCCTCGGACAGCCCTTCGGGAGGCGGTTAGACAGTCCCCCGGACGCTGTCACTGACAGCCCTTCGGGAGGCACACACAGAATCTCGGACAGTCACTCGGACAGCCCTTCGGGAGGCACTCTCGAACAACCCCTCAGGCAAAAAGATCGAACCTACGACCTCTCTATGGGGTTGCACACATACGGTGTCATCTATCTGACAGGGCTTCGCCATCTAGAACTAGTTCCCACCGGAACCCAGACAGCCTTTTGGCTCTACGAAACTACTTCGTGGGAGGGAGAGAGAAAGCCAGATCATGCATGGCACTTGTATGTGAGAATCGAGTGAGTGTGGAGAGCTCCTCTCCACCTCTATTTATAGGAAAGCCAAGGGGAAGGGTGCCTCCAAAAATGACCAAAACACCCATGCATTAGGTCACATATGATGGGCATTAAGGGCATAATGGGAGGCCATGTGGAGCTCCAAGGAGGAGCACCACCCTTGGCCGGCCACCCCATGGGCCCCCCCATAAGGGGTTCCTTCCCTTGCAAGCCTCTTCCTTCTAGAACTTTGACTAAAGTCCTAAAAGGTGGCTTTCCAAAATAGTAACCATAAAGTGAATTTCACTATTCATGGAAACATTTTTCCGTGACCGTTAAATCCAAAAATATTTTTGTGGGTCTTAGAACATTTCCAATACCCACTAAAATAATTTTGGACGCATTCCGAAACAATTCTGGATTAGTGATTTTCATCTGCGAAAAGCAAACAAAGCGGTTCCGGCAGCTCCGGAACATTTCCGGGTTTTTTCTCCGAAAAATCCCAGAAGTTCCCAGAACAATTCTAGCACCCTCCAAGAATTTCCAGGCATGTGCCGAAACCAATTTGACTTAATGGTATACCCTGAAACAACTTTTCAGTTTTACCGAAACTATTCCGGTGTTCTCTCTCCGGAACTCTTCCGCTGTCTCCGAAACTTTTCCGGTGACTTTCTCTCAGACTCTGTGTCTAGTTTTCAGCAGATAGATGACCCTTAAGCTTGTGACCCTATAGGTTCGGTGAAGTATAGACATGACCGGAACACTTTCCAATCAATGATCAACATCGGAGCCGTGGACACCCATATTGACCCCTATACCCACACGAATAAATATTCAAGTGAACCTCCAGTTGCCGTGTGCTATTCCTGTTGCTTCGCGATATGTTACAAATACCCGAGGTGAGATTTATCGGCATCCCCGTGGATCAACAACTTGTCCACTATGCCAGTTACGTCGTTACCGGTTTTGTTCTCTTTTCTCGTTCTCGTGTTCTGGCATCCCTGTGATCAAATCACATTGTGTCTGGTCAGACGATGGTGGATACCGTAACACCGAGAGGGCCCAGAGATATCTCTCCATCGTCGGAGGAGCAAATCCCAATCTTGAGCTATCAAGTCCCTTGACACACTTTTCCATGAACCCGTAAGCTGCCGTAATAGCCACCCATTTACGGATGACGTTTAACAAACCCCAAAGTTCATGAAGCAAGCATGAAGAAACTCGATACTCTCATGGTCTAAGGAATCATGCAAATGTTAACTTTCTCTGTGTTATTAACCATTAACTTGTGACGAATGTATCTCATAGCATAACATCAATTCGGGCCGATTCAACACAAATGTTCTTCTAACATTGTGCCCTCAAAGTTGCCGGCATAGTCATGCCCATGATCAGGAAAACAGAACCATCATGCAACACTTGAGCTAGTCTTAGAGGCTAGACTAGGAATACATTTTACCATTTATTATTCCACACGTGCATATGAGTCTTCCTCCGAGCCTCGTGGTTATTGTAGACTCGAGAACCATAGCAGTTATAGCACGGAATATAAAATTAATTAGGAACATGGGGATAAATAATAACATTTATTATTGCCTCTAGGGCATATCTCCTACAGACTCCCACTTGCACTAGAGTCAATAATCTAGTCAATGCTAATGCATATTACACCTATGGCATACCGGTGTAAAAAATGCTTCGCTTGTGGTATAGCCTGATGTCCAACGGATCTGACAACTTTAGTTCCATGTGTATCTTTGCATCTCCTCGCGTTTTCACGCTTTCACAAAATTCATATTTTGTGTGGACTTGGCTTTGTATATATGTGAATCACAGGTCAAACCTTGATTCCTCAGACTGAGCTATGGAGCAACTATCTGCAATAGTGTCGCATTGACCAAAGCCATCTTGGAACCATACTAAGTTCATGAATGAACTATATGATTCAACATCTTCTTTGTCGCTTCCAAAGCGTCAACATACTTGGCCTTTGTTATAGAAATCGCCACAGTAACTTGTTTGGAACATTTTCCAACTACCGTGCCACCATACTGTGTATTACACAAAACCCTTAACTTAAATCGAAAATCGCATGGAGCATTGATGAAGACTGTATCGATGTAACCTTTTACAACGAACTCTTCATAATCTCTGCTTGCGAGAAAACATGTCATCAGTGCTACTCTAGTACTCAATGACATCTTTCACAGTTGTCCCAGGATCAGTACTTTGTTCACTTTGGTATCTATACTCGCAACAGCTTGGGAGTATCGGACATATCTGGTTGTTTTACATACCATGGAATACATGATTAATCCAAACACAAGAGTGTGTGGAATCTCCATCATGTATTTTGCTCATCAGTGTTTTGGGACACCGAGTCTTCCAAAAAACTCTTTCCATGTGACTTCGGCAAGAATCACTCCTTGGCATTTTAATGCTAAATTGTTTCAGCATCTTGTCAATATGTATTTTTGCTTAGCCCTATTAGGCAATTCTATCTGTGAAGATAAATATGCCTAATATCAAGGCTACTCAGCCCAAGTACTTCATTGAAAAACTAATTTTCAATGAAGTCCTAATTTGTGTCAAGAAATTTATATTATTTCCAATCAACAATGTGTCAAGCACACAAGGTTTTTAGAAATATTATTATGCTCCCACTTACTTTCTTTTTACCACAAGCATCTTCGTTATCCATTGATGAAATCAAACTCTTTTGACTATTTCATCAAAAACGAAGATTCTAACTCCATTCTGCTCTCTTCTGTCCATTGCTGGAACTCTGAAGTTTGCACATTCACTAGCATCCTCTGGATCGACAAAATACTTTGGACTGTATCACATAGAAGTCCTAGTTTGTATTCCCATTTCATGGAAATCCTTTTGGCATCCATGTTTCATATCTCATGATTGAAATATGTATTAATTGCTAGTTTAACCCGATCTGACTTTAAGCATCGCTACGGTGAGACAATCTCATCATAGTCAACTCCTTGAATTTGTTATTGCAACAAGTTGAGCTTTATGGATAAAACATTTTATCCACATCAGTTTATAGTTCCATTAATGTTCGTTAGACTCTAAGTCTTCTGAAGGGTTTATCAAGATATAATGTTGAATCATTTATATGGAAACTATGTCGGATTATATTGGCTTTTAGCCAATTCCGGAGTCAGGGCCCATCATCGCTTCCTTGTGTATCGTAGGTATACTGTTGTCGAACAACAATATCTCGTTAGCGCACCTGAGAAGTTTGCACGAGTCTTGCCTACGTGAGTCAGCTGCAAGTTCGACCGAAGTCCATACATTTTATTGTAGAGACTTCCGTATCAGTCGCAGTAGGAAACTCTGGAATTACTTCCAAGGTTTCTTTCCTTTGACCTGATGATGAAGATACTGTTATCTCATCGAGTTGCACTGTCCTCCCACTCACCTTTTTGCAAGAAACATTTTCTTCAAAATCACACCGTTCTTTGTGGCAAACATTTTTGCCTCGGTACAGTGAGGGAGGAATACCCAATAAATTTGCATAACCTACAAAGTAGCACTTGTCTGATTTGGAATAGGTTTGTAAATATTTTACACAAGCCCCATATTCCAAATGTTAAGAAAAGACATAACATGGTTGGGCGTACCATACCATGGCATCATTTCAACAGATCTGATGGCGCTCTATTCAGTGTAAAAGCCGTAGTCTCTAAAGCATTACTTTAAAAGGGATAATGGCAAATTGATTTATGTCATCTTTGATCTTATCATGTCATAAATGGTTTGAATACATCTTCACGGACATTCCACTCATAGTGGTGTTCCGGGAGGTGTAAGTTATGAAACTCTTTTCACAACTCATCAGACATTCGCTAAACTTGTAACTCAAATATTCCTTTCCACAATCAAATTGCAGAAACATAATTTTCTTGTTAAAATAATTTCTACTTCATTTTGAAAACCTTTTGAATGATTTCAAAATATCCAAACTTACGTCTCATCAAGTAAATATCCATATATCTACTTGAGTCATTTCAGAAGATAGATAAATTCACTGCTAGCAACAACATTTATCGGACTACATACATCAAAATGTATGATCACCAATAAGTTCGTTGCTCGTTCCTTATGGCCTGTGAACGGTATTTCAGTCACTTCACTTTTCGGAGGAAAGTTGCAAGTGTCAGATGATTCATAATCAAACGACTTCAAAATCCATCATTATGGAATTTCTCCATGCGGGTTTCTCCAATGTGACCAAATGCAGTGCCACACATGTGTGGTATTCTTTTAGTCTTGCGACATTTAGCGTCAGTGTTATGGATGTATCAGGTTACCATCAATATTCATAACATACATCCCATCCCTGATGGAAGTATGGCCCTTATGTTATTCATAATACTGAACAACAATTGTTCTTTTATGAACAACACTCTTGCAACAAACATTATGCAAATGGGCTAGAGTGTGTAAAACTCTAAAATGAATTATGAAAGTAAATACAGAGGTAATGTATTATTATCAATATTCATAACATACATCTGCTACTTGTAGCTTGCGTTGGTATTTCCCCGAAGAGGAAGGGATGATGCAGCACAGTAGAGATAAGTATTTCCCTCAATTATGAAACCAAGGTTATCGAACCAGTAGGAGAATCACACAACACCTAGTAAGCAGTTCCTGCACACAAACAACAAATCCTTGCACCCAACGCAAACAAGGGGTTGTCAATCCCTTGGCGGTAAGATTGCAAGATTAAATTCTATTTGATAGATTGATAGATTGCAACAAAAATACTAACTAAAATAAATAAAAGAAAATGGCAGCAATATTTTTAGGGTTTTAGTAATATGATTTTGGTAGACCCTGGGGCCATAGATTTCACTAGAGGCTTCTCTCAAGAAAATAGCATACGGTGGGTAGACAAATTACTGTTGGGCAATTGATAGAAAAGCAAATAATCATGCGATATCCAAGGCAATGATCATGTATATAGGCATCACGTCCGAGATTAGTAGACCGACTCCTGCCTGCATCTACTACTATTACTCCACACATCGATGGGCTATCCAGCATGCATCTAGTGAATTAAGTCCATAAGAACGGAGTAATGCCCTAAGAACGATGACACGATGTAGACAAGACAAACTCACGAATTAATAAACCCAATGAATAGATCCCATCTTTTTACCCTTAGTAGCAACGATACATACGTGTCATGTCCCTTTCTGTCACTGGGATTGAGCACCGCAAGATCGAACCCACTACAAAGCACCTCTTACCATGGCAAGATAAATCAACTTAGTTGGCCAAACCAAATCAATAGATCGGAGAAGAAATACGAGGCTATAATAATCATGCATAAAAGAGATCATAGAAGACTCAAATAATATTCATGGATAATCTGATCATAAACTCACAATTCATCGGATCGCAACAAACACACTGCAAAGAAAGATTACATCGGATAGATCTCCAAGAACATCAAGGAGAACATTGTATTGAACATCAAAAAGAGAGAAGAAGCCATCTAGCTACTACCTATGGACCCGAAGGTCTATGGTAAACTACTCACGTATCATCGGAGAAGCATCAAGGTTGATGTAGAGCCCCTCTGTGATCGATTCCCCCTCCGGCAGATTGCCGGAGAAGGACCCCAGATGGGATCTCTCTAGAACACAGGCTTGCAGTGGCGTAAAAAGTATTTCGTGGACTCCCCCGAGGGTTTCTGATTTTTTTGGAATTTATAGTGCTGGAATTAGGTCAAACGGAGCTTGGTGGGGCCCACGAGGCATCAGGGCGCGCCTGCCCCCCCCAGGCGCGCCCTGGTGGCTCGTGGGGCCCACCAAGGTCTTCTGGCCTCCCCTCGAAGCTTCTGGTATTCTTCTTGCCCAAGAAAAAATCTCCAAAAATTTTCACTGTATTTGGACTTCGTTTGATATTGATTTTCTGTGAAACAAAAACAGGGCAGAAAACAGCAACTGGCACTGGGCACTGGGTTAATAGGCTAGTCTCCAAAAATAATATAAAATTGCTGTAAATGATTATAAAAACATCCAAGATTGATATTATAACAGCATGGAACAATCAAAAATTATAGATACATTGGAGACGTATCAGCATCCCCAAGCTTAATTCCTGCTCGTCCTCAAGTAGGTAAATGATAAAAATAGAATTTTTGATGTGGAATGCTTCCTAACATATTTATCACATATTCTTTTTCTTTTTGTAGCATGGACATTGGACTTATATGATTCAAAGCAATAGTCTATAATTTGACATGAAAACATAGATACTCAAGCATACTAACAAGCAACCATGTCTTTCAAAATATCAACGCTAAAGAAAGTTATCCCTAGCCCATTATGCTCAATCATTGATCCATTTATGAAACACACTCAAATATTAGCTACAACCAATGCACAAGTATGACAATAGTGTTCTCTAGTTGGTGCTTTTGTAAGAGAAGATGGAGACTCAAGAAAAATAAAAACTGCATAAAAGTAAATAGATAGGCCCTTCGCAGAGGGAAGCAGAGATTTGTCAAATGTGCCAGAGCTCAAAGCTGAAATTAAAGAGATAAAAAAATATTTTGGGAGGCATGCTTTTCCTGTCAACGAAAACGAATGAGAATTTCCAATATCTTCCATGCTACATACATCATAGGCAGTTCCCAAACAGAAAATAAATTATACTCTCCTTCAATTCTTTCACAATCCATGGCTTGCCGTATCCACGGGTGCCCTCCATACCATCACTTTCCAAGGAATTTATTATTGTGATCACATAAGATTTTTCATTTAATTTCATTTCACAATTCGGGACTGGGCATCCCTATTACCGCCACACTCTCGTGCAATGACAAGTGAATAAACACTCATCTTGAGAATAACACACCTAGCATGGAAGATATTGGCTACCCCCTTCCGCTTCATGAGCGGTACGGGCACACAAAACAGAAAAAATTATTTTGAAATTTAGAGTTGGCACACGCAAATTTACTTGGAACGGCATTGGAATACCGCATATAGGTAGATATAGTGGGCTCATAAGGCAAAACTGGTTTTAAGGATTTTGGATGCACAAGCAGTATTTCCGCTTAGTACAAATAAAGGCTAGCAAAAGATTGAGAAGCAACCAACCAAAAAACGAAGACGGTCATAAACATGCATTGAACATAACTAACACCGAATAATGCACCATAGTAGGATATAACTTCATTGCATAACTATTGACTTAACGTGCTTGCATAGGGAATCACAAACCTTAACACTAATATTCTTAATTAAAGACAATTACTCACTAACATGGCATCACATATCATCATTTCCATATCGTAAAACTATTGCAAGGAATCACACTTGTCATATCCAATGATCTATATGAAAGTTTTTATCTATATCCCTCTTGAATATTCATCACTTTGGGACCAATTGCATAACATGTACAAATTACCGTTACTATCATCATCTCTCAAAAAGATTTAAGTGAAGCATGAGAGTGCAAATATTTCTTCAAAATTTCAATCTTAACAATTCTCAAAATAATATAAGTGAAGCACGAGAATTCATTTCTTCAAAATTTCAATCAAGTCAATTCTCAAAATGATATAAGTGAAGCATGAGAATTTATTTCTACAAAATTTCAATCAAATCTCAAAATAATATAAGTGAAGCATGAGAGTTTATTTCTACAAAATTTCAGCCACCACCGTGCTCAAAAGGATTTAAGTGAAGCACTAGAGCAACTGCCTAGCTCAAAAAATTTAAGTGAAGCACATAGAGTATTCTACAAATTATGATGATAACGTGTGGCTCTCTCAAAATAGGTGTGTGCAGCAAAGATCATTGTGACAAACTAAAAAGAAAACAAAGCAAAGACTCATATCATACAAGACGCTCCAAGCAAAACACATATCATGTGACGAATAAAAATATAGCTCCAAGTAAAATTACCGATGGTCGGTAGAATAAAGAGGGGATGCCTTCCGGGGCATCCCCAAGCTTAGACGCTTGAGTCTTCCTTGAATATTACCTTGGGGTGCCTTGGGCATCCCCAAGCTTAGGCTTTTGCTACTCTGTATTCCTTCATCCATCGTGATCTCACCCAAAACTTGAAAACTTCAATCACACAAAACTCAATAAAACCTTCGTGAGATCCGTTAGTATAACAAAACAAATCACTACTATAAGTAATGTTGCAAACCCATTAATATTTTATTTTTGCATTATACCTACTGTACTCTAACTTCACCATGGCTTATACCCCCCGATACAATCCATAGATTCATCAAAACAAGCAAGTAGTGCATCAAAAACAGAATCTGTCAAAAACAGAACAGTCTGTAGCAATCTATTTAAAATCCATACTTATATAACTCCAAAAATTCTGAAAAATTAGAACAACGTGGACAATTCATATACCAATACTGTGTAAAAAATTCAGATTTTTCTTACGCTCCAGTACAGAAAAAAAATTCGGGCACTGGACACAAAACTTTCTGTTTTCCAAACAGCATCAATTATACTATCTTCCAAATAATCCCAAAGGCTTTACTTGGCACAAACACTAATTAAAAACATAAAAATACTATCATACCAGTAGCATGACAGTAAAAACACACCATAACAGAAACTTATAACAAAAATTTATTTTATTCATTGGGTTGCCTCCCAACAAGCGCTATTGTTTTATGCCCCTAGCTAGGCATAATGCATAATTTCAAGTGTTGTCATCTTTGGTTTCCAACTCCTCAATCACACATCCATTTTTTCTGATAGATTCAACATAAGTGTTTCTCATCCTCACACTTCTAGGCATAAAATCAAGAATTTCACTTTTGTGAATAGGTTCCTTAATCATATCAATGAAATTGGGGTGCACGCTAATCATTTTAAGATCCTCATTTCCCTTACTGGAAGTAGCATCATTGGTTTTAGGAACATACACGAACTTGCAATTTTTATTGGGAGGAGTTTTATCAATATTTTTAATGGAGGAAAGAGCCGATCCCAAATTGATAATAATTTCTTCTATCTTATCGATTCTAGGGGGACCTTGTTCTATTCTTTCATTAACTACCGATTCCTTTTCTTTTAAGGTTTTCAATGCATTTCCTATCTTAGAACCAAATTGAGTGATATGATTATGCAATTTTTTATCCAAATTCTCAAGGTGTTCATTAGTAGACATCTTACTTTCAATAGCCTCTAACCTTTGCATAACATGTTCCAAAGTCAAAGTTGTTTCATTAATAGTGATAGGTGGTGATCCCACTAAATTTCCCATAGCATTAAAAGCATCCGTAGAGGGACACATCAAGAAATTCCCTCCAGTAATAGTGTCAAGCACAAATCTATACCAAGTAGTAGTTCCCACATAAAAATTGCGAAGGAGAATAGTGAGGGATTGCTTACGAGTTGATCTATTATAAGCATCGCAAATCCTATACCAAGCATCTTTTAAATTCTCTCCTCCCCTTTATTTAAAATTAAGTACTTCATTTTCAGGAGTAATAGTAACGAGCGAAGAACTAGCCATAACGATAAGCAAGCAAAAAGCAAACAAGCAAACTAGAAAAAAGAAGCAAAAAGGCAAAGGAAAATATTTTTGTATTTTTGTAAAAACGTTTTAGAAGTGGGGGAGATGAAAATGAGAGGCAAATGGCAAATAAAGTAAATGCAAGGAGATGAGAGTTTGTGCAAAGGTACTTGATAAATGTTGATGATGTCTCCCCGGCAATGGCGCCAGAAATTCTTCCTGCTACTTGTAGCTTGCGTTGGTATTTCCCCGAAGAGGAAGGGATGATGCAGCACAATAGAGATAAGTATTTCCCTCAATTATGAAACCAAGGTTATCGAACCAGTAGGAGAATCACACAACACCTAGTAAGCAGTACCTGCACACAAACAACAAATCCTTGCACCCAACGCAAACAAGGGGTTGTCAATCCCTTGGCGGTAAGATTGCAAGATTAAATTCTATTTGATAGATTGATAGATTGCAGCAAAAATACTAAATAAAATAAATAAAAGAAAATGGCAGCAATATTTTTAGGGTTTTAGTAATATGATTTTGGTAGACCCTGGGGCCATAGATTTCACTAGAGGCTTCTCTCGAGAAAATAACATACGGTGGGTAGACAAATTACTGTTGGGCAATTGATAGAAAAGCAAATAATCATGACGATATCCAAGGCAATGATCATGTATATAGGCATCACGTCCGAGATTAGTAGACCGACTCCTGCCTGCATCTACTACTATTACTCCACACATCGATGGGCTATCCAGCATGCATCTAGTGAATTAAGTCCATAAGAACGGAGTAATGCCCTAAGAACGATGACATGATGTAGACAAGACAAACTCCCGAATTAATAAACCCAATGAATAGATCCCATCTTTTTACCCTTAGTAGCAACGATACATACGTGTCATGTCCCTTTCTGTCACTGGGATTGAGCACCGCAAGATCGAACCCACTACAAAGCACCTCTTCCCATGGCAAGATAAATCAACTTAGTTGGCCAAACCAAATCAATAGATCGGAGAAGAAATACGAGGCTATAATAATCATGCATAAAAGAGATCAAAGAAGACTCAAATAATATTCATGGATAATCTGATCATAAACTCACAATTCATCGGATCCCAACAAACACACCGCAAAGAAAGATTACATCGGATAGATCTCCAAGAACATCAAGGAGAACATTGTATTGAACATCAAAAAGAGAGAAGAAGCCATCTAGCTACTGCCTATGGACCTGAAGGTCTGTGGTAAACTACTCACGTATCATCGGAGAAGCAGCAAGGTTGATGTAGAGCCCCTCCGTGATCGATTCCCCCTCCGGCAGATTGCCGGAGAAGGACCCCAGATGGGATCTCTCTGGAACAAAGGCTTGCGGCGGCGTAAAAAGTATTTCGTGGACTACCCCAAGGGTTTCTGATTTTTCTGGAATTTATAGTGCTGGAATTAGGTCAAATAGAGCTTGGTGGGGCCCACGAGGCATCAGGGCGCGCCTGCCCCCCAGGCGCGCCCTGGTGGCTCGTGGGGCCCACCAAGGTCTTCTGGCCTCCCCTCGAAGCTTCTGGTATTCTTCTTGCCCAAGAAAAAATCTCCAAAAAGTTTCACTGTATTTGGATTTCGTTTGATATTGATTTTCTGTGAAACAAAAACAGGGCAGAAAACAACAACTGGCACTGGGCACTGGGTTAATAGGTTAGTCTCCAAAAATAATATAAAATTGCTGTAAATGATTATAAAAATATCCAAGATTGATATTATAACAGCATGGAACAATAAAAAATTATAGATACGTTGGAGACGTATCAACATCTCATTCATAATGAAAGTATGGCCCTTATGTTATTCATAACACCGAACATCAAAAGTTCTCTTATGAACAACCTTCTTGCAAGATACCTTATGCAATGGGCTAGAGTGTGTAAAACTCTAAATGAATTTATGAAAATAAATACATACGGTAATACACCGATGGAAGGTATAGTAACATTTACTATATTCCCAGCGCGTATCTAAACCTCACTCTGGCAAGTCTTTTAGGCCGTAGTAGTTCTTGCATCGAGTCGCAACAGAATGCAATCGAGCGGGTATCTTTGTGATCAACTCACAATACCCCAGAATTATGGACTAATAGTTTAATCATATTTCCCAAGAACTATTTCTTTGACCAGCCTTCTATACATCAATAACTTGTATGACATTCATACATGAGCTGGATATTCCAGTCTTCTTTCTTTTTGCCTTTATACTTCTAATAGTTTAACTTTTAGTATTTCTCCTACTCTCAGAAGAAGCACCCAACTTTAAGAGTGGCGTCAGCCCCGGACTTCCTAGTTAGTGTAAGTCACACTAACACCCTTCAGACATTTCCTTTCTCTTTAAGTTGTTGTTTTATCCACCTTCATTTACATGATAGGCGTTCTACTGGATCCCTCTTGTATTAGTCTAATGCATAGTAAACACTTTTACTAATAGTTTGCAAAACAGACATTGCTTTGGATATCACATATCTTTTAGCCTTTGTTTGTGTCTGAAAATGATTTCTAGTTCCATGAATATCACATAACTATCCCAAACTTTTGAAGTTTGGGTCTCATGGAAGCAAAACATATTGCACTTGACCTTAACGGAATTCTAGCTTTTGGATCGAAGGATGAGAGTCACATCATCCATAGCATTAGCGGGAGGATACCAAAAGCATGCGATAGGACAAAATCCTTCTCGGCACTCTTGAGGACAATCCTCACATTACGTTACCAACCGTAAAGTTTTAACCAGATAAATAACAGCTTATTAAATTTTAATAGGGAAGGTGGAAACGCGAGCCAATATTCTACAACTATTATGCAAATTTCACTTAGATAATGTTCATAATTAATTGCACCGAGAATTAAACAAGTTAATTCTATAGTGCGCTCCCACTCAAACCAATATCTCTCATAATTGATTGTGAGTGATTCAAGATCCATATTTCAATTCAACGCCATTGATGGGAACATCACTGATGACGGGAATTTCAATCGGTAGGCCAACTTGCCGATCACATCTCTATGTGATTCTTGTTCATCTTTCGATGGGCGTGTTCCGAGCTCAGGACGATCAAGCCAGAACGTCAAGACAACCAAGTGATCTCGCTGCGAGGTCTCAACTCACCCGCCTCACACTTCTCTAATCGTTCGTACTCATGGAAACATGACGCACCCCGAAAAGATAGGTGCCGTGACGGTGCTACACTTGGGAGAACACTAACTACTTGATATTTTAAGTGAGAGATCACCCTAATAAAAAGCGACTACAGCGCAATCAAAAGGGTGCATCATAAGGGATTAACATCTCAGGCAATTCATAATAGCATGATATGGTATAGCCCTTTCTGACGGAGAAGTCTTGTATTTCTTCGTCTTCGGCATTTGCGTCGGTGTTCACCTTCGCGAAGATTGCCACCACCTTGTCGATGCAATAAATAATACTGCTATCTCTATAGCTAATAAAATAATGCATTATAACAAGGTTGACACGCAGGTCATTAAAGTGACAATCATATGGCTCCAGCCATCATGCCGAATCATGACACACAGGTCATGTTAATTTACATTATATAGTCATCTCATACATAATCAAATTAATATGAGAACTGCTATACCACATCACATGCACATCCTGCAAAACCAAGTTAGACGCCTCTAATCGGTTTATGCAAAATTTTATTTTATGTGGCTTCTAAGGTTTCGAAACAAACCGAAGCTACCAACGTTCATCATCAAGTATGACTATTCAAGTCGCTAGATTAACTTTGCGGGGTGTATGAAACACGAGATAATAAAATCTCAAGCCCCATACTGAACTTCATCATACGCATGACCCCCGTGCAGATCATATCTGCATTGCCCTTTTGTCTGCGAAATTTCATCTTTCTTTTAACTATGGTGGAATTCAATGAACTGTTAGCACTTCGTTGATCAATCAGGATCGCGGATTGCCAGAACATTGAAACTCCACCATACCGTTATCAAGATCAGAAAGACGCAAATTTTAGGGAAGCAACAAGAATATTGGTTAACAGATTTCATCTGCCACCCGCACAAATAATTTTCAGCAATAGATCTCATCTACTACAAAATTATATTGTGCAACACCCATACATCTCTATGTATTCTAGATCGTAACCTGCATCTACGCATAGCACGGCTCATGATGCCAATGTAGGGGAACGCGACAGAAAACAAAAAATTTCGATACAGCGAGCACGCCCAGGATCACTATGGAGACTGCATACGAGGTTTGATCTGATCATTACCGACTTGTAGCGCAGCGGAAGTAGAGTCGATGTAGATCGTCGGTGCAGATCCCTGTAGCTAGGATTTACAACCTCCCAACCGTGAGGATGTACTCCCTCGTCTGCCCCCGGACAGTCCCTCGGACAGCCCTTCGGGAGGCGGTCGGACAGTCCCCCGGACGGTGTCACTGACAGCCCTTCGGGAGGCACACACAGAATCTCGGACAGTCACTCGGACAGCCCTTCGGGAGGCACTCTCGAACAGCCCCTCGGGCAAAAAGATCAAACCTACGACCTCTCTACGGGGTTGCACACATACGGTGTCATCTATCCGGCAGGGCTTCATCGTCCAGAACTAGTTCCCACCGGAACCCAGACAACCTTTCGGCTCTACGAAACTATTTTGTGGGAGGGAGAGAGAAAGCCAGATCATGCATGGCACTTGTATGTGAGAAAGGAGTGAGTGTGGAGAGCTCCTCTCCACCTCTATTTATAGGAAAGCCAAGGGGAAGGGTGCCTCCAAAAATGACCAAAACACCCATGCATTAGGTCACATATGATGGGCATTAAGGGTATAATGGGAGGCCATGTGGAGCTCCAAGGAGGAGCACCACCCTTTGCCGGCCACCCCATGGGGGCCCCCCCAAAAGGGGTTCCTTCCCTTGCAAGCCTCTTCCTTCTAGAACTTTGACTAAAGTCCTAAAAGGTGGCTTTCCAAAATAGTAACCATAAAGTGAATTTCACTATTCACGGAAACATTTTTCCGCGACCGTTAAATCTGAAAATATTTCTGTGGGTCTTAGAACATTTTCAGAACCCACTAAAATAATTTTGGACGCGTTCCGAAACAATTCCGGATTAGTGATTTTCATCTGCGAAAAGCAAACAAAGCGGTTCCGGCAGCTCCGGAACATTTCCGGGTTTTTTCTCCGAAAAATCCCAGAAGTTCCCAAAACAATTCTGGCACCCTCCAAGAATTTCCAGGCGTGTGCCGAAACCAATTTGACTTAATGGTATACCCTGAAACAACTTTTTAGTTTTACCGAAACTATTCCGGTGTTCTTTCTCCGGAACTCTTCCGCTGTCTCCGAAACTTTTCCGGTGACTTTCTCTCAGACTCCCTGTCTAGTTTTCAGCAGATAGATGACCCTTAAGCGTGTGACCCTATAGGTTTGGTGAAGTATAGACATGACCGGAACACTTTCCGATCAATGATCAACATCGGAGCCGTGGACACCCATATTGACCCCTATACCCACACGAATAAATATTCGAGTGAACCTCCAGTTGCCGTGTGCTATTCCTGTTGCTTCGCGATATGTTACAAATACCCGAGGTGAGATTTATCAGCATCCCCGTGGATCAACAACTTGTCCACTATGCCAGTTACCTCGTTACCGGTTTTGTTCTCTTTTCTCGTTCCCGTGTTCCGGCATCCCTGTGATCAAATCACATTGTGTCTGGTCAGACGATGGTGGATACCGTAACACCGAGAGGGCCCAGAGATATCTCTCCATTGTCGGAGGAGCAAATCCCAATCTTGAGCTATCAAGTCCCTTGACACACTTTTCCATGAACCCATAAGCCGCCGTAATAGCCACCCATTTACGGATGACGTTTAACAAACCCCAAAGTTCATGAAGCAAGCATGAAGAAACTCGATACTCTCATGGTCTAAGGAATCATGCAAACATTAACTTTCTCTGTGTTATTAACGATTAACTTGTGACGAATGTATCTCATAGCATAACATCAATTCGGGTCGATTCAACACAAATGTTCTTCTAACATTGTGCCCTCAAAGTTGCCGGCATAGTCATGCCCATGATCAGGAAAACAGAACCATCATGCAACACTTGAGCTAGTCTTAGAGGCCAGACTAGGAATACATTTTACCGTTTATTATTCCACACGTGCATATGAGTCTTCGTCTGAGCTTCGTGGTTATTGTAGACTCGAGAACCATAGAAGTTATAGCACGGAATATAAACTTAATTAGGAACATGGGGATAAATAATAACATTTATTATTGCCTCTAGGGCATATCTCCTACATCATCATCATCATCATCATTTCCTTGAGGCACTGGGGCCTTGTTCTTCTCACTTGTTGGCACATTTCTTGTGGTTCTCTTGGGCTTGGTAGCTGTAGGCTTGGCCTTGGAAGAAGTAGTTGTTTTGATAGCTTCCCCCATGAGTTTCTGCTGTTTAGGAGGTGGTGGATTAGCTGCTGGCTCTTCCTCATCTGTTGCATCATCTCTTCTCATGGAAGTTGGTTTGAAGATCACATGAGTTGTTTTCTTCCTTTCCCTTTTCTTTCCTGTAGCCTTTGGCTTTGCCTGAATGGGTGCCTGTTGAGATCCTCCTGGATTCTCTGAAGAGATACCTCTCTTTGCAGCTGTAGAGGCAGAGATCTTCCTGGTGACTCCTCTCTCCTTATGAGTGCCATACTCTTTCTGAACAGTGGCTTTATTTTTTTGGAGGTGACCTCTTCCAATTGGAAGTCCTCATCCTCATCATCTGAACCTTTTGCCTTCCTTGTTCTCTTGGCAGCCTTGGGTACATTACTTGGTGTGCTCCTGCTGCCCTCTGCTACTTGTGAGCTGCTTTGGGATTTCCCCGAAGAGGAGGGGATGATGCAGTACAGTAGAGATAAGTATTTCCCTCAGTTATGAAACCAAGGTTATCAATCCAGTAGGAGAATCACGCAACAACTCGTTAGCAGTACCTGCACACAAAACAACAAATCCTCGCACCCAACACGAACAAGGGGTTGTCAATCCCTTGGCGGTCAATTGCAAGATTAAATTGTATGGTGATAGATAAATAGATCAAACAAAAATACAAAATAAAATAAATAAAGAAAAAGTGCAGCAAGGTATTTTTAGGATTTTCAATATATAATTAAGATAGACCCGGGGGCCATAGTTTTCACTAGAGGCTTCTCTCTTGAAAATAGCATACGGTGGGTGAACAAATTACTGTTGGGCAATTGATAGAAAAGCAAATAATCATGACGATATCCAAGGCAATGATCATGTATATAGGCATCACGTCCGAGACAAGTAGACCGACTCCTGCCTGCATCTACTACTATTACTCCACACATCGACCGCTATCCAGCATGCATCTAGTGTATTAAGTCCATAAAGAACGGAGTAACGCCTTAAGCAAGATGACATGATGTAGACAAAGTAAACTCATGCATGAATAAACCCCATCTTTTTACCCTTAATAGCAATGATACATACGTGTCATGTCCCTTTCTGTCATTGGGATTGAGCACCGCAAGATCGAACCCATTACAAAGCACCTCTCCCATTGCAAGATAAATTAATCTAGTTGGCCAGACCAAATCAATAGATCGGAGAGAAATACGAAGCTATAATAATCATGCATAAAAAAGTTCAGAGAAAACTCAAATAATATTCATGGATAATCTGATCATAAACTCACAATTCATCGGATCCCAACAAACACACCGCAAAAAGTGATTACATCGGATAGAACTCCAAGAACATCGAGGAGAACATTGTATTGAGGATCAAAAAGAGAGAGGAAGCCATCTAGCTACTAACTATGGTCCTGAAGGTCTGTGGTAAACAACTCACGCATCATTGGAAGGGCAGCAAGGTTGATGTAGAGCCCCTCCGTGATCGATTCCCCCTCCGGCGGAGTACCGGAAAAGGCCTCCAAATGGGATCTCTCGAGAACAGAAACTTGCGGCGGCGGAAAAAGTATTTCTTGAACTCCTCTGTTGGTTTCCCGATTTTAGAGAATTTATAGTGGTGGTGTTAGGTCAAACGGAGCCGTGTGGGCCCCACGAGCCACCAGGGCATGCCCCCCCTGGGGCGCGCCGTGGTGCCTCGTGGGCCACTGCTTCATCTTCTCGTCCCCTCCCGAAGGTTCTAGTGTTTGTTATGTCCAGAAAAAAATCTCCAAAAAGTTTCGTGGCATTTGGACTTCGTTTGGTACTGATATTCTGGAAAACCAAAAACAGGCAAAAAACAGCAACAGGCACTGGGCACTAAGTTAATAGTTTAGTCCCAAAAAATGATATATAATTGCTGTAAATGTATATAAAAACATCCAAGATTGATACTATAATAGCATGGAACAATCAAAAATTATAGATACGTTGGAGACGTATCAAGCATCCCCAAGCTTAATTCCTGCTCGTCCTCGAGTAGGTAAATGATAAAAATAGAATTTTTGATGTGGAATGCTACCTATCATATTCATCATATATTCTTTTCTTTTGTAGCATGGACATTTGGACTTGAATGATTCAAAGCAATAGTCTATAGTTTGACATGAAGATATAAATACTCAAGCATACTAACAAGCAACCATGTCTTTCAAAATATCAATGCTAAAGAAAGTTATCCCTAGCCCATTATGCTCAATCATTGATCCATTCATGAACACACTCGATACACACAATGCACAAGTATGACAATAGTGCTCTCTAATTGGTGCTTTGTAAGAGAAGATGAAGACTCAAAAAATAAAAATTGCATAAAAGTAAATAGATAGGCCCTTCGCAAAGGGAAGCAGAGATTTGCAAATATGCCAGAGCTCAAAGCTTAAATTAGAGAGATAAAATTATTTTGAGAGGCATGCTTTTCCCGTCAACGAAAACGACCGAAAATTCCCAATATCTTCCATGCTGGACACATCATAGGCGGTTCCCAAACAGAAAATAAAGTTTATTTCCTTTCCATCATTCTTTCACAATCCATGGCTAGCCGTATCCACAGGTGCCCTCCATACCAACACTTTCCAAGGAATTTGTTATTATTAATTTTGATTCATTGTGGGACTGGGCATCCCTATTACCTGCCACTCTCTCGTGCAATGACAAGTGAATAAACACTCATCGTGAGAATAACACACCTAGCATGGAAAATATTGGCCACCCCGTGCCGCTTCATGAGCGGTACATGCACACAAAACGGAAAATTATTTTGAAAAATTAGAGTTGGCACATGCAAATTTACTTGGAACGGCATTGAAATACCGCATATAGGTAGATATGGTGAACTCATTTGGCACAACTTGGGTTTAAGGAGTTTGGATGCACAAGCAGTATTCCCGCTTAGTAGAAATGAAGGCTAGCAAATAGATTGAGAATTAACCAACCAAAAAGCGAAAACGGTCATAAACATGCATTGAACATAACTAACACCGAATAATGCACCATAAGTAGGATATAATTTCGTTGCATAACTATTGACTTAATGTGCATGCATAGGGAATCACAAACCTTAACACCAATATTCTTACTAAATCATAATTACTCACTAACATGACTCATATATTATCATCTCCATATCGCAAAACTATTGCAAGGAATCAAACTTATCATATCCATGATCTATATGAAAGTTTTTATTATATCCCTCTTGAATATTCATCACTTTGGGACCAAATTCATATCTTGTGCAAATTACCATTACTATTATCAACTCTCAAAAATATATAAGTGAAGCATGAGAGTGCACATATTTCTTCAAAATTTGTCAACTCTCAAAATAATATAAGTGAAGCATGAGAGTTCAAATATTTCTTCAAAATTTTAATCTAATCAACTCTCAAAATAATATAAGTGAAGCATGAGAGTTTAAATATTTCTTCAAAATTTAGCCACCGCCGTGCTCAAAAAGATTTAAGTGAAGCACTAGAGCAACTGCCTAGCTCAAAAAATTTAAGTGAAGCACATAGAGTATTCTAACAAATCATGATTAACATGTGGCTCTCTCAAATAGGTGTGTACAACAAAGATGATTGTGACAAACTAAAAAGCAAGCAAAACAAAGACTCATATAATACACGACGCTCCAAGTAAAACACATATCATGTGATGAATAAAAATATAGCTCCAAGTAAAATTACCGATAGTTGGTAGAAGAAAGAGGGGATGCCTTCCGGGGCATCCCCAAGATTAGACGCTTGAGTCTTCCTTGAATATTACCTTGGGGTGCCTTCGGCATCCCCAAGCTTAGGCTGTTGCCACTCCTTGTTCCTTCATCTATCGTGATCTCACCAAAGACTTGAAAACTTCAATCACACAAAACTTAACAAAACCTTCGTGAGATCCGTTAGTATAACAAAATAAATCCTTAACTTTAAGTACTGTTGTAAATTGATTCATATTTAATATTGGCATAATGCTACTGTACTACAACTTTTCCATGGCTTATACCCCCCGATACAATCCATAGATTCATCAAAATAAGCAAACTATGCAACAAAAACAGAATCTGTCTAAAACAGAACAGTCTGTAAATATCTATTTAAAATCTATACTTCTGTAACTCCAAAAATTCTGAAAAATTAGGACAATGTGGGAAATTCATATACCAATAATTTGTAAAAATTTCAGATTTTTCTGACTCTCCAGTACAGAACTAAAATTCCAGCACTGGACACAAAACTTTCTGTTTTCCAAACAGCATCAATTATACTATCTTCCAAATCATCCCAAAGGCATTACTTGGCACAAACACTAATTAAAACATAAAAACACAATCATAACAGTAGCATAATTATGTAAACACACAAGAACAAAAACAAAAAGTAAAAATTTATTTTATTCATTGGGTTGCCTCCCAACAAGTGCTATTGTTTTATGCCCCTAGCTAGGCATAATGCATAGTTTTCAAGTATTGTTATCCTTCAAGTTGATTCCATAAGTGGCCCTCATAATGGATTCATAGGGTGCTTTAATTATTTTCCTAGGGAAGTGCTCCATCCCTTTCTTTAGTGGAAATTGAAATCTTATATTACCTTCTTTCATATCAATAATAGCACCAATAGTTCGTAAGAACAGTCTACCAAGTATTGTGGGGCAAGAAGGATTGCATTCAATGTCAAGTACAATAAAATCAACGGGCACATAATTCCTATTTGCAAGAATAAGAACATCATTAATTCTTCCCAAAGGCTTTTTAATAGTGGAATTTGCCAAGTGCAAATTAAGAGAACATTCATCTATATTGGTAAAACCTAGCACATCACATAGGGATTTTGGAATTGTGGAAACACTAGCACCCAAATCACATAAAGCATTGCACTCGTAATTTTTAATTTTAACTTTAATGGTGGGTTCCCACTCATCATATAATTTTCTAGGAATTGAAATATCTAGTTCTAGCTTTTCTTCTAATGCTTTCATCATTACTTTTACAATGTGCTTAGTAAAAGCTTTATCTTGTTCATAAGCGTTGGGTGAATTTAGCATGGATTGTAACAAAGAAATACACTCAATCAAAGAACAACTATCATAATTAAAATCTTTGTAATCCAAGAGAGTGGGCACATCGCTAGTTAAAGTTTTTACCTCTCCAGACCCACTTTTATCAATTTTTTCATCATGATTTTCACCCTTCGAATTATGAGGACGCCTCCTAGCTAAAGTTGACTCTTCTTCAGTCCCCTTTTCATCAATTTTTATATTACTAAACAAGGAATCAATAGATGAAACACCAATCATTTTAATATCTTCATCATTACTACGTGCTAATGATTCCGGCTTAGCAGCCATTGGATTTACTAGCGTAGCTTGTGCATCAGAAATTTTTCCTAACAAATTTTTAGTAAGAGCAAATTGAGATTGAAGATTAGCAACTTCTTCACTAACATCATCAAGTTGTTTTGCAATAGCATCCAACAGAGTAGAGTGTTCTTTGAGTTCTTCGGTAAAAAAATTATTGTGCTCAAATTGCGTAGTCATGTAATCTTTGGTATTTTGCTCGATTTTGGACAAAATTTTATAATAAGAGGTATCATGATAATTTTCTCGGGGCATCGTGGCTACGCACACAAAATAACAAGCAAGGAATTAAACAAACAAGAAAAAGGCAAACAGAAAATATTTTTGTATTTTGTAAAAACTTTTTAGAAGTGGGGGAGAGGAAAACAAGAGGCAAAGGCAAATAAAGTAAATGCAAGGAGGTGAAAGTTTTATGCGTAGGTACATGATAGATGTTGATGATGTCTCCCCGGCAACGGTGCCAGAAATTCTTCCTGCTACTTGTGAGTTGCGTTGGGATTTCCCCGAAGAGGAGGGGATGATGCAGTACAGTAGAGATAAGTATTTCCCTCAGTTATGAAACCAAGGTTATCAATCCAGTAGGAGAATCACGCAACAACTCATTAGCAGTACCTGCACACAAAACAACAAATCCTCGCATCCAACGCGAACAAGGGGTTGTCAATCCCTTGGCGGTCAATTGCAAGATTAAATTGTATGGTGATAGATAAATAGATCAAACAAAAATACAAAATAAAATAAATTAAGAAAAAGTGCAGCAAGGTATTTTTAGGATTTTCAATATATAATTAAGATACACCCGGGGGGCATAGTTTTCACTAGAGGCTTCTCTCAAGAAAATAGCATACGGTGGGTGAACAAATTACTGTTGGTCAATTGATAGAAAAGAAAATAATCATGACGATATCCAAGGCAATGATCATGTATATAGGCATCACGTCCGAGACAAGTAGACCGACTGCTGCCTGCATCTACTACTATTACTCCACACATCGACCGCTATCCAGCATGCATCTAGTGTATTAAGTCCATAAAGAACGGAGTAACGCCTTAAGCAAGATGACATGATGTAGACAAAGTAAACTCACGCATGAATAAACCCCATCTTTTTACCCTTAATAGCAATGATACATACGTGTCATGTCCCTTTCTGCCACTGGGATTGAGCACCGCAAGATCGAACCCATTACAAAGCACATCTCCCATTGCAAGATAAATTAATCTAGTTGGCCAAACCAAATCAATAGATCGGAGAGAAATATGAAGCTATAATAATCATGCATAAAAGAGTTCAGAGAAAACTCAAATAATATTCATGGATAATCTGATCATAAACTCACAATTCATCGGATCCCAACAAACACACCGCAAAAAGTGATTACATCAGATAGAACTCCAAGAACATCGAGGAGAACATTGTATTGAAGATCAAAAAGAGAGAAGAAGCCATCTAGCTACTAACTATGGACCCAAAGGTCTGTGGTAAACTACTCACGCATCATCGGAAGGTCAGCAAGGTTGATGTAGAGCACCTCCGTGATCGATTCCCCCTCCGGGGAGTACCGGAAAAGGCCTCCAGATGGGATCTCTCGAGAACAGAAACTTGTGGCGGCGGAAAAATTATTTCATGGACTCCTCTGTTGGTTTCCCGATTTTAGAGAATTTATAGTGGTGGAGTTAGGTCAAACGGAGCCATGTGGGCCCCATGAGGCACCAGGGCGCCCCCCGGGGCGCGCCGTGGTGCCTCGTTGGCCACTACTTCATCTTCTCGTCCCCTCCCGAAGCTTCTAGTGTTTGTTATGTCCAGAAAAAAATCTCCAAAAAGTTTTGTGGCATTTGGACTTCGTTTGGTACTGATATTCTGGAAAACCAAAAACAGGCAAAAAACAGCAACTGGCACTGGGCACTAAGTTAATAGGTTAGTCCCAAAAAATGATATATAATTGCTATAAATGTATATAAAAACATCCAAGATTGATACTATAATAGCATGGAACAATCAAAAATTATAGATACGTTGGAGACGTATCACCCTCATAAAAACTGCTCTCTGGACTAGAGCCTGCACTGAGATCAACATTGGCCTCTGAGGCATTCTGGCTGTCACTTGCATCAGACATCTTGCAAACAGACCTGTGAAATAGTTGGGTATAGGCAGAGTAGATGAGTTATCACAAAATGTACCTGGTTTATCATAAATTTGAGTTCAAATCTTAGTTTCAAATTTTCATAGAAGACATATCGGAACAACCGAGTTGATCATTTCGGTGATACCGAAGCACTTAACAGAGACTTGACACACAGTTTCTGTCAGATCAATATGTGGTTCGGTCTTGCCGAGATGCTAGGGTTTCACAGAAATGTCATTTCGGTCTCACCGATTAGTACAACTCGGTGGCACCGAGATGTACTTGTGCAATGGCCGTAGCCAGATCGGTGACTCCAATAGTTTCAGATCGGCTAGTCCGAGATGTATTCTGCAGAAATTTAAACCTAAAATCTTTACTCGCATCTAATCTACGGAATTTGTTCGTGGAATAGAAGTTGCACACAGTAGCATGAATCATGGCGAAAACCCTAGTGCATTGAATTAGAAATAGAAGCACTAAGGGGTCGGATTTTACCCTAACTTGGCACAAATCCTCTACGGCGGCAATGGAGGGAGTGATTTCCATTGACGGCGGCAGAATCCAATGGCGAGGGCGCGCTGGACAGAACGACAATTGTCCGGAGACTGGGGCGATGGCAGCAGTGGGGCGCGAGGTCGAAGCGTTTGAGAAATTTCAACCGTCTCGGCTCGCTGGATATATATATATATATATATATATATATATATATATACACACACATACCCATCTACTGTCGGTGGCTCTGATTGAAACAAATCGGTGGCACCGAGATGCATACCTGCTTGCAGTACAACATATCGGTCTCTTCGAGATAGTTCAAATCGGTCACACCGAGATGAAAACCTAGATCAATCTAAATGGTTTCGGTGAGTCCGAATGAGAGTGAGTTGGTCAGACCGAAAGGCATTTTGAAGGTTTTGGAGTTCAGTCTTAGACAGATCGGTGGCTCCGAGTGCACCTCACCCGGAGGGTCAGAAAAAGACTTATTCAAATTTTGTGATATAGCATGAAGAGAATTTTAGACAAGAAAGAATAGATAGCTAGAGGAGGTTATTAGGTATTATTGTACATCCATTTGGCCAAATAAAACCAAATCAATCAAACTATAAATGGATGTCCTCGAATGAGAAATATGCATAACAACATGCTCACACAATAAGATGGCAAATGAAATATGTGGCAAACATGCACAAAAATTCTAGCAACTATCACACAATGGGCGATGACAGTCATCTATATATGAGTATATTGACTTAGGAGCCAAATGAGAACATTTGATCATAGGTCATACTCATCGTTTAAGCACAAGTGGGGTCACCACTTTTACATAAAGTGTTAATGTGTTCACACCATTAGAGTTGCTTTGGCTCAAGTCTTAGAGTAAAGCTCCCCCTAGATGTGATATCCCCCCCCAAGGAGGGATGAACTAACCTTGGGTTTTGTCGATGATGACTTCATGTTGATGTTGTAGATGTGGATGCTCAATGTTGATGTAGATCATCAAGAGTTGGGAGCAATCCTTTGAATGATGCACTTTCAATACCTACATGGGTTAGTCCCACAAGGAACAAACAAAGATATCCATAGACATAGAGTGAAATGCATAACATATGATGTCCATGAATGCATTGAATACCTTGTCCCTTGTCTTACCAACAAGAGGGTTTGTGACTCCATGAACTAGTGCAAGATGTTGAAGTTGGTTGACAAGTCCTTGCCATTGAATGAATATGAGTGAAGTTTGTTGGCGGAGTCACCCTCAAGAACTCTCTAGTTCTTCTTCTTTGGGACCCACATCAACTTGATGGGAATCCTTGGAGTTGTAGTAGCACTTGATGAAGTAGAACTTGATGAGGCCTTTGGAACCCATTTAACCAAAGCTTGAGGTGGTTCTTCAAATGAGTCAATCTCTTCTTGAAGCTTGTCCTTGCCTTTTAGCTTGTGGTCTTGATATGGGAGATCATCTTGAGCTTGTGTCCCCTTGAAGGAAGTAGGATCATACTTCTCTTGTTGAGGAACAAACTTCGTCTTGGGGTATTGATCTTCCTCCCACTCAACTCCATTCGCATTGAACTTTCGTTCAAAACCAACACCTTGCTTCTTCTGGTGCCTTCCTTGCTTGCGCACAATTTCCTAAAATTGCTTACTCCCGGCACGGCTCTTTGTAACACCCAAAAATTTAACCATATTTTTATTAAATAAAATTTGGCCAGAAATAAAATTTTTGAAATTATATTAGGTCTTTTATCTATTTCAGAGTAATTCTGTTTTTGTTATCCAAAATTCTTCCCTCCATATAGAAATTTTTGTAAAATATTGTGGGCTTTGGTAGTTTTCTTAAAACATTTCATTTATATTTTAATAACAGTAGGAATTATTTTCATAATAAAATTTTGCCCAAGATAATCATTTTTATAGCTTTTTCAATTCTTTAATTGCCTCTGTTGCACTACAACTATTTTAAATAATTCTTTTAAAATTCCACAAAAATTATGAGGAGTCATGTGATGCCTATAGATCACTTTTATGCAAAAACCCACCATGGTATTTTGAAAATTTTGAGCAAAACATCCTCTTTTCCTTTCTGGTCCAAATTCAGCTTTGAACTACAACCCTATTTTTCCTTGATCCAAAAATTCTAAATTTTTTTCCACTCATAGTCCTTCCAACAAAACCCTTAATTCCAGGAGATCAACTCCATTTGCATCTTGGAAGACCTCCAAATAAACCCCTCAAAATCTGGTCCAGAACTGAAATTCTTCCAAACTTGCATTAGCAAGTTTTTCTTTTCGCCAGACTAACTCCACCACAATCTCTATCATTGTAACATCCCAAAATTCTAAATTTTGGAATGTTATATTAATTAAATAAATAGGATTGATTGGTTGATTGTTTGTTTGTTTGATTGATTGAAAGGGAGTGAAATTTGAAACTTTTTCAAAGTTTAATGAGAGGGAATGAAATGATTTCCCAAAAATTTCACTTTGCATTTTGATCCTCAGGAATTCAAATTCATTTCATCACAAAACCCTAGAGTGAAGATGATATGACTTCTTCCATTTAAAGAAATGAAAAAGGGATTTGAAAAAGATTTGAATTTCATTTGAAATATTTTTCAAACAGAAACTTTATGCCACTCAATGATTTTCTTGAGGGAAGATAATATGACTTCTTCAAATATTGGAAATAGAGTGGGAAGTAAGAGGCCAATTCAAAATGGTATTTGAATTTGAAGGATTTCATTTGAATTCATTTCAAAATGGCATTTGAATTTTATTTCAAACATTTTCTGACAAAAATACTTTATTCAAAAAGTATGAGAGGAGGTGACATCACCCTTCAAAAAAGTCAGAAGAAATAATGCCAAATTATTTGAAAGTTAAATTTGGATTTAATTTGAATTTACAAAAATATTTTATTTTGCCTCTGCAAAATAGTTCATATTGTAGGGTTCATTTTTCTGAGCATTGTGATATATTATATGTATATATAATATATTTTTTTATTTTATTTTATTTCTTTAACTTGTCTGTTATTTACAAAATTGAGAAAATGTTTTAAATAAGAAAAGGCCCCGAGGCCCACCTCTCTCTCTCTCTCTCTCTCTCTCTCCGCGGCCCAGCAGCAACAGCCCGGCCCAGCCTGCTTCACCCGCGCCCGATCCGAATCTCCTCGACGCCCATCCTCCTCCTCCTTCCTTTCTCGCCGGAGCTCCACCGCGGCATCGAATCCCCCTCGGGATCTGCCGTATCCCGTGCCTCCCCCTGCCCCAAGACACCCCCTATATAAACAGAGCCTCCCCGCTCCGTTTTGCCCTAGAAGCCCACTCGCCCGATCTCTTACGCCCACGCACACCCTCGCCGGATTCACCCGAACCCCACCGCCGCCATTGTCGTCGTTCCTCTCCACCTCGCCACCCCGAGCCCTCGCTGTCGCCACCACTCGCCTAGCCGCACTCGCCTACGCCGTCTGGTGAACTCCCCGGAGCCCGAAGACCACCGGAGCACTCTTTCCCGTCGACACCGAAGCGCCGCCGTCGCCGGAGCCTCGCCGGAGACCACCCCGCCGCCCGCTGTGAGCTCCGTCTCTCTCTCATCGTTAGATCTAGCCCCGACGATCGAGATTAGACGACTCAAATTACCCGACGCGGTACGCGCTAGTTTTCGGCCATCCGCACGTACTTTTCGTTCGGTCAACTCTCTCGCCCATTCACGTTGCGCCACGTAGCCGTCGCCCGATCCGTAGTTTTTTCTTCATTTTCTTTTCTGTTTTTATTTTCAGAATAGTTTCTGTTTTAGAATTTGCAATATCTCTTAGAACATAGATCCAAATTGAGTGATTCTTTTTTCTATGGATTCAAAATTTTATGAAGTTTATGATGGTGCACTTGGATTTCAAATTTGAGTATATTAAATTTGAATTTGATGAATTTTGTTCATATCACTAATTTGGCCATTTTTGAGTTTTATAAAATATTTTTGAGTGATTCTTTTTGCCACTGTTTTATTATTGTTTGGCCTATTCAGTAGCATTGATTTTTTTATTTTTAAGTTTTTTAAAATTAGGTTTTTAGCCAAAACAGTACTGTTTTGTTTATATAGTTGTTTTAGTCATTTAATTATTGTTTTTAATTATTTTTAGTTAGTTCTTTTTGTAGAGTTTTACATATTGTTATATGCTTATGTTAGACTACAGTAGATTAATTTTATAAATTAATTATTAGTATTTAGCTACTGTCTTGTTTGTTGTTTGCTTAGCTCATAGTTGTAGTTAATAGAAATAGTTTTATTACTTTCAAAAGTAAATTCTTTTGCCCCTTTATTATAATAGGTTGTTGTTCCTGTTAAGTAGCACTAAATTAGTTTTTGTAATTATTTAGTGTTGCTTAGTATTTTTTTAGTGTTTTTCTTGGTTGTTATAATTGTTTTAGTGTTAACTAGATAGTTATAATAGCTTTTAAATTAGTTATTTTTGCTAGTTAATAATTTAGTAAATACTTTCTGTTGTTTTATTAAATTGGTATTTTCTTTGCTGTAGAAAAGTTATTTAGAATAATTTAGTGCTGTTATGAGAGTTATTGGTTGTTATTGTGTGAGCTGGTTTCCCTTTGGTTTTCTTTGAGGTTTTCTTTTGGATTTTTAATTGGTTTCCTTTGATTTCATTATTGTTTTTCTTTATTGCTTTTGACTGTTATTTTGATTGATAGTATTGATTGCTAGAGTTGTTTGCTTATGTGAATGCACTGTTTGACTATATAGATTTTCTCGGAGAGACGAATAGTTCTATGAAGTTTCCGAGAGCGTTAATACCTTCAACAACTTACCAGGCAAGTTCACTTTGACCATGTTATTCATACCTATGTTTTATTGCATTTAGTGTCACCATTTCAACAAATCCCTCCAGTAGTGATATTGAATTCTTGTAGTTGAGTAGAATGCATGAGGTAGGAACCCATCTCCCTGTTACCATGCCCAGGACGTTGTTTAGTTTTAAAGCTACGCTATAGTAGACGGGGTTGGTATGAGTGCCCGGGAGTGGTGTGAGGTGAAGGACTCTACGTCAATGACGACAACTTCATGATGGCATCTTCAAGGCCTGCATCTTCAAGACGTCAAGACTTCAAGATTTCAAGACTCGAGACAAGACTTCAATACACACTACTGGGTGGACTGGTTGTGAGGCACCCTGGAGTACCCAGTGGATGCCTAGTGAGCTGGAGTAGGCCAGTACTCATGAGGAAAGTTCCACCCAGACTCAAAGAGACGGAAGAATAATTCATGCCCGGAAGCTTACATGTGCAGCCGCAAGTCATTATGGGCTCTGGCTTGGTTGACCTTAGCTGTGACTCTGGCTGGGACGGTGCTAGCAGATGTAGAACTACGGTAGGATTGGATGAGCACTGGACAGTGGTCAGAGGAACTCTTCGGAAGACCATGTTTTGGTCATCTTATTCTCAAACACCCTGAAGTGCGAGAACGTAAAAAGAGGGATCGAATCTTGTGGGTAAAGTGCACAACAGTCTGCAGAGTTAAAACCTAATCGATTAGCCGTGTCCCCGGTTACGGACAATTTGAGCCTCTGGACTTGGATCTATCTCTGAACTCTCAACACCGGACTAATAACTAATTGTGGGCAACTTATGATACTTATGGGCTATGAGACATCGGTTGGCGGAACCATGTCATAGTAGATAACTCTGTAGGGAAGACTCCTGATTTATTCCTTTGTTGTAGGGAAAATAAAACCAGCTTTTACACAAACAAAACTCAGACACAGAGCCACAATGCCATATTGCATATAGAATAGTTTTATCATCTGTTTCTCTTATTTGTGATCTTGCCGGTACATTCAATGTACTGACCTACATGACTGCAACGTATCATGTTGCAGGATTTCTACGACGAGTAAGAGGTTACGTTATAGGGTTACGGTCTACACTCAACCTGCCGATTGCGTTAATGGGACTCCACACCCGTTTGACTGTTTCCGCTAAGACTTATGAGGTATATATATATCAGTTTTATGTTATTTATACATGTGATTGCACTTTGATATATACATTGATGTACTGTGTGTGCCAGCATACTGATCCAGGGATGGCACAGATACACAGAGGCTTGACCGTTTGAGGTCGGGTCGCTACAATCATCCAGTGAGACACCATCCTGCCAATTTTCATACTCATCAGAAGCACCTAGATCACCTTAGCATTTTGTCAAACACCTTTTGGGCATGACAGAAATTTGGTCTCTTTCTAAACTACATTTGGCATTTGCTTCTCCTGCCAAACCACCATGTCCAGTAGCTCCATTACAGAGTGACTCATCATCATGCCAAATTCCAAATTCAAATAAGTTCATTTGGCCACTGTGGCAATTCATCGAACGCCTGATGTGCATGCACAGAGCACGAGCAGAGTGCTCATTTGGCAGGCGTCGGCACCGCCACGCGTGGCCTCCCTGCTGCCTCCCCCGCATGTTTTTCTCCTCCTCTAGCTTCACGGGTAATCCACCACCCTCACCAACACCTCCCCTGGCCGCTAGCGCCGGCCACCGCCGACCACCGCCGTCCAAATCGCCGCCCGACGAGTCTTGTCCCGCCACGTCTCTGTCGAGCTGCCTCGCCTTGATTGCCAACCACTCGAGTTCATCCACAACATGCAGACCACCTCACCGGTCTCGCTGACCATCGCCACCGCCCCAACCACCCAAACGGCGCCATGAATGGCCGCCACCGTCGTGACTTCCTCGGGAAGCCACGGAACCGACCTCTTCCGGCTATAAGAAGACCTCCCGAGCTCATCTCGCTGCACACATCATTCCCTACCCCCCCCCTCTATGAGCATCCTAGAGCAGCAAGCTGGCCGGGGATGGCCGTCCTCGTCGTCTCCGACCGCCATGGCCACCGCCACCTCCCGGTTAAACCCGAGCTAACCAGAGCCTCCCCATCCCTGATTTCTTCACCACTCAACTCCTGAAGCACCCGCCGAGCCGTTCCCCTCGCCAATTTCACCAGAGCAAGCTCAGGGGAAAAAGCCCTCTTCCACCCGTAGCTCGCCTCCGCCATGCTTGAAGCCCCACTCGAACCCGAGCTCCTCAACGGCCATCTCCACCATCCACGGATGCGGCACTTCCCCCTGAACCCATACATGTGCCGAGTGTCGCTAGAGATGTCCTACAGCGCCGGCAATCATCATCGGAGTTCTCCCCTGTTCCTGTCCAGGCGCGCGCGAGGGAGAAGACAAACCCGACAGGTGGGTCCCACCTGTCGGTGAGTCACCTCTTTCCCGCCAGCAGCGCACTTCCGGGCTTACGTTTTCTCTCCGAGGAAAACGAATTCCATGGAATTCGCCGTCGACGTCATCGTCTCTCTCGCGTGGCCGAACGACTGGGCCCGGCCCAGTGGCACCGCTCGGCTAAACTACGCCCAGGGCGCACCTCTGCCTTTTCTCTTTTTCTTTTCTAGTAAACCTCAAACAATTCCACAGTGGCCATTTCAAAACCAAATTTGATGATTCAAATTTCTAAATACTTATAAATTCATTCTCTATTTATACAGCTAGGGTGAACATTTTTCCTATGGCTAAGTTCTGCCTAACCTAATTAAGTAAGCCATTTCCTTGTAAAAGTCAACTTAGATAACCCCTAGAATATTCATTTCAACTCCAAATAAAATGATTCTTTTTCTGAAATTCCTAATTTTTCCTCTAGTTTATTCTAGCATTTACTTCAAAATTTTCCAAACAACTTTTTACCACTGTTTTGACTTTATGTGGTAATTTCAATATTTTTGAAAATAGGAAATGGAGGGAAGAAAAATTTCAAAACTTTTGGAGTGCATCCAATATTTCTGCATGATCAAGGCAAGCATTTTTAACACTTGATATGGTGAACGCATAGTTATTTGTTGAAAGAAAAATTAAATTATGAATATGTAGAATTCAAATAATTTTTTTCATATTGCTAGTTATGCATGCATGATCCCTTGAAAATATTTTATCTCCATTTAAATATGAAGTATGAGTAAGCATGGTTATTTTCACATGCCCATGTTGGTCCGGACTAATCTGCAGGAAAGAATCAGTCACGAGAAACGTGATCGTGAAACTGAAATCTCGTTGTGACGAGAATGATCAGTGAGGACATGTTGGGACATGCCCGATGGTGACCCTGTTGGGTATTACCGAGGGAATATGTTGTGCTAACCACTGCAGGAAAAATTAAACCTCCTGAGTCGACCGTAGATCGAGTCTTGTTTCGGTAACCCCCAAACTTGAACCGTGCTACCACATGTCCCTGCCGCAGGTAGGGTATGGTTCAGTAAGTTGCAAACCCCTTTCTTGCACACACCGTACAGAGAGGCCATAGTGAATGATACCACTGGCCTTGGTAGTCATGTCACTTGGTCCAGGGGCATGAGTGGCCGGTCTGGGACCGAAGCTGAACGCTCATGCTATTGGAGGCCGTTGTATGAGGCCTTCCCACTTAGAGTTTTATTTTACCACTGCTTTGGGTGATTCCTGGCCCGGGAAAAATTAAAGCTGGAGCGTGCGGGATAGGTGTGTTTTCAACCCAAAGACCGTAATGGGAATTAGTCAGCGTCTCGGTGCTGACTAAAGAAATCCTTTACTTGTCAGTAAAGAGTACACCCTCTGCAGAGTTATATCTATTCGAATAGCCGTGTCCGCGGTTAAGGACTACAGTCTGGGTTGGTCAAGTGTCGGTCTTAGTGTCGGTCTTCGGAGGAAAATAATTAAAATTGAGCATGAGTTATTTTGCAGAATAATTTTTGTCGCCACTAACGCTATCATGAGTATTATGGTTGTCATGAATATTATTGTTATTATTATGGACTAACCGTTTCTCTTATTTTTATTTTCTGAGTATCTCATGGGCTGGCTAGACTACCCGGATACTCATTTATTTTCAAGACCTCTCGTGGCGTCGCTTGAGTTCTCGGGCGGTCCTGTCTCGCCCGATTCTCTTTTAGACACCCGTTTGGCATTTCTCTTCAAGACCTCTCGTGGCGTCGCTTGAGTTCTCGGACGGTCCTGTCTCGCCCGATTCTCTTTTAGACACCCGTTTGGAATTTCTTTTCAAGACCTCTCGTGGCGTCACTTGTGTTCTCGGGCGGTCCTGTCTCGCCCGATTCTCTTTTATACACCCGTTTGGCATTTCTCTTGGATACTCGGGCGGTCTTGTCTCGCCCGATTATCCACTTTATATTTTCTTTTAGATTCTCGGGCGGTCCCGTCTCGCCCGATTATCCACTTTTAACTTTGTTTGTTTGTCACTAACATTTCATATTTATTCTTCAGCACCGTATTAATATTCATCATGCCATGCTTTAATTTCGTTCAACATATGCATATAATTTAGCCTATCATGATCATATGCTTTCGGTATATCTTTTGTTCCTTATGTTTTGCGAGTACATTCAAACGTACTCACAGGCTTGTTCCTGGCTATTTAATTGGCCAGGTTAGGATTTCTACAAGGAGCATTACCACAACGTCCATGCGGAGCCTAGGGTAACAACCACGCGGGATAGGAATTATCCTGGTCAGCCGTTCCTGTGGGAATGGAGCCCCATCGATATTGGAGAACCATGAGGCGCTTCCGTCATCCTCACTAGAAATCATTGATGTATCATTAGACCTTTATGGTCTTGTATCCAATTTTTGTAATTGCTTGGTAATCTATAACAAGGACGTGTCCACCAGTAACAGAAATCCTGGGCTGGTGACGACATGAGGGGTTAATTTCTGGGATATCATGTCCCGGAAATCCGGCCCGACAGCCTTGGTATCAGAGCCAGGTTGACCATTGGCTAATCCTGTCTTAGCCTGGTCATTATCCTTAGGTTTCCACACCGTCCAAATCTTTCCTGTCTGTAGCCAAGCCCATCTCATCCGATAAGCCTACACGGTGACCAGCCGACATCTTTTCACAGTCGGTGCCCAACCTACCGGCCATGTCCATAGGCCGTGTGCCTGTGGCCGGCACCTGAGTTGTCCCATCCACAAGCGTGCGATGGACACTCTGCTGGCTTATAAAGGGAGCCTTGCCCCAACTCAGCACATCACAGCCTCACTCTCAGTTCGATATCCAACCACTAAGATGCCTGGCCCCGTCATTCACAACGAGACCACCGCAGCCGAGCTTGGAGACTTTGTGGTCATCCTCGCCAATCTCACCCGTCGTGCTTTCGGCATCGAAGAGCCGCCTGAGTATGTTGTGTACCAGGAGCACACGAGTGATGCTATCCACCACTTCTGGTCCACGGTGCACATCTACGGGAGGGGCGCCGCATCGAAACGCCCCTACCGATTCACCGGGAGGACGACCTCCGACGAGCCTCAAGCCATCCAACTTGCAGCCTGAGAGGCTGTCGTTCAACTCCGGCATCTGTCGCCAAGAGTTAACATCCGCCCCTTCTACTACTACCCTAGCCGTGAAGGCTATGGTAGCCCGACCCAGGTTGCCAACGGAGACCATGAGTCGGATCCTGTCCTGGTGCATCTGGTGCGCTACCTGAGAGCGCAAGAGGCACTATTCGATCAGGTTACCATTGATCTGATTGCGACCCACAGGACGCTCGCTCTCCTGACACCGGTGAGAAGTGAAGCTGCACCCGCCACCGACACCCCGATAGTGCTGCTTGGGAGGCTGTTCCGCCCCTGTTATCTTCCCGGGCAGTGCCTTCGCCTCCCTCGAGGAACTCCGTCGTCTCTTGGAGACCCACTCCAACGGGACGGTGACCTCGACACCCCGCGAAGGGCACCACCACTACCCCAGCCCAGTTGCTCCCCATCCGACTCTGGTCAACTCCGACGCTGAAGCTCACGGAGAGGCCTCGACATCTACAAGATGCGCCCGGCTAGATGTCGATGAGGTGGACTGAGTCCACCAGTATTGTTGTAGAGCCTTAGTGGCCCTGTTACCCTATATTTTCGTAGTAGCGGGTGTATGGTGTAGTAAGTTTGTAAACCACTTGTGTGCCAATGGTAGTATGCGTGCCTTGTCATAAATTGTTGACGTGTGGTGACTGAGTAAATTCTGGACGTGACTGCCGAACCCCCCTAACCGACACGCACAGTAATACGTCACATTCCTTGTTGGAATTGAGGCCTGAGTTTTTGACCAGAAAGCCCTGCATCGGAACCGGTGCACAAGTCGTACTGGCACCGCTTCATATTTCCTCACCCAGGCACCCTATAAGAGGCCATATCCGCAAACCACACTAGCTATCATCAACTTCGAGCACAGCTTTTCCCCATCCACCCATCCATGTCTCACCCCGGAGCTTACCTGAGAACCCCCAATGCAAGCCCCGGTAGTTTTGTTAAGATATTGTGGGATTTTACCCGCAATACTCTTGGCTCCACCCACCCACCCCAGTATGAGCTGTTCAAATCGAGGATCACTCCTGGTCTCTCAAAATACTGGGCAGCTGTGCACATCCCACCAGCAGATTTAAACCAAGGCCCTCCATATGTTATCTTCATCGGGAGATCCATGCCAACCTCAGGCATGGCCATTGAGTCTGCTGCTTATGAAGCAATTACCCGTCTTCGATCCATGGTACCTTGTGCCAGCGAAAGGGAATATTGCTATTTTCCGAGCCACGCAGCTTTTGGAGCAGAAGCTACGTTCGCTGTGAACGTATGGAGAGCGATCCAGCCCTGGTCTATCTCATTCAGTATGTGATGGCCCAGGAGCGTTTCACTCAGCAACTACTGGAGTATCTCCACTATCTTGCTGTTCTGAATCCCCGGATCGCCATTGGCGGACCCCCTCTGCCAACTCAGGAGGGACGCGTTCTTCGTCTGCTTCCTCCACTTCCTCCACTCCCTCCGGAAGAAGAAGAATGTGCTCCAGAACCCGGAACCCTTCCGCAAAACCCCATAGATCTTACCTTCGAAATGTAGACGGTTATGAGCGTGGTTGCTGCTGCATCCAGCACTTATTTCCGTGATGCGATCTTTGCGATGTATTTTTGGGCGTATGTCATAAGAGCATTGCTATGTTTGCATTCTGCATAATATTGTTTGTTGTGATATGCATTTAATTCTTCCGCCCTTAACAAATCTCGAGGACGAGATTTTCTGAAGGGGGGTAGAGTTTGTAACACCCCAAAAATTTAACCATATTTTTATTAAATAAAATTTGGCCAGAAATAAATTTTTTGAAATTATATTAGGTCTTTTATCTATTTTAGAATAATTCTGTTTTTGTTATCCAAAATTCTTCCCTCCATATAGAAATTTTTGTAAAATATTGTGGGCTTTGGTAGTTTTCTTAAAACATTTCATTTATATTTTAATAACAGTAGGAATTATTTTCATAATAAAATTTTGCCCAAGATAATCATTTTTATAGCCTTTTCAATTCTTTAATTGCCTCTGTTGCACTACAACTATTTTAAATAATTCTTTTAAAATTCCACAAAAATTATGAGGAGTCATGTGATGCCTATAGATCACTTTTATGCAAAAACCCACCATGGTATTTTGAAAATTTTGAGCAAAACATCCTCTTTTCCGTTTTGGTCAAATTCAGCTTTGAACTACAACCCTATTTTTCCTTGATCCAAAAATTCTGATTTTTTTCCCACTCATAGTCCTTCCAACAAAACCCTTAATTCCAGGTGATCAACTCCATTTGCATCTTGGAAGACCTCCAAATAAACCCCTCAAAATCTAGTCCAGAACTGAAATTCTTCCAAACTTGCATTAGCAAGTTTTTCGTTTTGCCAGACTAACTCCACCACAATCTCTATCATCCAGTGAGACACCATCCTGCCAATTTTCATACTCATCAGAAGCACCTAGATCACCTTAGCATTCTGTCAAACACCTTTTGGGCATGACAGAAATTTGGTCTCTTTCTAAACTACATTTGGCATTTGCTTCTCCTGCCAAACCACCATGTCCAGTAGCTCCATTACAGAGTGACTCATCATCATGCCAAATTCCAAATTCAAATAAGTTCATTTGGCCACTGCAGCAATTCATCGAACGCCTGGTGTGCATGCACAGAGCACGAGCAGAGTGCTCATTTGGCAGGCGTCGGCACTGCCACGCGTGGCCTCCCTGCTGCCTCCCCCGCATGTTTTTCTCCTCCTCTAGCTTCATGGGCAATCCACTGCCCTCACCGACACCTCCCCTGGCCGCTAGCGCCGGCCACCGCCGACCACCGCCGTCCAAATCGCCGCCCGACGAGTCTTGTCCCACCACGTCTCTGCCGAGCTGCCTCGCCTTGATTGCCAACCACTCGAGTTCATCCACAGCATGCAGACCACCTCACCGGTCTCGCTGACCATCGCCACCGCCCCGACCACCCAAACGGCGCCATGAATGGCCGCCGCCGTCGTGACTTCCTCGGGAAGCCACGGAACCGACCTCTTCTGGCTATAAGAAGACCTCCCGAGCTCAGCTCGCTGCACACATCATTCCCTACCCCCCCTCTATGAGCATCCTAGAGCAGCAAGCTGGCCGGGGATGGCCGTCCTCGTCGTCTCCGACCGCCACGGCCACCGCCACCTCCCGGTTAAACCCGAGCTAACTAGAGCCTCCCCATCCCTGATTTCTTCACCACTCAACTCCTGAAGCACCCGCCGAGCCGTTCCCCTCGCCAATTTCACCGGAGCAAGCTCAGGGGCAAAAGCCCTCTTCCACCCGTAGCTCGCCTCCGCCATGCTTGAAGCCCCACTCGAACTCGAGCTCCTCAACGGCCATCTCCACCTTCCACGGATGCGGCACTTCTCCCTGAACCCATACATGTGCCGAGCGTCGCTAGAGATGTCCTACAGCGTCGGCAATCGTCGCCAGAGTTCTCCCCTGTTCCTGTCCAGGCGCGCGCGCGAAGGAGAAGACAAACACGACAGGTGGGTCCCACCTGTCGGTGAGTCACCTCTTTCCCGCCAGCAGCGCACTTCCGGGCTTACGTTTTCTCTCTGAGGAAAATGAATTCCATGGAATTCGCCATCAACGCCATCGGCTCTCTCGCGTGGCCGAGCAGCTGGGCCCGGCCCAGTGGCACCGCTCGGCTAAACTACGCCCAGGGCGCACCTCTGCCTTTTCTCTTTTTCTTTTCTAGTAAACCTCAAACGATTCCACAGTGGCCATTTCAAAACCAAATTTGATGATTCAAATTTCTAAATACTTATAAATTCATTCTCTATTTATATAGCTAGGGTGAACATTTTTCCTATGTCTAAGTTCTGCCTAACCTAATTAAGTAAGCCATTTCCTTGTAAAAGTCAACTTAGATAACCCCTAGAATATTCATTTCAGCTCCAAATAAAATGATTCTTTTTCTGAAATTCCTAATTTTTCCTCTAGTTTATTCTAGTATTTATTTCAAAATTTTCTAAACAACTTTTTACCACTGTTTTGACTTTATGTGGTAATTTCAATATTTTTGAAAATAGGAAATGTAGGGAAGAGAATTTTCAAAACTTTTGGAGTGCATCCAATATTTCTGCATGATCAAGGCAAGCATTTTTAACACTTGATATGGTGAACGCATAGTTATTTGTTGAAAGAAAAATTGAATTATGAATATGTAGAATTCAAATAATTTTTTTCATATTGCTAGTTATGCATTCATGATCCCTTGAAAATATTTTATCTCCATTTAAATATGAAGTATGAGTAAGCATGGTTATTTTCACATGCCCATGTTGGTCCGGACTAATCTGCAGGAAAGAATCAGTCACGAGAAACGTGATCGTGAAACTGAAATCTCGTTGTGACGAGAATGATCAGTGAGGGCATGTTGGGACATGCCAGATGGTGACCCTGTTGGGTATTACCGAGGGAATATGTTGTGCTAACCACTGCAGGAAAAATTAAACCTCCTGAGTCGACCGTAGATCGAGTCTTGTTTCGGTAACCCCCAAACTTGAACCGTGCGACCACATGTCCCTGCCGCAGGTAGGGTATGGTTCAGTAAGTTGCTAACCCCTTTCTTGCACACACCGTATAGAGAGGCCATAGTGAATGATACCACTGGCCCTGGTAGTCATGTCACTTGGTCCGGGGGCATGAGTGGCCGGTTTGGGACCGAAGCTGAACGCTCATGCTATTGGAGGCCGTTGTATGAGGCCTTCCCACTTAGAGTTTTATTTTACCATTGCTTTGGGTGATTCCTGGCCCGGGAAAAATTAAAGCTGGTGCGTGCGGGTTAGGTGTGTTTTCAACCCAAAGACCGTAATGGGAATTAGTCAGCGTCTCGGTGCTGACTAAAGAAATTCTTTACTTGTGGGTAAAGAGTACACCCTCTGCAGAGTTATATCTATTCGAATAGCCGTGTCCGCGGTTAAGGACTACAGTCTGGGTTGGTCAAGTGTCGGTCTTAGTGTCGGTCTCCGGAGGAAAATAATTAAAATTGAGCATGAGTTATTTTGCAGGATAATTTTTGTCGCCACTAACGCTATCATGAGTATTATGGTTGTCATGAATATTATTGTTATTATTATGGACTAACCGTTTCTCTTATTTTTATTTTCTGAGTATCTCATGGGCTGGTTAGACTACCCGGATACTCATTTATTTTCAAGACCTCTCGTGGCGTCGCTTGAGTTCTCGGGCGGTCCTGTCTCGCCCGATTCTCTTTTAGACACCCGTTTGGCATTTCTCTTCAAGACCTCTCGTGGCGTCGCTTGAGTTCTCGGGCGGTCCTGTCTCGCCCGATTCTCTTTTAGACACCCGTTTGGCATTTCTTTTCAAGACCTCTCGTGGCGTCGCTTGAGTTCTCGGGCGGTCCTATCTCGCCTGATTCTCTTTTAGACACCCGTTTGGCATTTCTCTTGGATACTCGGGCGGTCTTGTCTTGCCCAATTATCCACTTTATATTTTCTTTTAGATTCTCGGGCGGTCCCGTCTCGCCCGATTATCCACTTTTAACTTTGTTTTTTTGTCACTAACATTTCATATTTATTCTTCAGCTCCGTATTAATATTCATCATGCCATGCTTTAATTTCGTTCAGCATATGCATATAATTTAGCCTATCATGATCATATGCTTTCGGTATATCTTTTGTTCCTTATGTTTTGCGAGTACATTCAAATGTACTCATAGGCTTGTCCTTGGCTATTTAATTGGCCAGGTCAAGATTTCTACAAGGAGCATTACCACGACGTCCATGCGGAGCCTAGGGTAACAGCCACGCGGGATAGGAATTATCCTGGTCAGCCGTTCCTGTGGGAATGGAGCCCCATCGACATTGGAGAACCACGAGCCGCTTCCGTCATCCTCACTAGAAATCATTGATGTATCATTAGACCTTTATGGTCTTGTATCCAATTTTTGTAATTGCTTGGTAATCTGTAACAAGGACGTCTACACCAGTAACAGAAATCCTGGGCTGGTGACGACACGAGGGGTTAATTTCTGGGATATCATGTCCCAGAAATCCGGCCCCGACACTCTTGTAGACACCCTTTTCTATAATCCCTTTCAATAAATCATTTTCTTGCTCAAGTGTAACTTGGCTAAGAGAATCATTAGTGGAATCAATAGAACTACTAGAAACAACAATATTGGATTTAGCATTGTTATTGTTGCTACTAGAGGTAGAACCCTTTTTACCGTCGTTACTAGTTTGCTTAGATTTGACTTGTGGCATAAAGGTAGACAAGAGTAAACGTTTGGCAAGATATGAAGAACTCTTCTTTCGAAGATCGTCATTGATAGCTTTTAGAAACTCATGCTCTTGCTCTAAATTTAGCTTCTCGAAGCGTAGCTTCTCATGAGATCTTAGAAGCTCTCTATGATCCTCTTGAGTTGTTTCATGAGCTAACTTAAGAGTGTTTAGTTGTTTAGTTAGACGCTCAATCTCCTTCATAGAATTGTCATTCATTTCCTCTTCACTATCATGATTACTAGCATGTTCATTATAGCTCACATCACTAGTCTTATCAACAAGTAAATCATCATCATCAAGCAAATCATCCTCATCACTATTGAAGTCAAAGTATTCGGGGTGTGATACCTTGGGGCCTTTTGCCATGAAGCATCTTCCAATTCCCTCATTTGGTGAATCAAATAGATCATAGGAGTTGGAGGATACGAGAGAAAGTATGGCAACACCTTCATCTTGACTATAGTCGGAGTCGGAGTGATAGCTTCTCTCAGAATGATTGTCGGAGTCGGAGCCGGAAATCCATTCACCAACATGAGCTTGATGTCTTCTAGTGTAGCTCTTGGATGACTTGTCCTTCCTTTCCGAATCCTTTCTTCTCCGAGAAGGTCTTCATTCATAACGATAATCTCTACTCCTTCTTTCCTTGTGAGGTGATTCATCTCTTCTATGTCTTCCTCTTGGTGATTCGTCTCTTTTGTTGTGAGTTACCGTACACTCATTGGAGTAGTGTCCGGGTCTTCCACTATTATAGCAATTACGGTCACGACTTGATGATCTTCTATCATAATGCCTTGAGCTAGAGCTTGATAACCCACAAGTATAGGGGATCACAACAGTCTTTGAGGGTAGTATTTCACCAAATTTATTGATTCGACACAAGGGGAGCCAAAGAATATTTGCGAGTGTTAGCAGTTGAGTTGTCAATTCAACCACACCTGGAAAACTAAATATCTGCAACAAAGTGTTTAGTAGCACAGTAGTATGATAATTTTGATAGCAGTAGTAACAGTAGCAATAGTAACAAAGACAGTAACATTAGTAGTTTTTTAGTGATTGTAACAGCAGCAGCAACGAAAGTAACTTAGTAAAGATCAATATGCAAAAAGCGTAGGCATTGGATCAGTGATGGATAATTATGTTGGATGACATTCATCATATAACAGTCACAACCTAGAGCGATACACAATAGCTCCAATTCATCAATGTAATGTAGGCATGTATTCCGTATATAGTCATACGTGCTTATAGTAAGAACTTGCATGACATCTTTTGTCCTACCCTCCCGAGGCAGCGGGGTCCATAAGGAAATCTAAGGGATATTAAGGTCTCCTTTTAACAGAGAACCGGAACAAAGCATTAGCACTTAGTGAATACATGAACTCCTAAAACTGTAACACCCCAAAAATTTAACCATATTTTTATTAAGTAAAATTTGGCCAGAAATAAAATTTTGAATTATATTAGGTCTTTTATTAATTTTAGAGTATTTTCTATTTTCTGTTTTCCAAAATTCTTCCCTCCATATAGAAAATTTTGGAAACATATTATGGGCTTTGTTAGTTTTCTTAAATCATTTCAATTATATTTTAAATAACAGTAGGAAATATTTTCATAATAAAATTTGCCCCAAAATAATTCTTTTAATAGAATTTTCAATCTTTGAAATGCTTCTGTTGCACTAGAACTATTTCAAATATTTTTTTTAAAATTCCACAAAAATTATGAGGGGTCATGTGATGCCTATAGATCACTTTTATGCAGAAACCCAACCTGGTCTTTTGAAAATTTTGAGCAAAACATCCTCTTTTCAATTCTGTCCCATTCCTAGGTTATAACTGCAACCCTAATTTTCCATCATCAAACAATTCTGAAATTTCTCCCACCTATAGTCCTTCCAACCAAACCCTTAAGTACAGGAGATCACCCCCATTTGCATCATTTAGGTCCACCAAATAATTCTCTGTATTTTCAATCCAGAACTGAATTTCAGTAAAACTTGCACTTTCAAGTTTCTCCTCTGGTTCATCCAACTATACCACCTTATCTATCATCCAATGAGGCTCCACCCTGCCAATTTCTACATTCAACAAAGTTCCCTAGCTAGCCCTAGCATTCTGCCGAACAACTTGTGGGCATGACAAATTTTTTGCAACTTCTGAACCTTCATATACAACTTGATCCTATTGCTAATCTAGCATGTCCACAGCCCTTATAATTCATATGAGCTCCCCGCTGCTAAGTATCACACGCATAGAACCACCTCAGAGCACCCTGGCATTTCGTCGAGTGCCTAGCACGCGTGTCCAGAGCATGAATAGTGCACCCGAACCGCAACCCCTCGCACTCGAGCCCCTGTCGCTCCCCTGCTCCTTCCCTCGTCCGTCCTGATCCTCTCCTGGATCACCAAGTCACCCCTGGTCCTGGCTGACACCCCGCCTTGTCGCCTGGCGCCGGCCAGCGCAGCCAGCACCGGTTACGACCACCACTGTCTCGGGCACGCCACCGCCCGAGACGCATGGCTCACTTCCGAGCCAACGAGCACACTCTAGCCTTAATCTCTACCCACCTGAGCTTATCACAGCCTGCCTACCTCACCACCGGCCACTGTTGGCCATCAATGGCCGCCGCCGAATCGGGTGATGGTGCCCCCGCGCGAACCGCCTCTCTGACGCTATAAAAAGGGCCCCAGAGCTCCCCTCGATGATGGTCCACACTTCCTCCTCCCCTGCGAGCCCCGCGGAGCCCCAATTGACCCGGACGTGGTCTTCTTCCTCGTTTCCGGCCAGGACACCCGCCGCCACCTCCCGGCTGACTTCAACACAACCAGGGCCTCCCCACCCATATTTCTTCACCAACAGATTCCTATGAACCCTGTAAGCATTCCCAGCTCATCAATTTCACTGGAGACCCATCGTAGAAGAAAGCCCTCTTCTGGTCGTTTCTGCCACCACCGGGATTCCTTGCCACCGGCGATTCCATGAGCTCCGGTGACCTTGCCGCACCTCTGTGGAACCGCCTTGGTCTCCTGAACCTGATGGTGAGCTCTCCTCACCGAGGAGGACCACTGTTTGCCGGCGAGGAGCGCCGGTGGCCTCGCCCTGTTCTGCCGAAGGAGAGAGAGGCGGGGAAGACCGGTCAAACATGACAGGTGGGCCCGCGGGACCCACCGTCAGTGACCCTCAGGTCACCCCGCACGGTTTTAAGTGTAGGCGGCTTCTGCAGAGTACGTCTTCTCCTTTGCAAAGCGTATTTCAGAGAAAACGTCTTCTATTTTAACTGCCAGGGACCCCGAATGTGGATATTATATTTACAAAGAGGTCCCTGAAACTAAAACCCTCACAACTTTTTATTCCTGACTCCAAATGAATTGATTCTTTTTCTGTCATTCTTTAAATTTCATCTAGTTTATTTTAGTGTTTATTTCAAAAATTTCCAAACAACTTTTTTGTACTGTTTCAAGTTTATGTGGTAATTCCATTATTTTGAAAATAGGAAAATAGAGGGAAGATAAAAAAATTCAAAGTTTTGGAGTGCACCCAATCCTTCTGCATGCTCAAGGCAAGCATCTTGAACACTTGATATGGTGAATGCATGGTCGATTGTTTGCAAGAATAATCGAATCATGAATATGTTGAATTCAAATAAAATTTGCATATTGCTAGTTATACAAGCATGATCCCTTGATAATAATTTATCTTCATTTAAACATGAGGTATGAGTGAGTATGGTTATTCACATGTCACATATGCCTATGTTGGTCCGGACTAATCTGCAGGAAAGAATCAGTCGCGAGAAAATGGATCTTTAAGAGGAAGACGGACGCGGACGGTAATGTCACCGTCTATAAAGCTCGACTTGTGGCAAAGGGTTTTTCACAAGTTCAAGGAGTTGACTACGATGAGACCTTCTCACCCGTAGCGATGCTTAAGTCCGTCAGAATCATGTTAGCAATAGCTGCCTTTTTCGATTATGAAATTTGGCAGATGGATGTCAAAACAGCGTTCCTTAACGATTTCCTTAAGGAAGAGTTGTATATGATGCAACCAGAAGGTTTTGTCGATCCAGAGAATGCTGACAAAGTTTGCAAACTCTAGCGATCCATTTATGGACTGGTGCAAGCATCTCAGAGTTGGAATCTTCGCTTTGATGAGGTGATCAAAGCGTTTGAGTTTATACAAGTTTACGGAGAAGCTTGTATTTACAAGAAAGTGAGTGGGAGCTCTATAGCGTTTCTAATATTATATGTGGATGACATATTACTGATTGGAAACAATATAGAAATGTTGGAAGGTGTGAAGGAATATTTGAACAAGAGTTTTTCAATGAAGGACCTAGGAGAAGCTGCTTTCATATTAGGCATCAAGATCTATAGAGATAGATCAAGACGTTTAATAGGACTTTCACAAAGCACATACCTTGATAAGATTTTGAAGAAGTTCAAAATGGATCAGTCCAAGAAGGGGTTCTTGCCTATTTTGCAAGGTGTGAAGTTGAGTAAGACTCAATGCCCAGTGATAGCAGAAGATAGAGAAAAGATGAGTGTCATCCCCTATGCTTCAGCCATAGGCTCTATCATGTATGCAATGCTGTGCACAAGACCCGATGTCAGCCTTGCCATAAGTATGGTCGGAAGGTTTCAAAGTGATCCAGGAATGGAACACTGGACGGTGGTCAAGAATATCCTGAAGTACCTGAAAAGGACCAAGGACATGTTTCTCGTTTATGGAGGTGATCAAGAGCTCGTCGTAAAGGGTTACGTCGATGCAAGCTTTGACACTGATCCGGATGACTCTAAATCACAAACCGGATACGTATTTATTCTTAATGGGGGTGCGGTTAGCTGGTGCAGTTCCAAGCAAAGCGTGGTAGCTGATTCTACATGCGAAGCGGAGTACATCGCTACCTCGGAGGCGGCGAAGGAAGGTGTCTGGATGAAGGAGTTCATGACAGATCTTGGAGTAGTGCCTAGTGCGCTTAACCCAATGACTCTGCTTTGTGATAATACTGGTGCCATTGCTCTAGCCAAGGAACCAAGATTTCACAAGAGGACCAGACACATAAAGCGACGTTTCAATTCCATCCGCGATTACATCAAGGAGGACGACATAAATATTTGCAAAGTACACACGGATCTGAATGTTGCAGATCCGATGACTAAACCTCTTCCAAGGGCTAAACATGAACAACACCAGAACTGCATGGGTGTTCGCTTCATTACAATGTAAATCACATAGTGATGTGAACTAGATTATTGACTCTAGTGCAAGTGGGAGACTGTTGGAAATATGCCCTAGAGGCAATAATAAATTGGTTATTATTATATTTCCTTGTTCATGATAATCGTTTATTATCCATGCTATAATTGTATTGATTGGAAACTCAAATACATGTGTGGGTACATAGACAACACTGTGTCCCTAGTAAGCCTCTAGTTGACTAGCTCGTTGATCAAAAGATGGTGAAGGTTTCCTAGCCATGGACATGAGATGTCATTTGATAACGGGATCACATCATTAGGATAATGATGTGATGGACAAGACCCAAACTATAAACATAGCATATGATCGTGTCAGTTTATTGCTATTGTTTTCTGCATGTCAAGTATCTGTTCCTATGACCATGAGATCATGCAACTCCCTGATATCGGAGGAGTACCTTGTGTGTATCAAACGTCGCAACGTAACTGGGTGACTATAAAGGTTCTCTACAGGTATCTCTGAGGATGTCTGTTGGGTTGGCATGGATCAAGACTGGGATTTGTTACTCCGTGTGACGGAGAGGTATCTCAGGGCCCACTCGGTAATACAACATCACAATGAGCCTTGCAAGCAATGTGACTAAAGTGTTAGCCACGAGATCTTGTATTACGGAACGAGTAAAGAGACTTGCCGGTAACGAGATTGAACTAGGTATAGAGATACCGACGATCGAATCTCGGGCAAGTAACATACCGAAGAACAAAGGGAACAGTATACGGGATTAACTGAATCCTTGACATAGAGGTTCGACCGATAAAGATCTTCGTAGAATATGTAGGAGCCAATATGGGCATCCAGGTCCCGCTATTGGTTATTGATCGTAGAGGTGTCTCGGTCATGTCTACATAGTTCTCGAACCCGCAGGGTCTACACGCTTAACGTTTGGTGACGATTAGTATAGTTGAGTTATTTTGTTGGTGACCGAAGGTTGTTCGGAGTCCCGGATAAGATCCCGGACATGACGAGGATCTCCAGAAGAGTCCGGAGGTAAAGATTGATATATGTGATAATAGTGTTTTGATCTCCGGAAGGGTTCCGGAATTCACCGGAAGGGGTTCCGGGTGTTTACTGAAGTGTTCGGGTGCAGCAACACTTTATATGGGCCAAAGGGGTAAAGCCCACGAGGTATTGGAAAGTGCAAAAGGAAGTTTTGCTGCTGCCTTAAGCGGTACTACCGCTGGTAAGGCAGTACTACCGCGTAAGCGGTACTACCGCTTGTATGAAGTGGTACTACCGCTCAAGCGGTACTACCGCTCGTGAGCGGTACTACCGCTTGTGCGTGGTACTGCTGGAATCCGAGTTGGACTCTTTCCGTGCGGGCCAAACCGACCTTGTGCGGGCAAAACCGACCTTGTGGAGATTTTCTCTCCAAGTTTAGACCCCAGGGCTCAACATATAAATAGAGGGGCAGGGCTAGCACACGGGATACATCAAGATTTCCCAAGCCGTGTGTCGGCAACCCTAACCCTCTAGTTCTCCCGTCATAATCTCCGTAGTGCTTGGCGAAGCCCTGCAGAGATTGTTCCTCACCACCATCACCACGCCGTCGTGCTGCCAGAACTCATCTACTACTTCACCATCGCTCGCTGGATCGAGGAGGTGAAGGCGTCATCAAGCCGTACGTGTGTTGAACGCGGAGGTGCCGTCCGTTCGGCACTAGTTCGTGATCAGATCGAGGGACGACTTGCGATTTGGATCGCGGAGACGTTCGACTACATCAACCGCATTTCTTAACGCTTCCGCTTAGCGATCTACAAGGGTATGTAGATTCACTCTCCCTCTCGTAGATGCTCATCACCATGGATAGATCTTGTGTGTGCATAGGAAAATTTTTGTTTCCCATGCAACGTTCCCCAACAAATTATTGTCACTACTGATGCTATCAGGAATACTATTGTTAACATGAATATTGTTGTGGACTTTCTCTTATGTGCAACCTAGAGTATCACTTGGGATGGCTAGTCCACCTGGATACTCATTTCTATTTTTTGAGTATCTCTTGGGATGGTTAATCCACCTGGATACTCATTTCTATTTTTCTGGGTATCATTTGGGATGGCTAGTCCACCTGGATACTCATTTCTATTTTTTTAGTATCTCTTGGGATGATTAATCCACCTGGATACTCATTTCTATTTTTCTGGGTATCATTTGGGATGGCTAGTCCACCTGGATACTCATGTCTATTTTGTTTTTTGAGTGTCACTTGGGATGGTTAATCCACCTAGATACTCATTTCTATTTTTTTTTGAGTATCTCTTGGGATGGTTAATCCACCTGGATACTTATTTCTATTTTTCTAGGTATCACTTGGGATGGCTAGTCCACCTGGATACTCATGTCTATTTTCTTTTTTGAGTGTCACTTGGGATGGTTAATCCACCTGGATACTCATTTCTATTTTCTTTTCTGAGTGTCACTTGGGATGGTTAATCCACCTGGATACTCATTTCTTTTCAAGACCTCTCAAGGCGTCGCATTCAGACACTCGTTTGGCATTTCTTTTCAAGACCTCTTGAGGCATCGCATTCAGACATCCGTTTGGCATTCTTTTCAATACCTCTCGAGGCGTCGCATTTAGACACCCGTTTGGCATTTTTCTTGGAAAATTTTCGGGTGGTCTAACGCCCGATGTTCCATTTTATTTTCTTGGAATCCTCGGGCGGTCTAACGCCTGATGTTCCTTTTTATTTCTTTTGGAATTCACTGGACGGTTCCACCACCTAGAACCCGGCTTCTTATTTTAATGACACCTTGAATATTATCCTTTGCTAATAACGGATGTCTAATCTTTATTTACCAGTATAATTATACTACTCCACATGATTGCATTAAACTCTTACCATGGCTAAATATTGTTAAATATGTTTAAAGTTAATTGCATGCATTCTGCCTGCTTTTATTATATCTTTTGTTCATAATGTTTGTGAGTACATTCAAACGTACTCACTGGCTTGTCCCTGGCTATTGTCTTGGCCAAATCATGATTAGGAGAAGAGCACTACGAAGGCACACCCCGCAACCTAGGAATCTGTGATAGCCTGGCTTGTTAGGGATGATTGACTACTCATATCAATAAGGAATTTCTTCTTTTCCGAGAGCCCATTCGGAAAGAACTCCAAAGTTAAGCGTGCTTAGCTTGGAGTAATTTCAGGATGGGTGACCGACCGGGAAGTTGGTCGCGGGTGCGCACGAGTGAGGAGAAAGTGCGCAGGAAAGACTAGTATTGATCTGTGGGGCCAGTCTAGATCCTGCCAGGAGTAACGACCACCGGGGGTGTGTCCGGGGCGTTACAAGTTGGTATCAGAGCCAACCCTCGCGGTTACACGGATGTTTGCGGACAGGTGCGTGTTCATGTTGTTCATGACGTTTGTGACCCGTCGTGGCACACGGCATGGCACATGTACCGGACTGGATGCACAGGTGCCACGACAAGGCACATGTACCGGACTGGATGCACAGACGTATGTGCAAGAGGGAATGTTCCTGTGGCCCGACGAGGACGTCGGTTCCTCTGAGTAGGGGTGTATGTGATAGCCTGGTTTATTAGGGATGATAGACTACTCATATCAATAAGCAATTCCTTCTTTTCCGGGAGCCCTTTCGGAAAGAACTCCAAAGTTAAGCGTGCTCAGCTTGGAGTAATTTCAGGATGGGTGACCGATCGGGAAGTTGGTCCCGGGTGCGCACGAGTGAGGACAAAGTGCGCAGGAAAGACTAGTATTGATCTGTGGGGCCAGTCTAGATCCCGCCAGGAGTAACGACCACCGGCGGGTGTGTCCGGGGAGTTACAGAATCGGAGATAGCAGCCACGCGGGATAGGAGTTATCCTGGTCAGCTGTTCCTGTGGGAATGGAGCCCCACCAGAGATGGAGATCCGCTACCCGCTTTCGCCATCCGCTGTTAGAAATCATTGTTGTATCATTAGGCCTTTATGGTCTTGTATCCAATTCTTGTAATTGCTTGGTAATCTGTAACAAGGACGTGTCCACCAGTAACAGCAATCCTGGGGCTGGTGACGACACGAGGGGTTAATTTCTGGGCTATTGTGTCCCGGAAATCCGGCCCTGACAGCCTTGGTATCAGAGCCCAAGCTGAACATTGGCTAATCCTATCTTAGCCTGGTCGCTATCCCTAGGTTTCCACACCATTCACAACCTTTCCTATTCATAGCCAAGCTCACCCCATCCGATAAGCCTACATAGTGGCCAGCCGACATCTTTTGACAGTCGGTGCCCAACCTATCAACCTAGCCCATAGGCCGTGTGCCTGTGGCCGACACTTGAGTTGTCCCATCCACAAGCGTGCGATGGAAGACTCTGCTGACCTATAAAGGAAGCCTTTCCCCAACTCAGCACATCACAACCTCACTCTCAGTTCGATATCCAATCACCAAGATGCCTGGTCCCATCGTTCGTAACGAGACCACCGCAGCCGAGCTTGGAGACTTTGTAGTCATCCTCGCCAATCTCACTCGTCGTGCTTTTGGCATAGAAGAGCCCCCAGAGTATGTTGTGTACCAGGAGCACACGAGTGATGCCATCCATCATTTCTAGGCCTCGGTGCACATCTACGAAAGGGGCACCACCTCAGAACGCCCCTATCGGTTCACCGGAAGGCCGACCTTTGACGAGCCCCAAGCCATCCAGCTTGCAGCCCGAGAGGCTATAGTGCAACTCCGGCATCGGTCGCCGAGAGTTAACATCCGACCCTTCTTCTACTACCCTAGTCATGAAGGCTATGGTAGCCCAACCCAAGTCGCCAGCGGAGACCATGAGACAGATCCTGCTCTAGTGCATCTGGTGCGCTACCTGAGAGCGCAAGAGGCACTATTCGATCAGGTCACCCTTGATCTGATTGCGACCCGCAGGACGCTCGCTCTCCTGACTCCGGTAAGAAGGGAAGCTGCACCCACCATCGACACCCCGATAGTGCTGTTCGGGAGACCGATCGAGCCCTCGGAATCTGTCCCTGTTGTCCATCCGGGCAATTCCTTTGTCTCCCTGGGGAACACCGTCGTCTCTTGGAGACCTACTCCAATGGGATTGTGACCACGACACCCCGCGAGGGACACCACCGCTATCCCAGCCCTATAGCTCCCCATCCTACCCCAGCCAGCTCTGACACTGAAGCTCACGGAGAAGCCTCGACATCTACAAGACACGCTCGGCTAGATGTCAACGAAGTGGACTGAGTCCACCAGAATAGTTGTCGAGTCCCTTGTAACCCAGTTGCCCGGTAGATCCCACCTTCGCGCCATTGACGACCATAAGTATGTTTGTTGCAGTATCTAGCACTAGTTTACATGATGCAACCTTTGTATTGTATTTTAGGGCGTATGTCATAAGTGCATTGCTATGATTGCATTCTCCATATGATTGTTTGTTGTGATATGCATTTAGTTCTTCCGCCCTTAACAAATTTCGAGGACGAGATTTTCTTAAGGGGGGTAGAGTTTGTAACACCCCAAAAATTTAACCATATTTTTATTAAGTAAAATTTGGCCAGAAATAAAATTTTGAATTATATTAGGTCTTTTATTAATTTTAGAGTATTTTCTGTTTTCTGTTTTCCAAAATTCTTCCCTCCATATAGAAAATTTTGGAAAAATATTGTGGGATTTGGTAGTTTTATTAAATCATTTCAATTATATTTTAAATAACAGTAGGAAATATTTTCATAATAAAATTTGCCCCAAAATAATTCTTTTAATAGCATTTTCAATCTTTGAAATGCTTCTGTTGCACTACAACTATTTCAAATAATTCTTTTAAAATTCCACAAAAATTATGAGGGATCATGTGATGCCTATAGATCACTTTTATGAAGAAACACAACCTAGTCTTTTGAAAATTTTGTGCAAAACATCCTCTTTTCAATTATGTCCCATTCCTAGGTTATAACTGCAACCCTAATTTTCCTTCATCAAACAATTCTGAAATTTCTCCCACTTATAGTCCTTCTGTCGGTGTATAAAACATGGGTATTTTATACCCTGGCTTACGCACAGACAGTAGCAGCCTCCTTGCCGGCCAAGCCTTGCCGGGAACCGCCAAGACCAAGACTCAAGACCCAGTTGCGGAAGCCACTGGAGAGAAGCTCAAGACACAGCACCAACAAGCACTCAACTAATACCGAAGATAAAGACATTCCTTGCCGGCAAGGCTGAACCGGCAAGGTGAAGACCCGGCAAGCTCCGTGCCGGCAAGCTTAAGCCAGCCCTCCAGCGCTCCACCTCGCTGCATAGGTGTTCGTTGATGCGTGAGGTGTCGACCGCACGGGTTGGTTGGTGAGGCTTGTCGGGCACGTGTCAGCTCGCTGGGACGAGATTTGCCCCTAACGACACCCGTCCAAGAGGTGTGTCAGGATAATACGAGGTAGCTGGGCAAGCGGTGCAGAAACCTTGCCGGGACTACCTCTCCACATGACACCTAGCGTCGCATTTAATGCCTTTGTCCTAAATTGGCAGAGTTAGGTACGATAGCACTGTTTGCTATCTAGTCGCTATGTAATTACTGTTTTGCCACTGTGGTAACCCCTTGAACTATAAAAGGAGGGCCAAGGCAACAATTTAGAGGATTCGGACCCCTCTTCAAACACAAGCATGTCTCGCGTAGCTGCTTCCCCCATGCCTTGCCAGTACAGGCGCTCCTTGTACTGTGCTTCTGCACCATCAATACACCAAAGGCAGGAGTAGGGTTTTACGCTTCTCAGCGGCCCGAACCTGGGTAAATCCCTTGCGTTTCCCACTGTCCATGCTCTTTGTGCACGTCGACCTCCCCCGCCGAACCACAAGGGGCTGCATGGCCCCATAGATGGTCGTACCCCGACATCTTTGGCGCGCCAGGTAGGGGGGCATCACTTGCGCGAACCTTGACCAGTGGGTTTCGCGTCTTCTTCATCATCTTCATCCTCGTCCTTCTCGTCGTCGATGGCGCCCAAGAAGAAGGGCATAACGATGACGGCCACCCTGCACGCATCCGCGGGCGGCGCAGGCAGCGCGGCCAATGCAGGCGGCGCGGATGCCGCGGTTGGCATGACCAGCGCAGACGGCGCGGTCGCCATGCCCACCACGGTCGGCGCAGGGGACGAGCGCGTCGGAGGCAGTCAACCGCCTCGGTCCTCTGACGAACGGAGCCGCGACGGTGCAGGCAGAGCGGACGGACGACCTCCTCCTCCTCCTCCTTGCCGCGCAGGCGAACGCAGCCACCGGAGCAGCAATGCCCGGGGCGGCGCGAGCCGAGATCCCACTGCGGCGGCGTCCAAGGATGCTACTTCAGGACAGACGCCGCGCCCCTCGCACAATGGGCATGGTGCAGCTCCGAGTGACGCCAACGACTCCGGGCAGCAGCGACCTCACGGCAAGACTCCTGTGAATCAAATCCCAGATCCTCAGGCACCACCTCCGCCACGGCGACCTGCTGCTGATCAAGTACCACGGCAGCAAGATCGCGATGGCGCTCCTGCTGGCTCTGCCAAGAGTAGAGCGACATCGCGCTCTTCGCTCCGGGCCATGCCAGCCACGACAGCGGAAGCAATGGCGCGAGGTCAGATGCTGCTGAACTTCCCTCCAGCGGCAGAGAAGATGGATGAGTGGAGAGCCACCATCCAAAGCTTGATTGGATTTGCCAAAGCCAGTAAATCGCAGCAAGCAGAGCCCTCACGACGTCCACAAGCAGCACCGCCATCTCTAGTCGGTGGCCGCGTCGACGGTACCACACTAACGGTGCAATCGCCGCCGCGACAACCGCCTCAACAGCAGCAACGCCAACAGCCGCGACAAGCCCAGCAATCTCTTGGACCTGACGACATGTCGATAGCCTCTTCAGATCCACGGGCGCGGCAAGATTAGCGGCAAGTGCTGTGAGACAGGCGGGCAGAAGACGCCCGCACCACCATCGAACGGCGCCGAGAGGCGCGTCGTGAATCCGACACACGCAACGGCCCCGTCGTTGATGAGCCTGCGCCAGGGGTTGGCGGATATCTACCTTACGAGGTTGGGTGTCCAGCCTTCACCCGCGAGCTGCGGGAAGTCCGATGGCCGTCCGTTCGAGCCTTCAAGCCAGAAGTGCCGGAAAAATATGACGGCAAGCTGAACCCGGCAGAGTTTCTAGGCATCTACACTATTGCCGTGCAAGCTGCCGGAGGAAGAGACGAGAAGATCCTCGCCAACTACTTCCCGTTGGTACTAAAACCCAACGTGAGGTCTTGGCTGATGAACTTGCCGGAGAACTCCATCTCTTCGTGGTCAGATCTCTGCAACGAATTCGTCGGTGCCTTTACCGGAGGCCACAAGGCCCCTGGACAGCCCAGCGACCTGCAAGTGATCCCGTAAAGAGATGGCGAAGCTTTACGCAAGTACATCCAGAGATTCGGCCGCGTACACCGCAACATTCCAGATGTGCACCCCGCAGCCATCATTGCCGCCTTTCACACGAATGTGCGCAATCGGAGGATGCGGAAGAAGATGAACATCAAGTTGCCCAAGACCGTCAACGAGCTCTATACGTTGGCGGATAAGTGTGCACGTGCTGAGGAAGGAAGAAGGCTTCCCGGGGAGGACACTGGTGCTGAAGTAGATTCTGAGGACGATGATGTTGTCACCCTGGGGAAGAAAGGCCGGAAGCGCAAAAGCAAAACTGTTATGGCTGTCGAAGGCTCCGGCAACTCCGAGTCCGCCAAGAAAGCCAAGACTAAGAATCCCGGCAAGGAGGCTGCTGTATGCGCCGCTTGCCAGGAGGCGGCGGCAAACGAGAAGGCCGGCAAGTCAGATAGATCATACTGCAAAATTCACCGCACCAAAGGCCATGATCTCCAAGAGTGCCGGCAAGTCAAGCACCTTGTTGAGAAGCAGAAGGCTGAGTACGAGAAGCGCGACAAGGAAAAAGGCCAAGATGGTGCCGGTGGATCCAGCAAAAAGGGCCATGGTGGTCGAGGAGGCCGCCGCGGCAAGACCAAGCAGCAGAAAGAAAAGCCTGCTAGGGGCCGTGAGAAGAAAAAGGAAGATGATGGAAGTGAAGAAGAAGAGGACGATGATGAGACCAGCGAACAAGAATTCCAAAAGGCAACTGAGGCCATGTGCGTTGACGGGGGCGCATCTTTGCACTCCTCTCACCGCCAGCTTAAACAGTGGGCTCGTGAGGTTAACGCGACAGAACCGGCAATGGGCTCTCAAAAACGACTCAAATGGTCACACACGCCTATCATCTTTGATGCTGAGGACCACCCTGATCGCATAACTGCGGTCGGGTGTTTGCCGTTGTTGGTTTCCCCAACAATTCGCAACCTCCAAGTAACGAAGATGGTAGTTGACGGTGGGGCCGGTCTGAATCTAATCTCTCCGGAGGTAATCAAGAGGCTACAGATTCCCAACGAGGAGCTTGAAAAGACAGGCACCTTTCAAGGAGTGAACCCGGGAAGAAGCCAGCCCAAGGGAAAGATCACGTTGCCGGTAACGTTTGGCGGGGAACTGAACTACATGATGGAAAAGATTGTCTTCGACGTCGTCAAGATCCCCTTGCCATACAATGGAATTCTTGGCTGCCCGGCCTTGGCAAAATTCATGGCAGCATCCCACTATGCTTACAACACGTTGAAGATGCCAGGGCCGATGGGTGTCATTTCCGTCAACTCCGACAAGAAAGATGCAGTCATCTGCGTCGACAAGATGTACAGAGATGCGGTTGCTGCAGAGGCCACCAAGGCACCAGCTTCCGCCAAGAAAAAAGAAAGCAAGAAATCCGGCAAAGCCTCTAGCAAGGATTCCGGGAAGCGCACCTCTTTAGAGTGTTGCGCACCTGTTGAAGACTTGCCGGAGTGCTCCGCCGGTAAGAAATCTAAGGCCACTGCACCGGCAACCAAGAAGGTGCCGGCGTGGGAGGACGGCACTGATGGTACTTTCACCATCAGCGCCACCCTTGACAGCAAATAGGAAAGCGCGCTCGTTGCCTTCCTGCGGGCGAATGTCGATGTGTTCGCATGGCGACCATCCGACATCCCCGGTGTTCCCAGGGAGGTAATTGAGTACCACCTTGCCGTCTGTCCCCACGCTCGGCCCGTCCAACAAAAAGTCCGGAAGCAAGCTTTGGAGCGACAGCAATTCATTGCCGAAGAAATCAAGAAACTCGAAGCGGCAGGCCTGGTCAGAGGAGTGCTACATCCCACTTGGTTGGCAAATCCGGTGGTGGTGCGCAAAGCAAACGGGAAGTGGATACTTTGTATTGATTACACGGATATCAACAAAGCATGCCCGAAGGACCCTTTCCCGTTGCCGCGCATCGATCAAATTGTAGACTCTACTTCTGGCTGTGATTTGCTCTCCTTCCTTGATGCATATTCTGGATACCATCAGATATTCATGGCCAAGGAAGATGAAGAGAAGACTGCATTCATTACTCCATGTGTCACGTACTGCTTCGTATGTATGCCCTTCGGATTAAAGAGTGCCGGTTCAACATTTGCAAGAGCGGTCCAAATCAGTTTTGAGCCCCAGCTTCACAGGAATGTAGAAGCATACATGGATGACATAGTGGTCAAAACCAAGGACAAGTCTACCCTTATTCAAGACTTGGAAGAGACATTTGCGAACTTGCGCAAAATCAACTTGAAGCTCAATCCCGAGAAGTGTGTGTTTGGTGTTCCATCCGGCAAACTCCTCGGATTCTTTGTATCTCAACGAGGAATTGAAGCAAATCCCAACAAGATCAAGTCGATTGAGCAGATTCAAGCACCGAAAAGCGTCAAAGATGTGCGGCGTCTTGCCGGTTGTGTTGCTGCCTTGAGTAGGTTCATTTCATGATCTGCTGAGCACGCCTTGCCGTTTTTCAAGATTTTGAAAAAGGCAGGGCCAATGAAATGGATTCCGGAGGCGGAGGCTGCGCTGCAGGACTTGAAAAGATACCTCTCCTCCGCGCCAACACTGGTTGTGCCAAGACCACAAGAGCCGTTGCTGCTATACATAGCGGCAACGAATCAAGTGGCTAGTGCCACACTAGTGGCGCAGAGGGAACTCGATGACGAGGAAACAACCACGGCAAACCCGTCCAGTGGCAAATCAGAGTCTTCTCCGGCAAGATCCGGTGCTGATAAGTCAGAAACAGGGCAAGCAAATGAAGTTGATCAACAAACAGTGCCGAAGAAGAAAGTGGTGCAGCGACCAGTGTATTTTGTTAGTTCCCTTCTGCAGGGGGCTAGATCGAGATACTCTGGGGTGCAGAAGTTGCTTTTCGGTCTCCTTATGGCCTCGAGAAAATTGCGCCACTACTTCCAAGCACACGAGATTACCGTCGTCACTCGCTTTCCGTTGCAACACATCTTGAGAAATCCAGAGGCAACCGGCAGGATAGTGGAGTGGGCGTTGGAATTGTCAAGCTTTGCACTCAAGTTTGAGAGCACTTCAACCATTCAGAGTAGGGCTTTGGCGGAATTCATCGCCGAATGGACGCCAACGCAAGATGAAGAAATTCAAGAGACAGCTCTCCCCGACAAAGAGACAGCAAAGGAATGGGTCATGTACTTTGATGGTGCCTTCTCGCTGCAGGGCGCCGGTGCCGGAGTGCTGCTTATCGCACCCACCGGAGAGCACCTCAAGTATGTGGTCCAAATGCACTTTCCCAGGGAGCAAGCTACAAACAACACTGCCGAGTACGAAGGACTTCTTGTCGGTCTTAGGATCGCAGTAGACCTTGGGATAAAAAAATTGATCATCCGCGGCGACTCGCAGCTTGTTGTGAAGCAAGTGAACAAAGATTATCAGAGCCCGTTAATGGAGGCGTATGTGGAAGAAGTGAGGAAATTGGAAGAACACTTTGACGGGCTGCAAACCGAGCACATCCCTCGTGTAGAAAATAGTGTTGCTGATAGCCTGTCAAAGTGTGCCGCTCAAAAGCTTCCCGTGGAACCGGGAACTTTTGTGCTCCATTTGAATCAACCAACAGTCGCCCCATCAACGCAGGCCAGCAAGAGAAGAAAGTTAAGTACCGGCAAGTACTTTCCAGCAGAGCTCCCAGAAGCCGCCGACAAGGACGTTGCCGGAAACAACGATACGGTTGCCGGTGAGCAGCCGCTTAGCGCAAAACCACAAGTTCTTGCCGCAGAAGCAAGCGCTCCCGTAGCCAAGGAGATGCCTTTAGTCCATGTCGTCGAGCCACAGGCTCCGATGTGGGCACATCAGATAGTTCGTTTCCTTCAAACAGGAGGGCTTCCCAATGAGCAAGAAGAAGCAAAGAAAGTAGCCCGCCAGTCAAGTATGTATATGTTTGTGGATAGCATCCTATACAGAAAACGACCAAACGGTGTGAAATTGAAGTGCATTTGCCGGGAAGATGGACTAAAGCTGTTGGCGGAGATACACGGAGGCATATGTGGCTCTCACATAGGATCAAGGGCTCTTGTCGGCAAAGCTTTCCGACAAGGCTTCTATTGGCCCACGGCCCTCCAGGATGCGACTGAGCTAGTAACCAAGTGTGAAGCATGCCAGTTCCATTCAAAAAGCATACATCAACCAGCTCAAGCCCTCCAAACAATCCCTCTCTCCTGGCCCTTTTCGGTCTGGGGGCTCAATATCTTGGGCCCCTTTCCCCGTGTCATCGGGGGCTTTGAGTTCTTGTACATCACCATCGACAAGTTCACAAAGTGGCCTGAAGTGGAGCCAGTGAGGAAGGTGACAGTGCAATCAGCCGTCAAGTTCTTCAAAGGATTAGTTTGCCGTTTCGGGGTTCCTAACAAGATCATCACTGACAACGGCACACAATTCACGAGCCGCACCTTCATGCAGTATATCCAAGACCTCGGCAGCAAAATCTGTTTTGCATCTGTTGCTCACCTGAGAAGCAACGGCCAGGCGGAAAGGATGAACGCTGAAGTGCTGCGTGGCCTCAAGACAAGGACCTTTGACAGGCTGCGCAAGTGTGGGAGGCACTGGATTGATGAGTTGCCGGCGGTTCTTTGGTCACTCAAAACGATACCAAATCGAGCTATCGGCCAAACACCCTTCTCCCTAATCTATGGTGCAGAAGCGGTGCTCCCCACGGAACTCATATACGGGTCACCTCGAGTGCTCGCTTACGATGAAGTTGAGCAAGAGCGGCTGTGGCAAGACGACGCGTTGCTCCTTGAGGAAGATCGTCTTCGGGCGGCTGTGTGAGCTGCACGCTACCAGCAAGCCTTGCGCCGCTACCATAGCCGCAAAGTGCACGCCCGAAGCCTTGAGGAAGGCGACCTTGTTCTTCGGTGTGTTCAGTCCGCCAAGGGATCAAAGAAGTTGACGCCGAAGTGGGAAGGCCCTTACCGGGTAGTACGAGTCACCGGGCCTGGCGCAGTCCGTCTGGAGACCGAAGATGGCACCTCGGTGCAGAACTCATGGAATATTGAGCATCTTCGCAAGTTCTACCCGTGAGGCGCAGTTGCCGGGTCATGTCCCGGCAACACCCTTTGTACGAGCCTTGTCGACCAGACATGTAACCCTCTGTACAAAGCCATGCATAGATCCTGTGCGTAATAAAGCTAAGTGTTTCGCAACTCCTCGTACATGTTCATTTATGTGTCGATGCATGTGATGTTGTGATTTACACTTTAGTTTGTATGAAATGACTGATGAGCCATCAAGGTTCCCAAACCGCCCTTTTCTCTTCTTTCTTTTTCTTAAAAGGATGAGGAGGTTCCCTCGCATGCAAGTTTCCCGGAGGGAGTGGAGATGGGGAACCATTCTTAACGACATTCAAGTGATCATTTTTTACAACGAGAGAAACGGCACAAGGAAAAGCTAAGTTGCAAAAACTTTAAAAAAAATTCCTGTTACATTCGCGTTCCCCCTTGAACGGTTCTGAGCTTTGTATGAGAAACCTACACACGAGAGGAACCTTGTCGCGATCAGTCCGCGCCCTAAGTTGCCTCGAGTCCGCTCGGCAAGCTTGGCGGCTGCGTTCTGGCCCGGCAAGTCACCTTGCCGGCAGCGGCACTTCTAGCAGGCTGCTAAGGACCCGTTCCTCGAAGCGCTCGTGGCAAGTGTGCGCACTGGCAATCTTCCGATAAGCGTAGGGAACACAAATCATACAAAGGCGGAATAAGACAAGGGAAACAGCATGCGTTCATTTAAACCGGCAAACACCAGATGTCCATTAAGAAAGTACTTGATTACATTCTGTTGGCCCTTTGCCAGGGTTTATCTCAACTACAAAGAGGGCAAAAGGGGCGCCTAGGCGGGGTCCGGCTTGTTCCCGGAAGGCCAGATGATGGTGCTGCCGGCGATCAGCCGGACTCTTCGCCGTCGCCTTCGACCTTCACGCACGGAGAGCCGTCGTCATCGCCGTCATCATCGTCATCCTCAGCATCGCTGGAGGAAGCGGTGTCGCTGTCGCTCGAGCTCTCCGCACAGCACTCCAGACGAGCGCCTGAAGCCCCGAAGAACTTCACGACAAGCGTGTCTGGTCCGTCCAGCTTGAAGTGAAGGAGGTGCCCTTGCCCTAAGCAGCGGGCACGGGCAAAGGATTTCCACCCGCGCATAAGGTACATGATGCCATTGTTGGAGGTTTCGATGGTTACCCACACCGAGCCGTTGCAGCAACCGTCCACGCGCAGCCATAAGCCGTGCAGGTGGCGGCCTTCCATCTCCCTGGCCAAAGGGCGAGGAAATCGCAGCGAGCTCCGCGGCTAGTCGCGCAGCTCCAAGACGAACTCTTCCGCCATGTCCACCGTGTGGCCTTCTGCCGGTGGAGGAGGGACCGAAGACGGAACAACGAGCGTTCCACCGCGGCCACCCCGGCCGCGGACACCACGTCGTCCACAACCGCAGGCTGCGACCCTCCCTTGAGCACTGGAGCCAGCTTCCGCAGCCGCAACCGAAGCTTGAGCGTGAAGCCGGGAAGAAGCCCTCGCCACGGCGGCAGGGGCGCGGCCGCGGCCTCCCCCTCTCACCATGGCGTCGTCAAGCGCGGGAAGAGAAGAAGATATGGGAAGAAGGCAACAGTTGCTGGAAGTTGAGACGGGAGGGGATGGGTGAGCTTAGCATCCCGCGCGCCCCCCTTTTTTATAGGGGGAGTGCGGGGAGCTGGCCCTTCGCCATCTTCGAGCGACCGCCCACGATCGCCAATCCCACGTCCTGCACTTTTGACGGGCGCATTACTCCAGCAACCGCCCACGATCGCCAATTCCGCGCCCTGCGCCCCTGGCCCGGCGCATCACTCCAACGGCCGCCCTTCTTCACCAATCCGCTGCCCTGCATGCATGCGGACGCGTGTGATGGAGGGGCGCAGAAAAAGGAGGAGTAAAGACAGACGGGGCAGTTACCCCTCACCATGCGGAGCTGAGCACCCGTTCGGTTTGAACCAGCAGCATCCCACATATAAACATACCCTTGGCCTGAGTACGCCTGCGGACCAGCCACCCGACGACAAGGTTTGCCGGGAGGTGGCTGAGAGCACGCCCAAGGCCGGATTAATAAGCAAGCAAAGAATATCTCAAAAGAGGATCATCATTATGACCAAAAATTACAGCGGCAGTTCCCCGCCGCGTGTCTGTGCATTGTTTGGGCCTAGCCCAATAACGCTTCGGACGCGCGTACGGCCCAGGCCCGGGGGCTCCTGTCGGTGTATAAAACATGGGTATTTTATACCCTGACTTATGCACAGAAAGTAGCAACCTCCTTGCCGGCCAAGCCTTGCCGGGAACGGCCAAGACCAAGACTCAAGACCCAGTTGCGGAAGCCACTGGAGAGAAGCTCAAGACACAGCACCAACAAGCACTCAACTAATACCGAAGATAAAGACATTCCTTGCTGGCAAGGCTGAACCGGCAAGGTGAAGACCCGGCAAGCTCCGTGCCGGCAAGCTTAAGCCAGCCCTCCAGCGCTCCACCTCGCTGCACAGGTGTTCGCTGATGCGTGAGGTGTCGACCGCGCTGGTTGGTTGGCGAGGCTTGTCGGGCACATGTCAGCTCGCTGGGACGAGATTTGCCCCTAATGACACCCGTCCAAGAGGCGTGTCAGGATAATACGAGGTAGCTGGGCAAGCGGTGCAGAAACCTTGCTGGGACTACCTCTCCACATGACACCTAGCGTCGCATTTAATGCCTTTGTCCTAAATTGGCAGAGTTAGGTACGATAGCACTGTTTGCTATCTAGTCGCTATGTAATTACTGTTTTGCCACTGTGGTAACCCCTTGAACTATAAAAGGTGGGCCAAGGCAATAGTTTAGAGGATTCGGACCCCTCTTCAAACACAAGCACGTCTCGCGTAGCTGCTTCCCCCGCGCCTTGCCGGTACAGGCGCTCCTTGTACTATGCTTCTGCACCATCAATACACCAAAGGCAGGAGTAGGGTTTTACGCTTCTCAGCGGCCCGAACCTGGGTAAATCCCTCGCGTTTCCCACTGTCCATGCTCTTTGTGCACGTCGACCTCCCCCGCCGAACCACAAGGGGCTGCATGGCCCCATAGATGGTCGTACCCCAGGAGATCACCCCCATTTGCATCACCCCCATTTGCATCATTTAGGTCCACCAAATAATTCTCTGTATTTTCAATCCAGAACTGAATTTCAGTAAAACTTGCACTTTCAAGTTCCTCCTCTGGTTCATCCAACTATACCACCTTATCCATCATCCATTGAGGCTCCACCCTGCCAATTTCTACATTCAACAAAGTTCCCTAGCTAGCCCTAGCATTCTGCCGAACAGCTTGTGGGCATGACAAAATTTTTGCAACTTCTGAACCTTCATATACAACTTGATCCTATTGCTAATCCAGCATGTCCACAGCCCATATAATTCATATGAGCTCCTCGCTGCTAAGTATCACTCGCATAGGAGCACCTCAGAGCGCCCTGGCATTTCGTCAACCGCCTTGCACGTGTGTCCAGAGCGCGAGCAGCGCGCCCGAACCACAGCCGCTGGCACTCGAGCCCCTGTCACTCCCCAGCTCCTTCCCTCGCCCGTCCTGATCCTCTCCTGGATCACCAAGTCACCCCTGGTCCTGGTCGACACCCCGCCTTGTCGCCTGGCGCCGGCCAGCGCCGCCAGCACCGGCCACGACCACCACCGTCTCGGGCACACCACCGCCCGAGATGCGTGGCTCACTTCCGAGCCAACCAGCACGCTCTAGCCTTAATCTCTACCCACCTGAGCTTATCACAGCCTGCCTACCTCACCACCGGCCACTATAGGCCATCAATGGCCGCCGCCGAATCGGGTGAAGGTGCCCTTGCGCGAACCGCCTCTCCGGCACTATATAAAGGGCCCCAGAGCTCCCCTCGATGATGGTCCACACTCCCTCCTCCCCTGCGAGCCCCGTGGAGCCCCAATTGACCCGGACGTGGTCTTCTTCCTTGTTTCTAGCCAGGACACCCGCCGCCACCTCCCGGCTGACTTCAACACAACCAGGGCCTCCCCCACCCATATTTCTTCACCAATAGATTCCTATGAACAATGTAAGCATTCCCAGCTCGTCAATTTCATCGGAGACCCATCGTAGAAGAAAGCCCTCTTCTGGTCGTTTCTGCCGCTGTCGGGATTCCTTGCCACCGGCAATTCCATGAGCTCAGGTGACCTTGCCGCACCTCCGTGGAACCGCCTTGGTCTCCTGAACCTGATGGTGAGCTCAACTCGCCGAGGAGGACCACCGTTTGCCGGCGAGGAGAAGCAGGACCACCTGTTCGGTGTCACCGAGTTGGGTCAAAGACTTGTAACGGTTGGATTTGAGGTGAAGGCTATATATACCCCTCCACCACCCTCTTACATGTAAGAGAGCCGTCAGAACGTGCCTACATTTCCACCATACGATTTTTGAGAGAGAACCACCTACTCATGTGTTGAGATCAAGATATTCCAATCTAACCATTTGAACCTTGATTTCTAGCCTTTCCCAAGTTGCTTTCCACTCAAATATTTCTTCCACCAAATCCAAATCTGTGAGGAACTGTTTGAGTGTTGGGGAGACTATCATTTGAAGCACAAGAGCAAGGAGTTCATCATCAACACACCATCTATTACCTTTTGGAGAGTGGTGTCTCCTAGATTGGTTAGGTGTCACTTGGGAGCCTCCAAGATCATGTGGAGTTGAACCAAGGAGTTTGTAAGGGCAAGGAGATCGCCTTCTTCATGAAGATCTACCTTGAGTGAGGCTAGTCCTTCATGGATGGAAGCCATGGTGGATAGGCAAGGTTGCTTCTTCGTGGACCCTTCATGGGTGGAGCCCTCCATGGACTCACGCAACCGTTACCCTCCGTGGGTTGAAGCCTCCATCAACGTGGACGTACGATAGCACCATCTATCAGAACCACGCCAAAAATCTTCGTGTCTTCATTGTGTTTGATATCCCCTATCCCCTCCTTTACTTACATGTGCAATGTTTTACTTTCCACTGCTACACTCTTAGAATTGCATGTGTAGGGTGTTACTTGACTTGGTATACATGCTAAAATCTGTCCACAACTAAAATTGGGAAAATGATAGATTTTTATTTGGTCAAGTAGTCTAATCACCCCCCTCTAGACATACTTTCGATCCTACAAGTGGTATCAGAGCATTGGTCTCCATTGCATTGGTTTCACAACCTAGGAGAGTATGGCGTCTAGTGAGGGTAATTATCACCATAGAGGTCCATATTTTGATGGTACAAACTTTGCTAGTTGGAAGCATAAGATAAAAATGCATATTCTTGGTCATAACCCCGCCGTTTGGGCTATTGTTCGTGTTGGCTTGCAAGGTGAATTATTTGAGGATGGTAAGGAACCAGATCGTGCAGCAACCTCAGAAGAATTGAAGATGTTGCAATACAATGCTCAAGCTTGGGACATTCTCTTCAACGGTTTGTGCCCTGAGGAGTTCAACAAGATCAGCCGCCTTGAGAATGCAAAGGAAATTTGGGATACTTTGGTTGATATGCACGAGGGTACCGAGTCCATCAAGGAATCCAAGTTGGATGTGCTTCAAAGTCAACTTGACAAGTTCAAGATGAAGGATGGTGAAGGAGTCGCTGAAATGTACTCTAGGCTTGCTCTCATCACAAATGAGATTGCCGGCTTAGGAAGTGAAGAGATGACCGACAAATTCATCATCAAGAAGATCCTTCAAGCTTTGGATGGAAAATACGATACCGTGTGCACATTGATCCAAATGATGCCAAATTACAAAGATCTCAAGCCCACGGAAGTCATTGGAAGGATTGTTGCTCATGAGATGTCACTCAAGGACAAAGAGGAGCTACACAACAAATCAACTGGTGCTTACAAAGCCTCAACCGATGCTCCCACAACTTCAAGCAACAAGCTAGTATCCAATGAAGAGATAAGCCTAATGGTGAAAAGGTTCAACAAGTTTTACAAGAACAAAGGAAAAGAAAGAAGCTCAAGCTCAAGACACTATGAGAAAATATCATCAAGTCATGACTGAGATTGCTATAATTATGGAAGACCCGGACACTATTCCAATGAGTGTACGGCACCTCACAAGAAAAGAGATGAATCACCAAGAGGAAGACATAGAAGAGATGAATCACCTCACAAGGAGAGAAGGAGTTGGGAAGATCGTTATGAACGAAGATCTTCTCGAAGAAGCAAGGATTCGGAAAGGAAGGACAAGTCATCCAAGAGCTACACTAGAAGAAGACATCAAGCTCATGTTGGTGAATGGATTTCCGGCTCCGACTCCGACAACCACTCCGAGAGAAGTTATCACTTCGACTCACTACAAGAAATATGTCAACTTGCGACCATCAATATTGGTCACTGAATGGTCATTGTTTTGCATTTGTGACCTATTTATGACCAAAAACAGTTGGTCAAAAGCTGGCCGTCTTTAATGAAACTTAACGACCTTTGTTCTGAAATGGTCGTAGAAGGTAATGACCAAAATGAAAGGTAGTTGGTTCTACGACCAATTGTTTTGGTCACTGGCAATCTGCCCACACCACGTCGGATCCGACGTGGCAAGCTGACGTGGCAAAATTGTGACCAAATGAAATGGTCGTTGATTAGAATCAGCCCGGTCCAGTTCGACGCTTTACTTGGGCCAAGCCCACTAATTCAGCCCATTTAATATTATTTTTCCTGTTAATTCTGGTCAGCCACATGGGCCAGGCGGAACAATTCGGCCTTTTTATTTTCTGGGCCGTGGCCTTTTATAGTCTATTGATTTTCTATTTTCAGCCATTATATATTCAAGCTGGTCCCACTAGTCAGATGGGTCCCACTTGTCATGTTCATATCTCAAATTGGTCTCACATGTCAGAAATGTACAAATTTGACAGATTATTTTCATAAGTGGCCCCACTGGTCAGGTTACCATGTCACAAGTTTTCAAATCACATACATAATCAATATTTCAAATAGAACAAAGAACACATAAAATTCATCAAATATACCACTAAATAAATCTATTACAATCTTTACAACACAGATATGCTACAATATGCTACTCTTCACTGAGTAGGACTTCACGGCTTCACACTTGCTTCACACTTCACGACTTCACACTTGAGCTTCTGTAAAAGAGGAACCACCACAATTTTAAGTCTACAATACAGCAATTGATACTATTCAAGGATAAAAACAAAAACAAGTAATAGACTCAAATGTGAAGGCAGCATGGAACTAGTGATATGACAACATGCAGAAAACACTACAATGCAATACTGTTGTAAGTTCATATCAGCGCAAAATCAGCACTGTGTCATTATATAGAGCAAATGATATGCCCCCTTTTATCTAAAACTGTAGTGTATGCTAGTGATAGAACAAGGGATAAGACTGATATGATATGCCAGATTGCCAGCAACAGTGCTTACATGCATCTTCATATTTCGAAACACCCAATAGACTAGCTGGCAAAACACTAAAGAAGGCATAGATAGAAACGAAGGTAACATGCATCACATCAAAAAATAGTAAGCACTGAACCTACATCCTACATCATATCTACAGTAACATCACCAATAAAGGTTGCATGTGTATGCTAGAAATCAAGAATCAAAAGGACTTCAGCTTGTTTCGAATATCTTGCCTCTGTTGCTCCCAGTTCAGTAAAGAAATGGTCGAGCTGTGAGCGCTTTGCCTCATGGACTTGGCAGTGCACAATAGATTTAGGGATGGAGCACAAATAGAATACATGGAAAAGAACAATAAAGAGCTATACAGTTAAGTAAGCATCCTTGGCTGTACAAATAAGTGGAGAGAACAATAAAGAGCTATACAGTCTAGAATTTCTGTTGAGAACAATAAAGAGCTATACAGATTGATATTCAAGTTTGACTACATGCAAACAGACTCATGATCAAGTTTGACTACAAGCTAATAGATCCTGGTGAATACAGATGATTTTCAGATCAGAACCGGTGCGCAAGTACAGATCATTTGAAGTTTTGACAACAAGCTACAAAATCTAGTTAAATCAACAGTAGTATTATAAGCAACAAATTGACTCTCAGAGCAGAACCGATGCACAAGAACGGACCCGCAACTACTAGGCCCAACAACTAAGATATGTAGGAAATTTTAGGTGTATCCCTTCATAGATCAAGCATAGGCGCAACATAAAAGGCTCATGAGCGCCACAAAGTCTGTACGATTTAGCAGGAAGCGAGCGGAATCAATCAACTACACATACCTAGATGAACAGAATCAACATCAGTTGCATCTCAAATCCGCAGATCTACCAGATAATCCAGGCATAACTGTGAGGGATTTCACGTCAATGGAGACAAATCAATAGCAATCGATCAACAATATCGTCTCGAACTAGCACTAACATGGAACAAGCAGAATCAACTACGCACCTAGATAGACTAGACTAACAGAATCAAGATCAACCGCATCTCGACTCGGCAGATCTACCCGGCAATCCAGGCATAATCGAGAGGGATTTCGCGACAAATGACAACGATACAGCATCGTCTAGAACAGATCATCAATAGCAAAAGGGAGGAGTGGGGTCTGAAATTCGCATACCTTGAGGTGGACGAGAAAGCCTTGGCTTCGATTCGATCGAAAACTGTTGACGTCGACGCAGCCCGTCTCCCGGGTGTAGCAGAGGATGTGGCCGATGGTGGTGCGGAAGAAGGCGCGGCCGCGCGCGCCGACCCCGGACTGGGCGACGACGAAAGCCCACCAAACAAATTGTATCAGCTTAATAATTAGTAACGCAAAGGTGCAATGGATCCAAATAAACTTGCACATCAGAAACCTAAACAAGCCATATCCAAATGACAACAAGAACGCATCAATACAAATTAAGGTTCGCATCAGAAACATGAAAAATTAGCTGTGCAGAGGTTCTATGGATCCAAGGAAACTTGCATATCAGGAAACTACAGGAACAGTAAAGTCAATATGCATGCAGATATCACCATCAATCTACTAGTCATGCTACACTTACTTGTTTTCTAGTACAAGTCGCTACCGGTTTTGCTATGACTTTTTACTACCGACCAACCGTTACAGAGGCTTTTTCCTCGGTTCAATACATAATGACCGAAGGTAGCGAAATTCCTTGTTGGGTAAGTTCCGACCCGCACGAAAGGTAAGGGTTAAGATATGATTTCACATCAGAAAGCTAAAGAAGATGGTCCAACTGACAACAGGTACGCATCAATGGGCATGCAGGCTCACTCGTGCCTTCCCGGAAGGGTGTGACAATAAACATGAAAATCCAAACTTAAGTTAGTTGTGAAAAGGTCTAATGAATCCAAATAAACATGCAATTCAGTTAACTACAGAAAACAGTCAACACCACCAAACAGTACGAATGCAGATAACATCACCGACTAGCATTTAGTCATGCAGAGTCCTGCTGATCTAGATATGGTTTCACATCAGAAACATTCAGAAATCAGTTGAACAGAATTGACTACCAAAGAAATCAGAATTTTTTTTGTGGGAACAAAGAAATCAGAATTGAACAGAATGGCTGTGCAGAATTAGTCATATGCATAGGTGTTTCACATAATGAGGGGAGTTCTTGATTAGTTAAGAAAAGCTCAACTTTCAGGAAAGTTAATCCATATTTCCATGCTTGTCTACCAAAGAAATTGTATCAACTTAACAATTAGTCATGCATAAGTGTTTCACATCAAAAACATATAGAAGTGCAGACTCGAGATTGACAATATATATCCACACTTGAAAATTTAGTCGTGCAAAGGTCCAGTGGATTCTAATGAACATGCACATCAGAAAACTACAGGAACAGTCAACATGTATATATCTAGCCAATTAAATATGCATGCTGATATCACCATCAATCTACAGGAGCAGTCGTGCAAAGTTCTACTGATGTAGACATGCTTTCACATCAGAATTCAGAAACATCAAAGTCTCGCTGCATCTCAAAATCAAACCAATCTAACATGTAGGCACTGATTAACAGATCCAACAATACTAATGCAAGTGTAATTGTACGGCAGAACAGAGTTTAATCCGAGTACTACCTGTAGATCTCTACGTATGAGTTGACGTAGGGGATGAAGTCCAAGTAGTACATCCCGCCGGAGAGGGGGCCGATGGAGCGGGTGACCCTGCCATCGAAGTCGATGGCGAGCACGAGCTGTTCGAGAGGATCCCACATGACCACCTCGGCGGCGCCCTGCAGCGGAGCAGGGTCATCCTCTCGTGGTAGCCCATCTTGTTGGCGTGGAACTGGCCTGCCCACGCCCAGGTGACCTGGTTGGCGCTGTCGCCGGGCACCATGTAGAGCACGGCCACCTCCTTGGCGGCCTGGTCGACGCAGGCGACGCTGAAGTTGCCCTCCATCTCGCCGATCTCCCAGTCCTTGCGGTCCTCGACCTCCTGGGGCGCGGGGATGAGGTCGACACAGCCCGTCTCCGGGGTGTAGCAGAGGATGTGGCCGGTGGTGCACCAGAAGGCGCGTCCCCGCGCGCTGACGCCGGACTGGGCGACGTAGTAGAAGCCCGTGGCGCAGCCGCGGAGGCAGACGAGGCGTGGATCCAGCTCGATGACGGAGCGGATCCGGAGGGCGTGGGGGAGGCCATGGACGGCGGCGAGCTCCGCCGGAGGGAGGTGGCAGCGGCGATCTGGAAGGGAGGAGGCGAGCTCTCGCTCTTCGATCTGGATCGGGGAGAGGAAGAGAGAGAGGTGGCAGCGCGTGGAAGGACAAAGGGGATCGAGCGAGGAGTGTACTAGGGTTGGTTTGGGTTGGGCTGCTGAGACGTTGGATCCGCCGGGTGTTGACGGTTCAGATCGGCTACAGTGGGGTGATCCGTGGGAACAATCCTGATTGGTTCGGAAAATCTGTGATTTAAAATAGTTTCCAAGTACTAAAAATAGAGGGATTTTGTGAAGCAGCTATCAAAAATATTTTAAAAAAGGGCACCACACAAATTTTCACTCAAGACCATATTTTATGGATGAGCACCAATTTGTATGCATTTCTGATATTTCTAGCTATTTTTAATCATTTTCCGAGTGGCAAAAATGAGTTTTTTTGTGAATGACCTACCAAATATTTGTTGCAAAATTGGACCACATCATTTTTCTAAAATATTAGACCATATTTAATGTACAATTGACCAAATGGTTGGGTGTCAAAAGCTTTTGATCCACCTCTCGTGAAAATGACAAATTTCCGCCGATTCAGTAGGAAGCGGGTCAAATTTGAATTGCAGCTGCCTTATAGTTTGCTCTTTATTTTTTTCAAAAATCATTTCTAGGTACATAAGTATCTATTTAATCAGAGAAATGCCAAAAGTTTTCCAAGAATCAACCACAAGCTAGGAACGGTCATGCCCGCCGTTTTGACCGCATTTTGAAATGGGCATGAAAAATTCAAAAAAAATAAAAAAATTAGAAAACCTTCGCATTGTGTCATTATATGTGACCAAGTTATCAGGAAAAATAATAAAATTGTAATACGGCAATTATTTTTAAAAAGTGTTCTCAGAAATGAGCTATCATGTGTGAAGATTCATGGCTTTCAAGCCAAATGATCAATTTTATGTCCACATTCATGGCATAGTTTGTTCAAATGATCTCATATTGTGCACAAGGGTGCATCTTGGAATGGCAAACAATGTTGCCTAAGGAAGTTTTCATTTTCTTTGGACGAAAATTTCATTTTCCATTTTTTGAGTGCCCAAAATGAGTTTTTTTGTGATGGACCTACCAAATATTTGTTGCAAAATTGGACCACATCATTTTTCTCAAATATTAGACCATATTTAATGTATAATTGACCAAATGGTTGGGTGTCAAAAGTTTTGATCCACCTCTCGTGAAAAAGACAAATTTCCGCCGATTCAGTAGGAAGCGGGTCAAATTTGAACTGCACCTGCCTTATAGTTTGCTCTTTATTTTTTCCAAAAATCATTTCTAGGTACATAAGTATCTATTTAATCAGAGAAATGCCAAAATTTTTCCAAGATTCAACCACTAGCTAGGAATGGTCATGCCCGCCGTTTTGACCGCATTTTGAAATGGGCATGAAAAATTCAAAAAAAAATCACAAAATTGGAAAAATTTCGCATTGTGTCATTATATGTGACCAAGTTACCAGGAAAAATAATAAACTTGTAATACGACAATTATTTTAAAAAAGTGTTCTCGGAAATGAGCTATCATGTGTGAAGATTCATGGCTTTCAAGCCAAATGATGAATCTTATGGCCACATTCATGGCATAGTTTGTTCAAATGATCGCATATTGTGAACAAAGGTGCATCTTGTAATGGCAAACAATGTTGCCTAAGAAAGTTTTCATTTTCTTTGGACGAAAATTTCATTTTCCATTTTTCGAGTGCCCAAAATGAGATTTTTTGTGAAGGACCTACCATATATTTGTTGCAAAATTAGACCAAATCAATTTTATGAAATATTAGGACATATTTAATGTACAATTGACCAAATGGTTGCGTGTCAAAAGCTATGACCCACCTCTCGTAAAAAAGACAAATTTTCGCCGATTCAGCAGGAAGCGGGTCAAATTTGAACTGCAGCTGCCTTATAGTTTGCTCTTTATTTTTTCCAAAAATCATTTCTAGGTACACAAGTATCTATTTAATCAGAGATACATGGTGTGGTGGTGAGACGTCGAGGTTTGGATGGTGGCCGAGGCCCCCAACTCCAGAGCGCGTAAACTGGCATGCCAACTACGTGGTCACCGCATGACCGTGGCGTTGCCATGCGTTCTGGGCGGCCTAGGCATGTCTGGTGGGTTGGGCACTCCCTCGGTAGGTGTTAGGAAGAAGAATACAACAGAAGAATCTCACGAGGAGACTGAACTAAGCTCAAACATGAATTAGCAGCCAAGTGTTTGATTAGCGGTGGGGGAAATGCACATGGCCAATGGGCCTGAGTTTTGGCTGAGGATGATCATCTACTAAGGAGACTGTTTTGGCAAATTTGCAGCTCAAATGGAGGAGCCTAGGCGGCACTTGGTTTGCAAAGTACCACACTAGAAAGAAATATGGATGTTGAAGCTGGGCTCAAATGAACGAATGGATTGAGCTGACATTTTGTGGAGGGAAGTTATATAGATAGGAACATGCCCTGGTAAAGTTTCAGCAATAATTAAGTAATATAAAATATAGTTGCTTCACAAACTGAAAATATGACCAGAATAAAAGATTGGATGATGAGCTCACATGGATTGCTGGATAGAACTCAAATTTTATGGAGAGTGATGATTTGAGCATATAGAAGATTTGGAAAAATCTCAAATCATTTGGATAATCCTAGCTAGTATTTCCTTCAAAAAGATTCTCTCTGGATAGAAACTATGGAAATTTTCCGAGGAAGATTTACTATGCAAATGGAGCTGAATATTTTCATGTGGCAATGATTTGGATATGGAAGAGTGCCCAAAAAGTTTGAGGGCAATAGGAGTGGTCTAGATAGCACTTGCTTTGCAATGTGCCAATCTGGCCAGAAAATAGAAATTGAAGCTGGGCTCACATAGATGATTCGATTGAGCTACAATTTGGATGAGGATGATAATTTGGGCATATGAACGCACTGTAAAAATTTCATACCATTTGGATAAATAAAAATGGTACTTCCTTCATAATGCCCTCCACTGAACAAAAAATTGGGAAAAATATTGAGAGAAATTATCTAAATTAAATGAGCTAAAATTTTGTGGAGGGAAGTTATATAGGTAGGAACATGCCCTGGTAAAGTTTCAGCAATAATTAAGCAATATAAAATATAGTTCCTTCACAAACTGAAAATATGACCAGAATAAAAGATTGGATGATGAGATCACATGGATTGCTGGATAGAGCTCAAATTTTATGGAGAGTGATGATTTGAGTATATGGAAGATTTACAAAAATCTCAAATTATTTGGATAAACCTAGCTAGTACTTCCTTCACAAAGCTTCTCTCTGGATAGAAACTTTGGAAATTTTCCGAGGAAGATTTACTATGCAAATGGAGCTGAATATTTTCATGTGGCAATGATTTGGATATGGAAGAGTGCCCAAAAAGTTTGAGGGCAATAGGAGTGGTCTAGATAGCACTTGCTTTGCAATGTGCCAATCTGGCCAAAAAATAGAAATTGAAGCTGGGCTCACATAGATGATTTGATTGAGCTGCAATTTGGATGAGGATGATAATTTGGGCATATGAACGCACTGTAAAAATTTCATACCATTTGGATAAATAAAAATGGTACTTCCTTCACAATGCTCTCCACTGAACAGAAAATTGGGAAAAATATTGAGAGAAATTGGCTAAATTAAATGAGCTAAAATTTTGTGGAGGGAAGTTATATAGGTAGGAACATGCCCTGGTAAAGTTTCAGCAATAATTAAGCAATATAAAATATAGTTGCTTCACAAACTAAAAATATGACCAGAATAAAAGATTGGATGATGAGCTCACATGGATTGCTGGATAGAGCTCAAATTTTATGGAGAGTGATGATTTGAGCATATGGAAGATTTACAAAAATCTCAAATTATTTGGATAATCCTAGCTAGTACTTCCTTCACAAAGCTTCTCTCTGGATAGAAATTTTGGAAATTTTCCGAGGAAGGTTTACTATCCAAATGGAGCTGAATATTTTCATGTGGCAATGATTTGGACATGGAAGAGTGCCCAAAAAGTTTGAGGGCAATAGGAGTGGTCTAGATAGCACTTGCTTTGCAATGTGCCAATCTGGCCAGAAAATAGAAATTGAAGCTGGGCTCACATAGATGATTTGATTGAGCTGCAATTTGGATGTCGATGATAATTTGGGCATATGAACGCACTGTAAAAATTTCATAGCATTTGGATAAATAAAAATGGTACTTCCTTCACAATGCTCTCCACTGAACAGAAAATTGGGAAAAATATTGAGAGAAATTGGTTCAATTAAATGAGCTAAAATTTTGTGGAGGGAAGTTATATAGGTAGGAACATGCCCTGGTAAAGTTTCAGCAATAATTAAGCAATATAAAATATAGTTGCTTCACAAACTGAAAATATGACCAGAATAAAAGATTGGATGATGAGCTCACAAGGATTGCTGGATAGAGCTCAAATTTTATGGAGAGTGATGATTTTAGCATATGGAAGATTTAGAAAAATCTCAAATTATTTGGATAATCCTAGCTAGTACTTCCTTCACAAAGCTTCTCTCTGGATAGAAACTTTGGAAATTTTCCGAGGAAGATTTACTATGCAAATGGAGCTGAATATTGTCATGTGGCAATGATTTGGATATGGAAGAGTGCCCAAAAAGTTTGAGGGCAATAGGAGTGGTCTAGATAGCACTTGCTTTGCAATGTGCCAATCTGGCCAGAAAATAGAAATTGAAGCTGGAGTCACATAGATGATTTGATTGAGCTGCAATTTGGATGAGGATGATAATTTGGGCATATGAACGCACTGTAAAAATTTCATAGCATTTGGATAAATAAAAATGGTACTTCCTTTACAATGCTCTCCACTGAACAGAAAATTGGGAAAAATATTGAGAGAAATTGGTTCAATTAAATCAGCTAAAATTTTGTGGAGGGAAGTTATATAGGTAGGAACATGCCCTGGTAAAGTTTCAGCAATAATTAAGCAATATAAAATATAGTTGCTTCACAAACTGAAAATATGACCAGAATAAAAGATTGGATGATGAGTTCACAAGGATTGCTGGATAGAGCTCAAATTTTATGGAGAGTGATGATTTTAGCATATGGAAGATTTAGAAAAATCTCAAATTATTTGGATAATCCTAGCTAGTACTTCCTTCACAAAGCTTCTCTCTGGATAGAAACTTTGGAAATTTTCCGAGGAAGATTTACTATGCAAATGGAGCTGAATATTGTCATGTGGCAATGATTTGGATATGGAAGAGTTCCCAAAAAGTTTGAGGGCAATAGGAGTGGTCTAGATAGCACTTGCTTTGCAATGTGCCAATCTGGCTAGAAAATAGAAATTGAAGCTGGGCTCACATAGATGATTCGATTGAGCTACAATTTGGATGAGGATGATAATTTGGGCATATGAACGCACTGTAAAAATTTCATACCATTTGGATAAATAAAAATGGTACTTCCTTCATAATGCTCTCCACTTAACAAAAAATTGGGAAAAATATTGAGAGAAATTAGCTAAATTAAATGAGCTAAAATTTTGTGGAGGGAAGTTATATAGGTAGGAACATGCCCTGGTAAAGTTTCAGCAATAATTAAGCAATATAAAATATAGTTCCTTTACAAACTGAAAATATGACCAGAATAAAAGATTGGATGATGAGTTCACAAGGATTGCTGGATAGAGCTCAAATTTTATGGAGAGTGATGATTTTAGCATATGGAAGATTTAGAAAAATCTCAAATTATTTGGATAATCCTAGCTAGTACTTCCTTCACAAAGCTTCTCTCTGGATAGAAACTTTGGAAATTTTCCGAGAAAGATTTACTATGCAAATGGAGCTGAATATTGTCATGTGGCAATGATTTGGATATGGAAGAGTGCCCAAAAAGTTTGAGGGCAATAGGAGTGGTCTAGATAGCACTTGCTTTGCAATGTGCCAATCTGGCTAGAAAATAGAAATTGAAGCTGGGCTCACATAGATGATTCGATTGAGCTACAATTTGGATGAGGATGATAATTTGGGCATATGAACGCACTGTAAAAATTTCATACCATTTGGATAAATAAAAATGGTACTTCCTTCATAATGCTCTCCACTTAACAAAAAATTGGGAAAAATATTGAGAGAAATTAGCTAAATTAAATGAGCTAAAATTTTGTGGAGGGAAGTTATATAGGTAGGAACATGCCCTGGTAAAGTTTCAGCAATAATTAAGCAATATAAAATATAGTTGCTTCACAAACTGAAAATATGACCAGAATAAAAGATTGGATGATGAGATCACATGGATTGCTGGATAGAGCTCAAATTTTATGGAGAGTGATGATTTGAGTATATGGAAGATTTACAAAAATCTCAAATTATTTGGATAATCCTAGCTAGTACTACCTTCACAAAGCTTCTCTCTGGATAGAAACTTTGGAAATTTTCCGAGGAAGATTTACTATGCAAATGGAGCTGAATATTGTCATGTGGCAATGATTTGGATATGGAAGAGTGCCCAAAAAGTTTGAGGGCAATAGGAGTGGTCTAGATAGCACTTGCTTTGCAATGTGCCAATCTGGCCAGAAAATAGAAATTGAAGCTGGGCTCACATAGATGATTTGATTGAGCTGCAATTTGGATGAGGATGATAATTTGGGCATATGAACGCACTGTAAAAATTTCATACCATTTGGATAAATAAAAATGGTACTTCCTTCACAATGCTCTCCACTGAACAGAAAATTGGGAAAAATATTGAGAGAAATTGGTTCAATTAAATGAGCTAAAATTTTGTGGAGGGAAGTTATATAGGTAGGAACATGCCCTGGTAAAGTTTCAGCAATAATTAAGCAATATAAAATATAGTTGCTTCACAAACTGAAAATATGACCAGAATAAAAGATTGGATGATGAGTTCACAAGGATTGCTGGATAGAGCTCAAATTTTATGGAGAGTGATGATTTTAGCATATGGAAGATTTAGAAAAATCTCAAATTATTTGGATAATCCTAGCTAGTACTTCCTTCACAAAGCTTCTCTCTGGATAGAAACTTTGGAAATTTTCCGAGGAAGATTTACTATGCAAATGGAGCTGAATATTGTCATGTGGCAATGATTTGGATATGGAAGAGTGCCCAAAAAGTTTGAGGGCAATAGGAGTGGTCTAGATAGCACTTGCTTTGCAATGTACCAATCTGGCCAGAAAATAGAAATTGAAGCTGGGCTCACATAGATGATTCGATTGAGCTGCAATTTGGATGAGGATGATAATTTGGGCATATGAACGCACTGTAAAAATTTCATACCATTTGGATAAATAAAAATGGTACTTCCTTTACAATGCTCTCCACTGAACAGAAAATTGGGAAAAATATTGAGGGAAATTGGCTAAATTAAATGAGCTAAAATTTGGTGGAGGGAGGTTCTATGGGCAGGGTCATGTCCTGGTAAATTTGCAGCAATTATAAAGTAATATAAAATATAGTTGCTTCCCAAACTGAAAATATTACTAGAAACAAAGATTGGATGGTGAGCTCACATGGATTGTTAGATGGGGCTCAAATTTTGTGGAGAGCTATGATTTGGGCATATAGAAGATGTGGCAAAAATTCAACTCATTAGGATATGCCTAGCTAGTACTTCCTTCACAAAGCTTCTAGCTGAACAGAAACTTTGGAAATTTGCTGAGGAAGATTTACTAGGCAAATGGAGCTGAATTTTGTCAGGAGGCAATGATTTGGGATAGGAAATAGTGCCCAAAATTTTTGAGGGGAATCAAGCAAATATAAATAGCACTTCCTTCACAAAGTGTTGTTCTGAACAGAATAGGAAAATGAATATTCCTGAACTATTTTTGAACTAGGCAAGGAAGATTTTTGACATATTTGAGGAAGATATGATCCAAAGAATTTATGAGAATTTTTTGGGAATTTTAAGAATGACAGAAATGTAGGCTGCTTCACAACCTAGGGCAAAAATTGACACATGGACATGACACATAGGCAAAACTGATGAGGTGGCGCCTAGTCATAGCAATGCACCACAATTTACAAGGCTATAACCATCTATATTGGTCGTGATCAGCTAGAAATAAGGCAGCGGACCAGTGCTGTCTGCTTTACGACCATTTCGTGTAAGGAAATTATGACCTTTCTGACCAAAATGGTCGTTATGGTTTAGGGTTTGGAGCCCCCCGAACAACTTATGACCAATTGGTCTCAAATGGTCATAGATTTACGACCATTTCTTCCAGGGTCACTGACAGAAGGTCACAAGTTGATATATTTCTTGTAGTGACTCCGACTATAGTCAAGATGAAGGTGTTGCCGGACTTGCTCTCGTATCCTCCAACTCCTATGATCTATTTGATTCGCCAAATGAAGGAATTTGAAGAAACTTCATCGCAAAAGGCCCCAAGGTATCACACCCCGAATATTTTGACTTCAATAGTGATGATGATGATTTACTTGTTGATAAGACTAGTAATGTGAGGTACAATGAAAATGCTAGTAATCATAGTCAAGAGGAAATGAATGACAATGCTAAGAAGGAGATTGAGCGTCTAACTGAGGAACTAAACACTCTTAAGTTAGCTCATGAAACAACTCAAGAGGATCATAGAGAGCTTTTAAGATCTCATGAGAAGCTACGCTTCGAGAAGCTAAATTTAGAGCAAGAGCATGAGTTTCTTAAAGCCATCAATGATGATCTTCGAAAGAAGAGTTCTTCATATCTTGCCAAATGTTTACTCTTGTCTACCTTCATGCCCCAAGTTAAAACTAAGAAAACTAGTAACAAGGGCAAAAAGGGTTCTACCTCTAGTAGTAACAATAACAATGCTAAATCCAATGTTGTTACTTCTAGTAGTTCTATTGATTCCACTAATGATTCTCTTAGCCAAGTTACACTTGAGCAAGAAAATGATTTATTGAAAGGAATTATAGAAAAGGGTGTATACAAGAGCCTTGCCGGGAGTAAGCAATTTGAGGAAATTGTGCGCAAGCAAGGAAGGCACCGGAAGAACCAAGGTATTGGTTTTGAACGAAAGTTCAATGCCAAAAGAGTTGAGTGGGAGGAAGATCAATACCCCAAGATGAAGTTTGTTCCTCAACAAGAGAAGTATGATCCTACTTCTTTCAAGGGGACACAAGCTCAAGATGATCTTCCATCTCAAGACCACAAGCTAAAAGGCAAGGACAAGCTTCAAGAAGAGATTGACTCATTTGAAGAACCACCTCAAACTTTGGTCAAGTGGGTTCCAAAGGCTTCATTAAGTTCTACTTCATCAAGTGCTACCACAACTCCAAGGATTCCCATCAAGTTGATGTGGGCCCCAAAGAAGAAGAACTAGAGAGTTCTTGAGGGTGACTCCGCCAACAAACTTCACTCACATTCTTTTATGGCAAGAACATGTGCAACCAACTTCAACATCTTGCACTAGTTCATGGAGTAACAAACCATCTTGTTGGTAAGGCAAGGGACAAGGTATTCAATGCATTCATGGACATCATCGTATGTGCACTTCACTCTATTTCTATGGATATCCTTGTATGTTCCTTGTGTGGGACTAACCCATGTAGGTATTGAAAATGCAAAACTCCAAGGATTGCTCCCAACTCTTGATGGTCAACATCAACATTGAGCATCCACATCTACAACATCTACATGAAGTCATCATCAACAAAACCCGAGGTTAGTTCATCCCTCCTTGGGGGGGATATCACATCTAGGGGGAGCTTTACTCTAAGACTTGAGTCAAAGCAACTCTAATGGTGTGAACACATTAATGCTTTATGTAAAAGTGGTAACCCCACTTATGCTTAAACGAAGAGTATGACCTATGATCAAATGTTCTCATTTGGCTCCTAAGTCAATATACTCATATATAGATGACAAAGTCATCGCCCATTGCTTGATAGTTGCTAGAATTGGTTGTGCATGTTTGACACATATTTCATTTGCTATCTTATTGTGTGAGCATGATTATTTGCATATTTCTCATTCGAGGACATCCATTTGTAGTTTGATTGATTTGGTTTTATTTGGCCAAATGGATGTACAAGAATGCCTAAGCACCCTCTCTAGCTATCTATCTCAACTCATCTAAATTCTTTCTTGCTATATCACAAAAACTTGAACAAGTCTCTATCGGACCCTCCGGGTGAGGAGCACTCGGAGCCACCGATCCGCTTAGGGCTGACCTCCAAAACCTTCTAAGTGCCCTTTCTGACAGACCAAAACACAACCATTCGGTCTCACCGAAAACACTTGGACTGATTTGATTTTCAATCTCGGAGAAACCGATTTAGAATTCTCGGTCTCACCGAAGCGATGCGCTCACAGCAGTTATTCACATAGGTGCCACCGATTGTTTTCACTCGGTCTCATCGACAGCACATGGGTATATATATGTCCGTGACTCATACGTTCAAAATTTCTTCAACCGTCACGTTCCCGCACCCCATTGCTGCCGTCGCCCTGGTCCACGGATCGTCGCCTTTGTCTCCAGCGCGCCCTCGCCTCCGAATTCCGTCGCTGTCAACGGCATTCATCACCGCCGTTGCCGTCGTAGAGTATCTCCACCAAGTTTGGGTGAGATTCGATCCTCTAGTGCTTCAAATTTCCGATTCTATGCACTAGAGCTATTGCGCCCGCAATTATCACAAGGATTGAAATTTCTATTCCAGCAAACTCCGTAGAGATTGATTTCGAACTTTAGGGTTAGGGTTGCTCAGATTTTATCTCGGATTGACCGAATTGAAAGACTTGGGCTCACCGATTTGGCCTTTGGCCACTGCACTCAGTACACATCGGTGCCGCCGAGATGTACTAGTCGGTGAAACCGAATCTAAAGTTTCAGTAGAACCCTAGCGCTTCGGAGAGACCGGGACGCACATCGGTCTGACCGAAACCGTGTGGCCAAGTCTCTGTTGCTATTTTCGGTGCTACCGAGACCATTAAATCGGTGACTCCAAAATACTTTCTGTGAAAACCTAAAACTGAAGTTTGGAGTCAAATTGTTTCCAAAATGCTGTGTTTTTGTGATGCTCATCTACTCCACTCTACCCCATCTACTTCACAGGTGCAGGTGTCAAGATGTCTGATGGTAGTGATAGCCAGAATAAGACAGAGCAGGAGGTTGAGCTGAGTGCAGGGTCAAGTCTTGAGGGAAGTTACTATGAGGGAGAAAGAAGCTCACCAGAATTGCCAAAGGCAGCCACCAGGACAAGGAAGAAGAAAAATTTGGATGATGATGATGAGGATTTTGCTGCTGAGGAAGCTACCTCTAAGAAGAAGAAACAATCTGTTGTTGCAAAGGAGTATGGCACCAAGAAAGAGAGAGGTGTCACAAGGAAGGTTTCTGCCTCTACTGCAGCCAAGAGAGGCAAAACACTCACACTTGAGCAGCCAAGTGGTTCAGAAGCAAAAGCTCCAGGGAAGAAGAGAGAAAGGAAGCAGACAGCACAGGTGATTTTCAGGCCTACATCCATGAGAAGGGATGATGCTACAGATGAGGAAGCTGATAATCCACCTCCTCCCAAGCAACGGAAGCTTATGGGAGATGCCATCAAGATAGGTGCTCCTTCCAAGGTCAAGCCTGCAGCAACAAAGCCAAAGAGGACTACCAGAGATGTTTCAGCCAGTGAGAAGAACAAGGCCCCAGTGCCTGAGAGAGAAGAAGAGGAAGAGGAAGAAGCCCAAGTGCTCCTGAAGCTAAGGCCCAAGTTGCCAGAACACAATGATGCTCACCCAGTAGCTGAGAATATGAAGAAGAGAAAAGATGTTGGTCTCAGGAAATGGAGGGAATTAGACCCCTATTCAGTCAGGAGGAGGACTGCAGTTGACTATAGATTCCACACCAAAGAGCAACAAGATTTCTATGAAACAGTGTTGCTTGACAAGAAGCCAATTGTCAGTGATATGAAATGGGTGGACTGGAAGTATATTGATGCAAATGAAGATCACTTCCCCCATGTTCATGAGGACTTCAGATCTATTGATCTTGATGAGTTCATTGGAAAGAAGCTAACTAGCTGGAATGATGAGATGATTATGCAGTTTTACTCTACAGCTCATTTCTACCCCAATGGGAGGATTGTATGGATGACAGAGGGTATCAGGTATCAATCTAGTGTACAAGAGTGGGCCACATTGCTTGGTGTGCCAGAAGCTGAAGAAAATGACATTGATGTGTATGCTAAGTCCAAGATGGATCACAATTCCATGGCAAACCTGTACACAGAGATTCCAGAGAAGGAGAAGGAGAATCACAAGCTTGGTTCAGTATACTATCTGCTTGCAGGGCTTGCAACATCCAACACAATCATGAGGCATACCTTGATGCCCAAATCAGGAGATGAAAGGATGATCAGAGGACACTCCATCAACATGCTGCATCACATAGACCAACATGAGAGGATTAAAGTGATGGATCTCATAGTTGAAACTATCAAGAGGACAACTGCTGATCAGAAAAGGTCTTGTGGATTTTCCCCTCATATCCAGATGCTCATCAACTCCAAGGGTGCAAACAAGTCTTTTCAGCTGGATCGTAAACATTTGCCACTTCGCCCAGAATTTGAGAACAACACAGTCACTATGGATGCATCACATCCTACCTCAGCCGAAGCACAGGCTAGTGCAGAAGTTGCAAGGACTTCCAGGCCTAGTGTTCCACCGGCCCCAGTGCTGAAAATCAAGGATCAGATACAACATCTTCTACAAGCCACTCAGAGAATTGAGAAGAGTTTGGCTGACATGACTGTAAATCAGAAGAGCCTTGAGAGGATTGTTGAGACAAAGTTTCATGACCTAGATGTTAAGGTCACAGAGATCCAGACAGTGGTTGAGACACTGATGTCTCAAGTGGATGAAGTTCGGAAGTGCACTAGCAGTGATGATGAAGAGCATCAGGGCACAGGTCTTCCTACGATAGCTTAGTTCCAGAGGATGCCCAGATCTGCTGCTCTGCCAGTCACTTCCAGAGCCACAGTCTCTGCCCCTGCTACTACTGCCACAGCTCCACCTTCAGCTCCTCCAGTATCAACACCTCCAGCTCCGCAGACATCCACAGAGATCTTCGCAGATGCACTTCTCTCCACTCCAGCAACGTCTACGCACACCGGCACTACAAGTCAGAGGACTTCATCACCAGGAGCTACCGGAGATCAAGCCTAGAGTGACGATTAGCTCCATACATATTTGAACTTTTTGGTACTTGTTGCCAAAGGGGGAGAATTTGTATAGATCATTAGGCTTCGAGAGAGAGTGCTTTGCTTTTGTTCGTTTGTCTCTTTGAGATTCTTGCTACTTGGTTTATTGCTTTGTTTGATGCTTGTATGAGATACTACATTATTGCTATGCTTGCTTGAGTATCCATTTGCATGCTCTTGTATGATCATTCACTTGTTTGGTTGGTGATGAGTGCTAATTGCTATGCAATCTTATCATTTTGAGCGCTCCACCAAGATGTATGTGACATGGAAGAGTGACCCACTATCCTAATCGATTGTGCATTTTCATTCAAACGCAAATTTTAAATAATGCACAAATTTATGGGGAGATCTTAGTTATCACATACTTCTCAAAGCATTGATATATTTCATTGATTATATCATTTGTCGAAGCTTTGATCTATATGTTGTCATCAATTACCAAAAAGGGGGAGATTGAAAGTGCAACTATTCCCCGGGTGGTTTTGGTAATCAATAACAACATATACATCATTGATCTAATTCTTATTGCTAGTATATTTCAGAGAAGATCAATGATTGGCATGGCAAGGATTAATGGATGTGGACCCCTCAAAATGCCAAGGACAAAGATTGGCAAAGCTTCAAGATTCTACATTTTTGGTTAAGTGATCCAAGATCACATTGAGTCCATAGGAAAAGCCAATACTATTAAAAGGGGATGAAGTTTTGGTTATGACTTAGTTGCTCAAATGCTTAGTGATATTGCTCCAAAACTCCCAACTATTTCTCCACTTCCATCCTATCCAAAACCCTAAAAGTTGATCTCGGTCCCTGATACGTCTCCAACGTATCTATAATTTTTGATTGTTCCATGCTATTATAGTATCAATCTTGGATGTTTTTATATACATTTACAACAATTATACATCATTTTTTGTGACTAACCTATTAACTTAGTGCCCAGTGCCAGTTGCTGTTTTTTGCCTGTTTTTGGTTTTCCAGAATATCAGTACCAAACGAAGTCCAAATGCCACGAAAATTTTTGGAGATTTTTTTCTGGACATAACAAACACTAGAAGCTTCGGGAGGGGATGAGAAGATGAAGCAGTGGCCCACGAGGCACCACGGCGCGCCCCAGGGGGGCGCCCTGGTGGCTCGTGGAGCCCACACGGCTCCGTTTGACCTAACTTCACCACTATAAATTCTCTAAAATCGGGAAACCAACACAGGAGTCCACGAAATACTTTTTCCACCGCCACAAGTTTCTGTTCTCGAGAGATCCCATCTGGAGGCCTTTTCCGGTACTCCGCCGGAGGGGGAATCGATCACGCAGGGGCTCTACATCAACCTTGCTGCCCTTCTGATGATGCGTGAGTAGTTTACCACAGACCTTCGGGTCCATAGTTAGTAGCTAGTTGGATTCTTCTCTCTTTTTGATCTTCAATACAATGTTCTCCTCGATGTTCTTGGAGTTCTATCCGATGTAGTCACTTTTTGCGGTGTGTTTGTTGATATCCGATGAATTGTGAGTTTATGATCAGATTATCCATGAATATTATTTGAGTTTTCTCTGAACTCTTTTATGCATGATTATTATAGCTTCGTATTTCTCTCCGATCTATTGATTTGGTTTGACCAACTAGATTAATTTATCAGGAAATGGGAGAGGTGCTTTGTGATAGGTTCGATCTTGCGGTGCTCAATCCCAGTGACAGAAAGGGACATGACAGGTATGTATCGTTGCTATTAAGGGTAAAAATATGGGGTTTATTCATACGTGAGTTTACTTTGTCTACATCATGTCATCTTGCTTAAGGCGTTACTCCGTTCTTTATGGACTTAATACACTAGATGCATGCTGGATAGCGGTCGATGTGTGGAGTAATAGTAGTAGATGCAGGCAGGAGTCGGTCTACTTGTCTCGGACGTGATGCCTATATACATGATCATTGCCTTGGATATCGTCATGATTATTTGCTTTTCTATCAATTGCCCAACAGTAATTTGTTCACCCACCGTATGCTATTTTCAAGAGAGAAGCCTCTAGTGAAAACTATGGCCCCCGGGTCTATCTTAATTATATATTGAAAATCCTAAAAATACCTTGCGGCACTTTTTCTTTTAGATTCCACCATGGGTGGTACTTTTATGGAGATTACTTTGGGGGAAGCTACTAAATTACTTGATAATATTATGGCAAATTATTCACAATGGCCTACTGAAAGAGCACCTACTAGTAAAAAAGTGAATTCTGTTGAAGAAATTAGTACTTTGAGTGATAAAGTTGATGCTCTTATGAAATTGATTGCTAGCAAAAATACTCCTATTGATCCTAATGATGTTCCTTCATCCACCTTGATTGAGCAAAATAATGATCCCATAGATGTGAATTTTGTCTCACGAAACAATTTAAATAATAATGCTTATGGAGGTAATTTTAATCCTAGACCGTTTCCTGGAAATTCCTCTAATAATTATGGCAATTCCTATGGTAATTCTTATAATAATAATAATAATAGGATGCCCTTTGATCTTGAAAGTAATATTAAAGAATTTATTAATGCTCAAAAAGTTTTCAACACTACGATAGAAGAAAAATTAAGTAAACTTGATGATATGTCTAGGAGCATTGATAGAATTATTCATGATGTGGAAAATCTTAAGACTAAAATTTTGCCACCCAAAATTGATATTAATGAATCAATTAAAGCTTTATATGTCTCCATGGATGAGAGTAAGAAAAGAACCGCTATGCTAAAAGCTAAACGAGAATTTTTAGATAAAGCGATTCCTCCCGGTTTCTATCGTAGTAATGATGAAGATATTAAAATGATTGGTGTCTCATCTATTGATTCCTTGTTTAGCAATATGAAACTTGATGAAAATGGGACTGAAGAAGGGTCAACTTTAGCTAGGAGGCATCCCCATAATTCGGAGGGCGAAAATCTTGATGAAAATTTTGATAAAAGTGGGTCTGGAGAGGTAAAAACTTTAACTAGCGATGTGCCCACTCTCTTAGATTACAAAGATTTTAATTATGATAGTTGTTCTTTGATTGAGTGTATTTCTTTGTTACAATCCATGCTAAATTCACCCAACGCTTATGAACAAAATAAGGCTTTTACTAAGCACATTGTAGAAGCAATGATGAAAGCGTTAGAAGAAAAGCTAGAACTAGAAATTTCAATTCCTAGAAAATTATATGATGAGTGGGAACCCACCACTAAAGTTAAAATTAAAAATTATGAGTGCAATGCTTTATGTGATTTGGGTGCTAGTGTTTCCACAATTCCAAAATCCCTATGTGATGTGCTAGGTTTTACCAATATAGATGAATGTTCTCTTAATTTGCACTTGGCAAATTCCACTATTAAAAAGCCATTGGGAAGAATTAATGATGTTCTTATTCTTGCAAATAGGAATTATTTGCCCGTTGATTTTACCATACTTGACATTGAATGCAATCCTTCTTGCCCCATAATACTTGGTAGACCGTTCTTACGAACTATTGGTGCTATTATTGATATGAAAGAAGGTAATATAAGATTTCAATTTCCACTAAAGAAAGGGATGGAGCACTTCCCTAGGAAAAGAATTAAATCACCCTATGAATCCATTATGAGGGCCACTTATGGAATCAACTTGAAGGATGACAATACTTGAAAACTACGCATTATGCCTAGCTAGGGGCATAAAACAATAGCGCTTGTTGAGAGGCAACCCAATGAATAAAATAAATTTCTACTTTTTGTTTCTGTTCTTGTGTGTTTACATAATTATGCTACTGTTATGATTGTGCTTTTTATGTTTTAATTAGTGTTTGTGCCAAGTAATTCCTTTGGGATGATTTGGAAGATAGTATAATTGATGCTGTTTGGAAAACATAAAGTTTTGCGTCCAGTGATGGAATTTTAGTTCTGTACTGGAGTCTGAATTTTTTTCACAGTATTGGTATATGAATTTCCCACGTTTTCCTAATTTTTCAGAATTTTTGGAGTTACAGAAGTATAGCTTTTAAATAGATCTTTACAGACTGTTCTGTTTTAGACAGATTCTGTTTTTGTTGCATAGTTTGCTTATTTTGATGAATCTATGGATTGTATCGGGAGGTATAAGCCATGGAAAAGTTGGAGTACAGTAGAAATATGCCAATATTAAATATGAATCAATTTAGAACAGTACTTAAAGTTAAGGATTTATTTTGTTATACTAACGGATCTCACGAAGATTTTGTTAAGTTTTGTGTGATTGAAGTTTTCAAGTTTTGGGTGAGATCACGATAGATGAAGGAACAAGGAGTGGCGAGAGCCTAAGCTTGGGGATGCCGAATGCACCCCAAGGTAATATTCAAGGAAGACTCAAGTGTCTAAGCTTGGGGATGCCCCGAAAGGCATCCCCTCTTTCTTCTACCAACTATCGGTAATTTTACTTGGAGCTATATTTTTATTCATCACATGATATGTGTTTTACTTGGAGCGTCATGTATTATATGAGTCTTTGATTTTATATGAGTCTTTGCTTTGATTTATTTTTAGTTTGTCACAATCATCTTTGCTGGACACACCAATTTGAGAGAGCCACACGTTAATCATGATTTGTTAGAATACTCTATGTGCTTCACTTAAATTTTTTGAGCTAGGCAGTTGCTCTAGTGCTTCACTTAAATCTTTTTGAGCACGGTGGTGGCTAAATTTTGAAGAAATATTTAAACTCTCATGCTTCACTTATATTATTTTGAGAGTTGATTAGATTAAAATTTTGAAGAAATATTTGAACTCTCATGCTTCACTTATATTATTTTGAGAGTTGACAAATTTTGAAGAAATATGTGCACTCTCATGCTTCACTTATATATTTTTGAGAGTTGATAATAGTAATGGTAATTTGCACAAGATATGAATTTGGTCCCAAAGTGATGAATATTCAAGAGGGATATAATAAAAACTTTCATATAGATCATGGATATGATAAGTTTGATTCCTTGCAATAGTTTTGCGATATGGAGATGATAATATATGAGTCATGTTAGTGAGTAATTATGATTTAGTAAGAATATTGGTGTTAAGGTTTGTGATTCCCTATGCATGCACATTAAGTCAATAGTTATGCAACGAAATTATATCCTACTTATGGTGCATTATTCGGTGTTAGTTATGTTCAATGCATGTTTATGACCGTTTTCGCTTTTTGGTTGGTTAATTCTCAATCTATTTGCTAGCCTTCATTTCTACTAAGCGGGAATACTGCTTGTGCATCCAAACTCCTTAAACCCAAGTTGTGCCAAATGAGTTCACCATATCTACCTATATGCGGTATTTCAATGCCGTTCCAAGTAAATTTGCATGTGCCAACTCTAATTTTTCAAAATAATTTTCCGTTTTGTGTGCATGTACCGCTCATGAAGCGGCAGGGGGTGGCCAATATTTTCCATGCTAGGTGTGTTATTCTCACGATAAGTGTTTATTCACTTGCCATTGCACGAGAGAGTGACAGGTAATAGGGATGCCCAGTCCCACAATGAATCAAAATTAATAATAACAAATTCCTTGGAAAGTGTTGGTATGGAGGGCACCCGTGGATACGGCTAGACATGGATTGTGAAAGAATGGTGGAAAGGAAATAAACTTTATTTTCTGTTTGGGAACCGCCTATGATGTGTCGAGCATGGAAGATATTGGGAATTCTCGGTCGTTTTCGTTGACGGGAAAAGCATGTCTCTCAAAATAATTTTATCTCTCTAATTTAAGCTTTGAGCTCTGGCACATTTGCAAATCTCTGCTTCCCTCTACGAAGGGCCTATCTATTTACTTTTATGCAATTTTTATTTGAGTCTTCATCTTCTCTTACAAAGCACCAACTAGAGAGCACTATTGTCATACTTGTGCATTGTGTGTAGCTAATATTGAGTGTGTTTCATGAATGGATCAATGACTGAGCATAATGGGCTAGGGATAACTTTCTTTAGCCTTGATATTTTGAAAGACATGGTTGCTTGTTAGTATGCTTGATTATTTATATCTTCATGTCAAACTATAGACTATTGCTTTGAATCATTCGAGTCCAAATGTCCATGCTACAAAAGAAAAGAATATATGATGAATATGATAGGTAGCATTCCACATCAAAAATTCTGTTTTTATCATTTACCTACTCGAGGACGAGCATGAATTAAGCTTGGGGATGCTTGATACGTCTCTAACGTATCTATAATTTTTGATTGTTCCATGCTATTATAGTATCAATCTTGGATGTTTTTATATACATTTACAACAATTATATATCATTTTTTGGGACTAACCTATTAACTTAGTGCCTGTTTTTGGTTTTCCAGAATATCAGTACCAAACGAAGTCCAAATGCCACGAAACTTTTTGGAGATTTTTTTTCTGGACATAACAAACACTAGAAGCTTCGGGAGGGGATGAGAAGATGAAGCAGTGGCCCACGAGGCACCACGGCGCGCCCCAGGGGGGGCGCCCTGGTGGCTCGTGGGGTCCACACAGCTCTATTTGAGCTAACTCCACCACTATAAATTCTCTAAAATCGGGAAACCAACAAAGGAGTCCACGAAATACTTTTTCCGCCACCGCAAGTTTCTGTTCTCGAGAGATCCCATCTGGAGGCCTTTTTCGGTACTCCGCCGGAGGGGGAATCGATCATGGAGGGGCTCTACATCAACCTTGCTGCCCTTCCGATGATGTGTGAGTAGTTTACCACAGACCTTCGGGTCCATAGTTAGTAGCTAGATGGCTTCTTCTCTCTTTTTGATCTTCAATACAATGTTCTCCTTGATGTTCTTGGAGTTCTATCCGATGTAATCACTTTTTGCGGTGTGTTTGTTGGGATCCGATGAATTGTGAGTTTATGATCAGATTATCCATGAATATTATTTGAGTTTTCTCTGAACTCTTTTATGCATGATTATTATAGCTTCGTATTTCTCTCCGATCTATTGATTTGGTTTGGCCAACTAGATTAATTTATCTTGCAATGGGATAGGTGCTTTGTGATGGGTTCGATCTTGCGGTGCTTAATCCCAGTGACAGAAAGGGACGTGATACGTATGTATCATTGCTATTAAGGGTAAAAAGATGGGGTTTATTCATGCGTGAGTTTACTTTGTCTACATCATGTCATCTTGCTTAAGGCGTTATTCCGTTCTTTATGGACTTAATACACTAGATGCATGCTGGATAGCGGTCGATGTGTGGAGTAATAGTAGTAGATGCAGGCAGGAGTCGGTCTACTTGTCTCGGAGGTGATGCTTATATACATGATCATTGCCTTGGATATCGTCATGATTATTTGCTTTTCTATCAATTGCCCAACAGTAATTTGTTCACCCACCGTATGCTATTTTCAAGAGAGAAGCCTCTAGTGAAAACTATGGCCCCCGGGTCTATCTTAATTATATATTGAAAATCCTAAAAATACCTTGCCGCACTTTTACCTTATTTATTTTATTTTGTATTTTTGTTCGATCTATTTATCTATCACCATACAATTTAATCTTGCAATTGACCGCCAAGGTATTGACAACCCCTTCTTCGCGTTGGGTGCGAGGATTTGTTGTTTTGTGTGCAGGTACTACTAACGAGTTGTTGCGTGATTCTCCTACTGGATTGATAACCTTGGTTTCATAACTGAGGGAAATACTTATCTCTACTGTACTGCATCATCCCCTCCTCTTCGGGGAAATCCGAACGCAGCTTACAAGTAGCAGTCCCACCGAAACATTCCTATCCGGACCCACTGAGACTGCTATGCACTATGCCACATGCCGAACCCTAACTTATCGGTCTCACCGAAGTGGTTCTCGGTCCCACCGAGAAGGCTTGACCAACTTGCTAAAACGTTGTTACTTCACTTCGGAATTTCCGAGATGAAATTTTCGGTCTCACCAAAACCTGGTCTTGCCCTAGCCATTGCACTTCGGTCTCACCGAGAAGGTTATATCGGTCCCACTGAAAAGCCTAACATTCATGTCTTTTACACTAGTCGGTCTCACCGAGATTTCATATCGGTGTCACCGAGTTGGGTCAAAGACTTGTAACGGTTGGATTTGACGTGAAGGCTATATATACCCCTCCACCACCCTCTTACCAAGTAAGAGAAACATCAGAACGTGCCCACATTTCCACCATACGATTTCCGAGAGAGAACCACCTACTGATGTGTTGAGATCAAGATATTCCAATCTAACCATTTGAACCTTGGTTTCTAGCCTTTCCCAAGTTGCTTTCCACTCAAATCTTTCTTCCACCAAATCCAAATCTGTGAGGAACTGTTTGAGTGTTGGGGAGACTATCATTTGAAGCACAAGAGCAAGGAGTTCATCATCAACACACTTACCTTTTGGAGAGTGGTGTCTCCTAGATTGGTTAGGTGTCACTTAGGAGCCTCCAAGATCATGTGGAGTTGAACCAAGGAGTTTGTAAGGGCGAGGAGATCGCGTACTTCATGAAGATCTACCCCGAGTGAGGCTAGTCCTTCATGGACGGAAGCCATGGTGGAATAGGCAAGGTTGCTTCTTCGTGGACCCTTCGTGGGTGGAGCCCTCCATGGACTCGCGCAACCGTTACCCTCCGTGGGTTGAAGCCTCCATCAACGTGGACGTACGATAGCACCACCTATCGGAACCACGCCAAAAATCTTCGTGTCTTCATTGCGTTTGATATCTCCTATCCCTTCCTTTACTTACATGTGCAATGTTTTACTTTCCGCTGCTACACTCTTAGAATTGCATGTGTAGGGTGTTACTTGACTTGGTATACATGCTAAAATCTGCTCACAACTAAAGTTGGGAAAATGATAGATTTTTATTTGGTCAAGAAGTCTAATCACCCCCCTCTAGACATACTTTCGATCCTACATCACTTAATGGAGGGTCGAGTACCACATGTGAACGTTACAAAGTGCGACCTGGCACGTACACAATTTTAAACGATTGTTTTTATGGAATGAAAAAAGAAAACTAGTACAATATATGTATATATAGGCAGGAGCCTCCGCGCTTGCTTGCTAGGGTTGCTCTCTTCACACACTCTCATCCTCTCCATATCTAAGCAAGATAGCGGTGGTCACTCTCTCTCTCTGCTCACTGCTGGTCACAGATCCGGACGCATCCCCTCTGCTAGGGAAGGGGAGGAGGTGCAACGCTTAGGCCGTCGTCGACGGTGAGGGTGGAGTCCCACTGCCGGCCGCACCATCATCTCTGACCGAGCGCCGGCACGGGAGGTCCTCCGATCCCTTCGTCGCTGCCGTAGTGTTGGCGGATCCGGCCTCCCGCCCCCCACCTAGAGACACCCCGACGACCTTCTGGTATATCTTCCTTCAAAACCGGCCTTGCTCTACTGCCCTAGCTCCCCACGTCGCTGCATGTGCATCATTTTCTACCTCTCAGCCCCCACGTAGCTAGGCTCGATCGGCTGGTCCAATGCCACCTAATTTTTTTCAATTATTAGAGGTAAAGCTACTTCATGTTGTCGAATCTTTTACTTGGTTCAAACAGGAAAGAAAGTGGGGAAAAGATGTAGTATGTATATAGGACTTGGTTCAAACAAGAAAGAAAGGGGGTGAAAGTAGTGCAAACTGGCTATCCAACCAGTCTCTTGGTCGAAAAGGGAAATATAGGGGAAACACTGTACACACTGGATAAGCAACCAATATCTTGGTTGAAAAAGGAAAGAGAGTGGGGGCTGGGTGTGACAAGGCAATAGAGTATGACCAGGACTAGATTTGCTATCCACACATAGGAATAGGTGGCTAAAGAGAACAAAAATGGGACCAACCGAGATATGATGCTTGGATGTTTGTTTCTCTCGGGGCAACAAACTCTGCATCACCACTTTATGCCCCGGTTGAGGTACATGGTGCTGGTGCACCCACTGTCCCATGTCCTTATATCAACTATTTAGTTGTTCTTAATCTAATGCCCCTGGTAAAATGAAGCCATGCCACTGTTATTAGTCATGACAAGTTTGACCAATTGTTATTGCCAGTAATTGTTTGAGACTCTGATTGTTTCCTTTGTAGCTTTTTGTGCAAACAGGGATATCCATTTCACCTCATTGCTTTTGCGACCTTTTGGTATACTGCACAAAACACATCTTAAAAGAAGCGAGAAGTGCTTTGTGCAGTTGAACTAAAATGTCACACCGGAACCGTTGGTCGATTTTAGTGGAACTGCACAAAGGGAGATCTGTGTTCCATTCCTCATCATCCATATTGGCACCATAACCTTCCCTTAGGTAAGAATAATATTTAGCGCATCTGTTCACCTCTATTTGGCTACGGTCATGAGAAAATAATGCTATTGTTTACTAATCCCTCCGTTCCTAAATATAAGTCCTTTTAGAGATTTCAATATGGACTACATATGGAGCAAAATGAGTGAATCTACCCTCTAAAGTATGTCTATATACATCCGTATGTAGTCCATATTGAAATTTCTAAAAAGACTTATATTTAGGGACGGAGGGAGTAGTATACTTGTACCCCCTCACTGACAAAACCAAATCTGACATTGAAGGCCAATCATGTCCTTGGTTTCACCAATTGGTGAGGAGAAAGGGGAACAAACCAAGAAGAGGAAGACGAAGAAGAAGAAGGAGGAAATGAAGATGGATCACTCTCGCTGGTACAGTCCTTTGTTATCCTTACATCTTGCTTAGTGGTCCACGATGAAATATTTTGCTTTCAATTGCAACCGATCCCCTCCATGACCAGAACCACGTCTAATCGATCCAGATCGAGGTCAAGTGCTAGTCCTCGTCCCCTTCACTGTCCCCGGCATGCCCGGCGAGAGGAACCAATTCACCGTCCTCGTCCTCCTCATCCTCCTCCTCGCCTTCACTGTCCTCGACATGCCCGGTGACAAGAAGAAGTGTGTGTTCATATAAACTTATCTGAAATAGAATCTTGCAGTTTATTATCTAAGAATGAAACTTGCAGTAGGTTGAAAATGCAACACAATTCATATATGGTTCAAGTTCATATGAGTCAATGTTAAATTAATATTACTTTTGCAAAATGCAAATTTCTGCTGCATTTTAGGACTTAGTGAAAAACAGTGGTTCATATGACCAGTAACATTATCATGCTCACTTGAAAGCAAGAAAAGAACATGCTACAGAAAGTTAACATGGCACATATGGGCATGGAATGAAAGTAAACAAAATATAGTCCATAACACATGTAGGAAGAACTTACATATAAGCTATGGATCAATGGCTATCATCATGCAAAGTTTGCACGTTTTAACAGATTCTGTACTTAACATCAGGATGCACTTTTCAAACAGAGTTTGCAACAATTAAATAAATCCTAACATAGGTTAAAATGCCAGAATCATGTAGCCCATAGAAAACTTATCAAACTTCATATAATGCACGTTTTGATATAATCCACAGGTTAAAAGATATGTTCATTCGAAAATGTGCATATGACTGTGTCAACATGGCAGAAACATTATAACAGGTCCTTTTACCTCTGAAAAAAATGTGCTCTTGATTTTTTGTGATAAATAGAATGACCTGGGCAGATACTACACATAAAAATGAGCAACACATCTATATGGCATATATTTATGTGCTGCATGGTTATTTAGTGATGAATTTTGTTAAATGCTAAGTGTTACTGAAACAGGGTAAAACACAGAATAACAGCATGATGCCTACTTTGAGCAGATCAAACAGTGAGTAAACAAAATCATAAAATCATGCAAATGACATGTAGATGCAGTACATAGGGCTTAGCAAAACACCTACAGGACATGTAACCAAAAGAGCCATGGATAAATTACAGGCACTTAAGCAAAAGACTAAACAGCAGTGCAACATGACTATGCCAACTCACGCCATGATTGTAAGCATGAATAGAAGAAAAATTAGTTGGAGTGCGAAGCTTACTATTCCTCAGCCGCAGACCGCCGCTCCACGAGACGAGGAGAACGGCGAGGGAACCGTGGAGACCGGCGGGGAAGTGACGTCGAGACAAATGCGTTCCTCCTCCTGCGGTTGGTCGACGAGGACTCCTCCGGCTCTAGGATCCATGGCACCCTCACAAACGGCACCATGTAGATGCTTGGTTCCTGCTCCTTTGGTTTCTTGATCCTTGATCGATAGTGCCACCACCTCCGCCTCACGGTCGGATTCGGCGAATCCGACTGCTCCATGGCCCAGAGGAGCAACTCTATGTGCAACCGCGCGACTCCCTCCGGGTGGATTGCCGCACTTTCTCTCTTTGTGAGATATTTGCGCATGTGCTGCACCGTCACCACTAACATGTTGTGTGTACGACCATCTATGGGGCCATCAAGCCACTTTGCGGTTCGACTAGGGAGATCGACGAGCACAAAGAGCAGAACCAGCAGAGACGCAAGGAGTTTACCCAGGTTCGGGCCGCTGTGAAGCATAAAACCCTACTCCTACTTTTAGTGTATTGGAAATGTATGAGCACAAGTACAAGGAGCGCTTCCCCGGCAAGGTGCGGAAGGAGCGGCTACGCATGCAAGTTGTGCAAAGGATCGATCCCAGTAACGGTTGCCCTGGCCCTCCTTTTATAGCTCAAGGGGTCACCACAGTGGCAAAATAGTCATTACAGGTTGATTAGATAGCAACCAGTGCTATCATACCTAACTCTGCCAGTTTAGGACAAAAGCAATAAATGCTCCGTTAGGTGTCATGTGGAGCAGGAGCCACAACAAGGATTCTGCACCGCTCACCCAGCTACCTCCTATCATCTGGACACGCCTTCTGGACGGGTGTCATTAAAGGCAAATCTCCTTCCAGCATGCTGACACGTGCCCGACAAATCTCACCTAACTGCCTGCGGGCTCAACACCTCATCGATTAGTGACTAGCTGCTCGATGAGGTGGAGCGCTAACAGCTAGCGAGAGCTTGCCGGCACGGAGCTTGCCGGGCCTTCACCTTGCCGGCTCAACCTTTCCCGGCAATGGTTGTCTTCGGTGTTTGAACTTGATGCTTCGTCTTGATCTTCTCCCCAGTAGCTTGTGCAACTGGGTCTTGAATCTTGATCTTGGTGATTCCCGGCAAGATTTGGCCAGCAGGGAAGCTGCCACTGTCTGTGCATAAGTCAGGGTATAAAATACCCATGTTTTATACACCGACAGGAGCCCCCGGGACTGGGCCATACGCGCGTCCGAAGCATCGTTGGGCTAGGCCCAAACAATGCACAGACACGCGGTGGGAAAACCGCCGCCGTAATTTTAGTCATGATGGTTTTCCTGGGATCCTCTTTGCTTCTTCATTAATCTGGATTTGTGTCTGCTCTCGGCCATCCTCCGCCAAACCTTGCCGTTGGGTGGGCAGCTATTGCTCGCGCACATATGCGAGGCGCCGCTGGGCCAGACCCGAATAGGTGCACGGCCACACATGGCAAGGAATAACTGCCATATATATCATTACTTCTCCTTTTCCTATGCCCTTCCATTACGCGTATTTGCATGCGAGGCAATGGATTGGCGAAGAAGGGCGGTCATTGGAGTGGTGCGCCTGGCAAGGGATGCAGGGCGTGGGATTGGCGAAACTGGGTGGTCGCTGGAGTAGTGTCCCCGGCCAGGAATGCAGGGCATGGGATTGGAGAGGCTGGGCAGCCGCCCTAAACAGTGAAGAGCCAGCCCTCGCGCCCTTCCTATAAAGAGGGGGCCGCAGAGGGCGATGCTCATCCACCTCTTCCTATTCCAATTCCCCAGCCACCATCGTCTCCTTCTTCCACCTTCTCCTCCGCATCTGCCTCCATTATGGCGAGGGGAAAAGGTCGAGCTCGCGCATCTGTCGTTACCGTGAAAGCTTTTCCTCGACGCCACGCCCACGTCTCGGCCACGGCTGTGGAAGCCGGCTCCAGCGCCCGAGGAAGGGCCACGGTTCATGGTCATGGAAGACACGGTGCCCAGGGTCGGGGCGGTCGTGGCGGCACGCTCGTCGTTTCATCTCCGGCCAGCCCACCTCAAGCAGAAGGCCATATGGAGCCTGCTGGATTGTGTTCCCTAGGCTGTTCGGAAACTTGCCGGTGCGCACACTTGCCGCGAGCGCTTTAAGGAACGGGTCCTTAGCGGCCTGCTGGAAGTGCCGCCACTGACAAGGTAACTTGTCGGTCACAGTGCAGGTACAGACCTTGCCGAGCGGACTCGAGGCAAAATCAGAGCGCGAATAATCACGACAAGGTTCCTTCGCGTGCAGGTTTTCCATACAAAGACTAAATCGTTCAAGGGAAATTGCAAATATGACAAGGAATTTGTTTCAAAGTTTTTCAACTTAGCTTTTCCTTGCACTGTCTCTCTTGTCGCATGAAATGATCACTTGAACGTTATTTAAATGGTACTCCCATCGTCACTCCCCCCGGGAAACTTGCGCGCGAGGGATCCTTCTGTTCTTTGAGAAAAAGAAAGAAGAGAAAAGAGTGGTTTGGGAACCTTGATGGTTCATCAGCTATTTCATACAAATTAAAGTGTAATCACAATGTCATATGCATTTATATACAAATGAATATGTACAAAGAGTTGCGAAACACTTAGCTTTATTTCACTTATGCACAGGATCTGCGCCTGGCTTTGTACAAAGGGTTACAAGTCTTGTCGACAATGCTTGTACAAAAAAGGTTGCCGGGAGGCCCGGCAATTGCGCCTTATGTGTAGAACTTGCGAAGATGCTCAATATTCCATGAGTTTTGCACTGGGATGCCATCTTCGGTCTCCAGACGGACTGCGCCAGGTCCGGTGACTCATGCTACCCGATAAGGGCCTTCCCACTTCAGCGTCAACTTGTTTGATTTCTTGGCGGGCTGAATGCGCTGAAGAACAAGGTCGCCTTCCTCAAGGCTTCGGGCATGCACTTTGCGGCTATGATAGAGGCACAAGGCTTGCTGGTAGTGTGCAGCTCGCACAGCTGCCCGAAGATGATCTTCCTCAAGGAGCGTTGCGTCATCTTGCCGCAGCTGCTCTTGCTCTGCCTCATCATAGGCAAGCAGTCGAGGTGACCCGTATATGAGTTCTGTGGGGAGCACCGCTTCTGCACCATAGATTAGGGAGAAGCATGTTTGGCCGGTAGCTCGATTTGGTGTCGTCTTGAGTGACCAAAGAACTCCCGGCAGTTCATCAACCCAGCGTCTTCCACACTTGCGCAACCTGTCAAAGGTTCTTGTCTTGAGACCGCGCAACACTTCAGCATTCATCCGTTCTGCCTGTCCGTTGCTTCTCGGGTGAGCTACAGAGGCAAAACAGATCTTACTTCCAAGGTCTTGCATGTACTGCATGAAGATGTGACTCATGAATTGTGTACCGTTGTCGGTGATGATTCTGTTAGGAACCCCGAAACGGGAAACTAATCCTTTGAAGAACTTGATGGCTGATTGCGTTGTCACCTTCCTCACTAGCTCCACTTTAGGCCACTTTGTGAACTTGTCGATGGCGATGTACAAGAACTCAAAGCCCCCGGTAGCACGGGGGAAGGGGCCCAAAATATCAAGCCCCCAAACCGAAAAAGGCCAGGAGAGAGGGATTGTTTGAAGAGCTTGAGCTGGTTGATGTATGTTCTCCGAGTGGAACTGGCATGCTTCACACTTGGTTACTAGCTCAGTTGCATCCTGGAGGACAGTGGGCCAATAGAAACCTTGCCGGAAAGCTTTGCCGGCAAGTGCTCTTGATCCTATGTGAGAGCCACATATGCCTCCATGTATCTCTGCCAACAGCTTTAGTCCATCTTCCGGCAAATACACTTCAATTTCACACCGTTTGGTCTCTTTCTGTATAGCATGTTATCCACAAACTGATACATACTTGACTGACGGGCTACTTTCTCAGCTTCTTCTGGGTCATCGGGAAATTCTCCCGTTTGAAGGAAATGAACTATTTGCTATGCCCAAGTTGGAGCCTGATACGTCTCCAATGTATCTATAATTTTTTATTGTTCCATGCTATTATATTATCAATCTTGAATGTTTTTACAATCATTTACAGCAATTATATATCATTTTTGGAGACTAACCTATTAACTTAGTGCCCAGTGCCAGTTGCTGTTTTCTGCCCTGTTTTTGTTTTACAGAAAATCAATACCAAACGAAGTTCAAATGCCACGAAACTTTTTGGAGATTTTTTATTGGCCAAGATAAACACTAGAAGCTTTGGGAGAGGGCCAGAAGACCCAGAAGGTGGCCACGAGCCACCAGGGCGTGCTTGGGGGGGCAGGCGCGCCCTGGTGCCTCGTGGGCCCCCCTTTGCTCCGTTTGACCTAATTCCACCACTATAAATTCAGGGAAAATCAGAAACCCTCAAGGGAGTCCACGATATACTTTTTCCGCCGCTGCAAGTTTCTGTTCCAGAGAGATCCCATCTGGGGTCCTTCTCCGGTAATCTGCCGGAGGGGGAATCGATCATGGAGGGGTTCTACATCAACCTTGCTGCCTCTCCGATGATGCGTGAGTAGTTTACCACAGACCTTCGGGTCCATAGGCAGTAGCTAGATGGCTTCTTCTCTCTTTTTGATCTTCAATACAATGTTCTCCTCGATGTTCTTGGAGTTCTATCCGATGTAATCACTTTTTGCGGTGTGTTTGTTGGGATCCGATGAATTGTGAGTTTATGATCAGATTATCCATGAAATTATTTGAGTCTTTGCTGCACTCTTTTATGAATGATTATTATAGCCTCGTATTTCTTCTCCGATTTATTGATTTGGTTTGGCCAACTGAGTTGATTTATCTTGCCATGGGAAGAGGTGCTTTGTAATGGGTTCGATCTTGCGGTGCTCAATCCCAGTGACAGAAAGGGACATGACATGTATGTATCATTGCTATTAAGGGTAAAAAGATGGGGTTTATTCATACGTGAGTTTATCTTGTCTACATCATGTCATCGTTCTTAAGGCGTTACTCCGTTCTTTATGGACTTAATACACTAGATGCATGCTGGATAGCGGTCCATGTGTGGAGTAATAGTAGTAGATGCAGGCAGGAGTCGGTCTACTTATCTTGGACATGATGCCTATATACATGATCATTGCCTTGGATATTGTCATGATTATTTTATTTTCTATCAATTGCCCAATAGTAATTTGTCTACCCACCGTATGCTATTTTTTTGAGAGAAACCTCTAGTGAAATCTATGGCCCCCGGGTCTATCTAAATCATATTACTAAAACCCTAAAAATATTGCTGCCATTTTCTTTTATTTATTTTATTTTGTATTTTTGTTTCAATCTATCTATCTATCACATACAATTTAATCTTGCAATTAATCGCCGAGGGATTGACAACCCCTCGTTTGCGTTGGGTGCAAGGATTTGTTGTTTGTGTGCAGGTGCTGCTAACGAGGTGTTGCGTGATTCTCCTACTGATTCGATAACCTTGGTTTCATAACTGAGGGAAATACTTATCTCTACTGTGCTGCATCATTCCTTCCTCTTCGGGGAAATACCAACGCAAGCTACAAGTAGTAGGAAGAATTTCTGGCGCCGTTGCCGGGGAGACATCATCAACATCTATCAAGTACCTTTGCATAAACTCTCATCTCCTTGCATTTACTTTATTTGCCATTTGCCTCTCATTTTCATCTCCCCCACTTCTAAAATGTTTTTACAAAAATACAAAAATATTTTCCGTTTGCCTTTTTCTTGTTTGCCTCTTTGATTTGCTCATCTTGTCATCATGACTAGCGTAACTATCCCTCCTTTGTCTCCAGATTTTGAAGTGCTTTACTTCAAACAGAAACAAGGAGAAAATCTTAAAGATGCTTGGTATAGTTTAATGGAATCTTACCGTGTTTGCTCTATAAAAGGGGATTTAACAATTTTGCTTCGCAATTTCTATATTGGTTTAACCATGCATCATAGACAACTTTTGGATTTTGCCGCAAAGGGGAATTTTATTGAGAGTGAGGCCAATACTGCCTATGAAAAAATAGAAGGCATATTGGGAATTCCACCACCACAAAAAGGTTTTGCTTTTACTCAAGAGGGGGCTCAAATTTTAGACAAATTGGGTGATATGTAGAAAAATTTGGTTGAGTTGCAAAAGTCTAACGAGCCTCTTAAAAATATTAGTGGAAATCTCAATCGCACGAACACTTTGATTTCTTTATGCAATAAGTGATTGGATATTTTAGATCTTAAAATTGCCTATTTTTTCTGAGAATAATGGGAAGCGTAAAGAACCTCCCGGGTTTGAGAAAACTCCTACAAAGATTATTAAAACCAAAGATGACAATACTTGAAATTATGCATTATGCCTAGCTAGGGGCATAAAACAATAGCGCTTGTTGGGAGGCAACCCAATGAATAAAATCAATTTTTTTTCTGTTATTGTGTGTTTTCACATTTATGCTACTGGTATGATTGTGTTTTTGTGTTTTTAATTAGTGTTTGTGCCAAGTAAAGCCTTTGGGATGATTTGGAAGATAGTATAATTGATGCTGTTTGAAAATAGAAAGTTTTGCGTCCAGTGCTGGAATTTTGGTTTTTCTCTGGAATGTCAGAACCATCTGAATTTTTTACACAATATTGATATATGAATTGCCCACGTCTTCCTAATTTTTAGAATTTTTGGAGTTACAAAAGTATGACCATAATTCATATTTCTACAGACTGTTCTGTTTTTGACAGATTCTGTTTTTGATGCAGTACTTGCTTGTTTTGATGAATCTATGGATTGTATCGGGGGGTATAAGCCATGGTGAAGTTAGAGTACAGTAGGTATAATGCAAAAATAAAATATGAATGGGTTTGCAACAGTACTTAAAGTAGTGATTTATTTTGTTATACTAACGTATCTCACGAAGGTTTTGTTGAGTTTTGTGTGATTGAAGTTTTCAAGTTTTGGGTGAGATCACGATGGATGAAGGAATAAGGAGTAGCAAAAGCCTAAGCTTGGGGATGCCCGAGGCACCCCAAGGTAATATTCTACGAATACTCAAGCGTCTAAGCTTGGGGATGCCTCGGAAGGCATCCCCTCTTTCTTCTACCAGCCATCGGTAATTTTACTTGGAGCTATATTTTTATTCGTCACATGATATGTGTTTTTCTTGGAGCGTCTTGTATTATATGAGTCTTTGCTTTGTTTTCTTTTCACAATCATCTTTGCTGAACACACCTATCTTGAGAGAGCCACACGTTTATCATCATTTGTTAGAATACTCTATGTGCTTCACTTAATTTTTTTTGAGCTAGGCAGTTGCTCTAGTGCTTCACTTAAATCTTTTTGAGCACGGTGGTGGCTATATTTTGAAGAAATAAACTCTCATGCTTCACATATATTATTTTGAGAGTTGATTGAAATTTTGGAGAAATGAATTCTCATGCTTCACTTATATTATTTTTAGAATTGACAAGATTTAAATTTTGAAGAAATGAATTCTCATGCTTCACTTATATCATTTTGAGAATTGATAAGATGAAAATTTTGAAGAAATATTTGCACTCTCATGCTTCACTTAAATCTTTTTGAGAGTTGATAATAGTAACGGTAATTTGCACAAGATATGAATTTGGTCCCAAAGTCATGAATATTCAAGTGGGATATAAATAAAAACTTTCATATAGATCATTTGATATGATAAGTGTGATTCCTTGCAATAGTTTTGCGATATGGAAATGATAATATGTGAGTCATGTTAGTGAGTAATTGTGATTTAGTAAGATTATTAGTGTTAAGGTTTGTGATTCCCTATGCATGCACGTTAAGTCAATAGTTATGCAATGAAATTATATCCTACTTATGGTGCATTATTCGGTGTTAGTTATGTTCAATGCATGTTTATGACCGTTATCGTTTTTTGGTTGGTTGCTTCTCAATCTTTTGCTAGCCTTCATTTGTACTAAGCGGAAATACTGCTTGTGCATCCAAAATCCTTAAACCCAAGTTGTGCCAAATGAGTCCACTATATCTACCTATATGCGGTATTTCAATGCCGTTCCAAGTAAATTTGCGTGTGCCAACTCTAATTTTCAAAATAATTTTTCCGTTTTGTGTGCCCGTACCGCTTTTGAAGCGGCAGGGGTAGCCATTATTTTCCATGCTAGGTGTGTTATTCTCACGATGAGTGTTTATTCACTTTTCATTGCACGAGAGAGTGGCTGGTAATAGGGATGCCCAGTCCCACAATGAAATCAAAATTAATAACAACAAAATTCCTTGGAAAGTGTTGGTATGGAGGGCACCCGTGGATATGGCTAGCCATGGATTGTGAAAGAAATGGTAGAAAGGAAATAAACTTTACTTTCTGTTTGGGAACCGCCTATGATGTGTCTAGCATGGAAAATATTGGGAATTCTCGGTCGTTTTCGTTGACAGGAAAAGCATGCCGCACAAAATATTTTTATCTCTTTAATTTCAGCTTTGAGCTCTGGCACATTTGACAAATCTCTGCTTCCCTCTGCGAAGGGCCTATCTATTCACTTTTATGCAATTTTTATTCTTATTTGAGTCTCCATCTTCTCTTACAAAAGCACAACCTAGAGAGCACTATTGTCATACTTGTGCATTGTGTGTAGCTAATATTTGAGTGTGTTTCATGAATGGATCAATGATTGAGCATAATGGGCTAGGGATAACTTTCTTTAGCGTTGATATTTTGAAAGACATGGTTGCTTGTTAGCATGCTTGAGTATTTATATTTTCATGTCAAATTATAGCCTATTGCTTTGAATCATTCAAGTCTAATGTCCATGCTACAAAAGAAAAGAATATGTGATGAATATGTTTGGCAGCATTCCACATCAAAAATTCTGTTTTTATCATTTACCTACTCGAGGACGAGCAGGAATTAAGCTTGGGGATGCTGATACGTCTCCAACGTATCTATAATTTTTGATTGTTCCTTTCTGTTATATTATCAATCTTGGATGTTTTTACAATCATTTACAGCAATTATATATCATTTTTGGAGACTAACCTATTAACTTAGTGCCCAGTGCCAGTTGTTGTTTTCTGCCCTGTTTTTGTTTTACAGAAAATCAATACCAAACGAAGTCCAAATGCCACGAAACTTTTTGGAGATTTTTTATTGGCCAAGATAAACAATAGAAGCTTCGGGAGAGGGCCAGAAGACCCAGGAGGTGGCCACGAGCCACAAGGGCGCGCCTGGGAGGGCAGGGACGCCCTGGTGCCTCGTGGGCCCCCCTTTGCTCCGTGTGACCTAATTCCACCACTATAAATTTAGGAAAAATCAGAAACCCTCAAGGGAGTCCACGATATACTTTTTCCACCGCCGCAAGTTACTGTTCCCGAGAGATCCCATCTGGGGTCCTTCTCCGGTAATCTACCAGAGGGGGAATCGATCACGGAGGGGTTCTACATCAACCTTGCTGCCTCTCCGATGATGCGTGAGTAGTTTACCACAGACCTTCGGGTCCATAGGCAGTAGCTAGATGGCTTCTTCTCTCTTTTTGATCTTCAATACAATGTTCTCCTTGATGTTCTTGGAGTTCTATCCGATGTAATCACTTTTTGCGGTGTGTTTGTTGGGATCCGATGAATTGTGAGTTTATGATCAAATTAACCATGAAATTATTTGAGTCTTTGCTACACTCTTTTATGCATGATTATTATAGCCTCATATTACTTCTCCGATCTATTGATTTGGTTTGGCCAACTGAGTTGATTTATCTTGGCATGGGAAGAGGTGCTTTGTAATGGGTTCGATCTTGCGGTGCTCAATCCCAGTGACAGAAAGGGACATGACACGTATGTATCATTGCTATTAAGGGTAAAAAGATGGGGTTTATTCATATGTGAGTTTATCTTGTCTACATCATGTCATCGTTCTTAAGGCGTTACTCCGTTCTTTATGGACTTAATACACTAGATGCATGCTGGATAGCAGTCGATGTGTGGAGTAATAGTAGTAGATGCAGGCAGGAGTTGGTCTACTTATCTTGGACGTGATGCCTATATACATGATCATTGCCTTGGATATCGTCATGATTATTTGCTTTTCTATCAATTGCCCAACAGTAATTTGTCTACCCACCGTATGCTATTTTCTTGAGAGAAGCCTCTAGTGAAATCTATGGCCCCCGGGTCTATCTAAATCATATTACTAAAACCCAAAAAATATTGCTGCCATTTTCTTTTATTTATTTTATTTTGTATTTTTGTTTCAATCTATCTATCTATCACATACAATTTAATCTTGCAATTGACCATCGAGGGATTGACAACCCCTCGTTTGCGTTGGGTGCAAGGATTTGTTGTTTGTGTGCAGGTGCTACTAACGAGGTGTTGCGTGATTCTCCTACTGGTTCGATAACCTTGGTTTCATAACTGAGGGAAATACTTATCTCTACTGTGCTGCATCATCCCTTCCTCTTCGGGGAAATACCAACGCAAGCTACAAGTAGCAGAGCCTGCGGCTCGACAACAAGGACTAAAGGCATCTGTTTGGCTGTGGGAGCACTTGTTTCAGCGGCAAGAACCTGAGGTTCTGCGCGAAGCCGGTGCTCACCAGTGGTTGTGTCGTTGTTCCTGGCAACATCCTTGCCGGCGGCTTCTGGGAGCCCTGCCAGAAAATACTTGCCGGTATTCAACTTTCTTCTCTTACTGGCCTGCGTTGATGGAGTGACTGATGGTTGATTCAAATGGAGCACAAAAGTTCTCGGTTCCACATGTAGCTTTTGAGTAGCACATTTTGACAGATGATCGGCAATGCTGTTTTCCGCACGAGGGATGTGCTCTGTTTGCAATCCATCAAAGTGTTCCTCCAATATCCTCACTTCTTCCACATACGCGTCGATCAACGGGCTCTGGTAGTCTTTATTCACCTGTTTCACAACAAGTTGCGAGCCGCCACGGATGATCAACTTTGTGATCCCAAGGTCCACTGCGATCCTGAGACCGGCAAGGAGCCCTTCGTACTCAGCTGTGTTGTTCATTGTTTTCTTCCTGGGAAAGTGCATGGATTACATACTTGAGGTGCTCTCCGGTGGGTGCGACAAGCAGCACTCCGGCACGGCGCCTTGCAGCGCAAAGACACCGTCAAAGTACATGGTTCATTCCTTAGCTGTTTCTTTGCCGGGGAGAGCTGATTCTTGAATTTCGTCATCTTGCGTTGGCGTCCATTCTGCAATGAACTCCGCCAAGGCCCTGCTCTGAATAGTTGATGTGCTTTCAAACTTAAGTGCAAAGCTCGACAGTTCCAACGCCACTCCACTATCCTGCCAGTTGCATCTGGATTTCTCAAGATACGCTGCAACAGAAAGCGAGTGACGACGGTGATCTCGTGTGCTTGAAAGTAGTGATACAGCTTTCTCGAGGCCATAAGAAGACCGAAAAGTAATTTTTGTACTCCAGAGTATCTCGATCTAGCCCCCTGCAAGAGGGAACTAACAAAATAAATTGGTCGATGCACCACTTTCTTCTTCGGCACCACCTGCTGATCAGCTTCATTGGCTTGCACTGCTTCTGATTTATCGGGACCAGACCTTGCCGGAGAAGATTACGGCTTGTCGCTGGATGGGCTTGTAACACCCCGATTTTTGGCCCTTTCTTTTTCTTTTGGATTTCTTCGAATTTTTATTTGGAGTTCCTTCTTCCGTGGCTATGTGGTCTTGAAACCTGGGGAGACCATCTCTTCTTCCTCTTCCAAGTGGCTTGTCATTCTCAACTCCATCTCAAGACCATGAAATTTACATCTTAGCCCAACCCCAATATTTATTTATTGGGAATACTCCTTTTTCTATTAAAGGAATAACCCTGTTTGTTCTAGGTTGTGAAGCAACCTATATTTTTGTCATTCCAAAAATTCCCACAAAATTCTCATAAATCCTTGGGATCATATCTCCCACAAATATGTCAAACCCCATCCTTGCCTAGTTCAAAAATAATCCAGGAATATTCATTTCCTATTCTGTCCAGCAGGGCACTTTGTGAAGGAAGTGCTATTTATCGTTTCTTGATTGCCTTAAAAAAATTTGTGCACTCTCTCATATCCAAATTATTGCCACATGACAAAATTCAACTTCATTTGCCTAGTAAATCTTTCTCAGCAAATTTCCAAAGTTTCTGACCAGAGAGAAGCTTTGTGAAGGAAGTACTAGCTAGGCTTATCCAAATGAGTTGAAATTTTGGGAGATCATCCATATGATCAAATCATTACTCTCCACCAAATTTCATATCCATACAACAATCTATGTGAGCACACTTTCAAATTCTTGTTTTTGGTCAGAATTTTAGTTTGTGAAGCAACTATATTTTATATTGCTTCAAAAATTCTGAACTTAATCCAGGACCTAACTATTCCTATATCATTTGATAATGCCAAAATTCACATCATTTTGCCAATCCATTTTCTCCACAAAGTTCCCCCAAGTTTCTGTCCAGTGTGGAGCATTGTGAAGGAAGTACCATTTATACTTATCCAAATGGGATGAAATTTTTATGGTGCCTTCATATGCCCAAATCATCACCCTCTACCAAATTTCAGCTCAACCCAAGCAACCATGTGAGTGCTTCTGGACCAGATTTGGCAGTTGTAAAGCAACAATGTTAAATTCTGGTCCAAATCTCTTCAAAATCCACAGGATCATAGTCCTTCCTACCCTAAACCCCCGTGACATCCTGGTTAGCTCTTATCCCCTCCCATTTGATGACTATTTCATGCTCCAGTTTGCTACAGCAAACTTTAGTCGATCATTCCCATCAGCTCACAGTGGTTTTCTTCGATCCATCAGCTCAGGGAGGTCCCACTTTGGAAGGACAACACTCTAGACACAGTGTGGGCGGCCCTAAAGTCCCGCGTGCACCAGTGCACGCGGTGACCACGCGGTCTGGCAGGCCAAACGCATGCTCTGGCCGCCAGGACCCCTCTGCCGCCACCCAAACGTCGCCCTCGCGACACCGCACCGTGTCCACTGCGCTGCTCGAGCTCTCCTCCGTCCACGCATCCCCTCTGGACCCCTCCCCCTCTCTTCTTTCCTCTCCGGCGAGCCACGCCGCCCCGCGTGCCCGTGGTTGTCGTCGCCTTGCTTCTGTCTTCTTCCTCCCCCACGGCATCTCTGCACCGCGTGCACTCCCCCTGGCCTCTCTCTTTCCCCCGCGCGTGCGCACGCGCACGCGGTCGTGCCAGTGCATCCCCCAAGCGCCCTTGGCGGCACCCGAGCACGGGCACCTCGCCGCGGCTATTTAAGCCATCCCCGAGGTCCTCCGAGCTATCCATCCTCCTCTCCACTCTCCTAGGACCCCGCCCAGCCTCTCCATCGAGCTCGAGCCACCCTCCTCGGCCGCCACTGCCGCCATGGCCGCCGCCGTTCTCCTCTTAAATTCGGGAAATGTCGAGCTCTCCTCTCCCTCTAACCTCCACCGAAGACCTCCACCACCACCCTAGAGCCGCCCCAACACCTCTTCTCCTCCCCCAGTGGGCCGTGCCTCTGAGCCCAAGTCCGGCCGAAGCCCCGCCCGCCGGGGCCGTAGCCCTGCTCGATTCCGAGCTCCCCGGCACACGTGAAGCATGGGGATGGGTGCATCTCGTCTCCCCGAACACCCCGGTAGGTCGAGCGCCACGGGGGACGGCCGGAGTCGCCGGCAAACCTCGTCGGGGTGAGCTCCTGCCTAGGCCCGGTGCGCGTACGGTCGAGGATGGGTGCGTCTCGTCTCGCCGAACACCCCGGTAGGTCGAGCGCCACGGGGACGGCCGGAGTCGCCGGCAAACCTCGTCGGGGTGAGCTCCTGCCTAAGCCCGGTGCGTGTACACTCGAGGAAGGAGAAGATGGACCTGCCAGCGGGCCCCGCGGGTCAGTGGCACAGGCGGCCGGGCCCGCCACTTAAGTGGAGACGACTTTCTGCGGAATACGTTTTCATGTTCGGAAAGCGTAAACACCCGCGGCTTTAGGCTGAAATGCGCTTTCCTTCTCTAGATAGCGTATTTTTTGAAATACGCTTTTAGTTCAGACCCGCAGCCGAAACCTCTAAATTGCGGACGTTCATCCGTTAGCAGCAGAACTGAATATTTTTATTTAATTTTCTGCCTAACGAACGAACGGCCGTATCTCGACAACCATGACTCCGATTCTGGTGATTCCAAAGCCCACGATCTCAGTTCGTCGAGCCCGTTCTGCTGATATCATTTTCACCATGTTGTAACATTCTGAAAATGACCATTTTGCCCCTGCCCTTATTCAGCCCCTCCGAGTGGGAAACGTTTCTGGCAAATTTTTCCGCGAGTGTTCCGCACTTCTCCCCGGTGAATCCTTCATCCCCAGGCAAGCCACAATAGCCACTTGCATGATGGCATTGCAGTTGCCATGGTTTCCACTTGAATATTTAAATAATTGCTTGCTCAGTTAATGATTTTGTTAATACTTCGGATATGCTCGTGGATCCATGTCCATACTTATGCTATGCATGTATGATAATTCTCCATTATTAGTGCTATGGTTATTCTCATGCTTTATTCTTGTAATCACTTCTGATGCTAGTGATAAAGATATGCTCACATGAGTAGTTCCAGTTCGTTATGCTAATACTTGTTGTATCATGATCGTCATTATGCCATGCTCATTTGCATCCCATAGAATAAATGATTTATCATTGTTGATGTAATGATGTTATGTTGCCCATCCATGGTTACACTGATATCATGCTCATGTGCATTGTCATATTATTTTACTGTGACTCAGCTCATCACTATTCAAGTTGAACCTGACATTAATCGAACTTGAACAAATCTGTTGGCTGAGTCATGGTGCCACCGAATCGAGCTCACCAGTGCAACCACACTTGCCTGGATGGGGAGGCCCTAATGCGGTCTATTGTTATGCCTCTCGCCGGTGCCTCCTACTAGGGAAGGTTATGGGTGCGCGCTACCCTGATCAGGTAGGCGGCCATAAGCCTTGAGTACCCGAGTTTTATGGTACCGAGGTCCCCGTTTGGGACGATGTTTATGTTTGGCCACGACGGTGGCAGCCACAGAGGTGGCGGATGTCACGAGTTGGCATCGGGGTCACCCAGGAGATAGCCCAAAGGGGAGTTTGTCGGAGTGGCCGGGAGAGTGTCATGCAATAGATTGGTTTTGTCGGAATGTCGTTGGTCCACCCGAATGGGAGCACGAGGCCATGAGTTCCGTAGTGTGGGTACAGTGTACTAACCTCTGCAGAGTATATAATCTATCGATAGCCGCGTCCTCGGTCATGGACACAGTTCGTAGTAGGTCACACTATGGGTCAACAGAAATAATAACCTGGATAATATCAACCCTGGTTCGATGAGAGAAGAAGTTGGTTGATCTTTATGTGGTCATGCGATGATCACAGGTAGAGATCAAGCTCCATGTGGTCATGTGATGATCACGATGGTATAGTTGATACCGAGCTTGGTTGATCCTGAGGTGATCGTGTGATGATCACGATGGTATGTTTGTGGTTACGAGATAACCTCCGAGCAGAGTAAGTTGGTCCATGAGACCTTAAACGTCGACCCCCTAGCATGCTAGTATTATCATGTTCATATCAGGAATTATATGTAAATGCCATGCTCATGTTGTTCTAGTAGTATCATGTTCATAATGGATAATTAACCTGTAAATGTCATGCTGTTGTATGTCATGATTGCTTTGGTTGCTATGAGCTTGCGAGTACATTCAAAGTACTCACCTGGCGTGTCATGCCAGCTTGCAGGTGATGCCAAGATTGATTGTTTGTCGAGGATCCCGAGGTTGCGCTCTATGATGCGTCCCAGCCAGAGTCCCTACGGAGTGGAGTTCATCACCGTCGCCGTTGTTCCGCTGCTAGAATTTATTCCGCTTCGAGTTGTTCCACTGCTAGCATAGAACTACCTTAGCAGGTGAAGTGTCGCCATGCCCCTGTAACCTTTGTTATATCGGACCCTTGTACCCTGATTATTTGTAATAAAAAGCTGATTTGTTCTATGCCAAGCAGTGCCGTATTCCAGAAGACTTGATCTCTGGGCTGGAATACGGGGTGTTCCGGTCTCTCTAAGCCGGGGTGCCACAGGGCTTGCCACTGCCGCTTCTTCGTCATCAGCTTCTCTTTGCGCCACTAATGCAGCACTGACCACTTGATTTGTTGCCGCTAGATATAGCAGCAATGGCTCTTGTGGTTTAGGCGCAACTAGCGTTGGCGCGGAAGAGAGGTATCTTTTCAAATCCTACAGCGCGGCCTCCGCTTCCGGAGTCTATTTCATTGGACCTGCCTTTTTCAAAATCTTGAAAAACGGCAGGGCGCACTCAGCAGACTTTGAAATGAACCTACTTAAGGCAGCAACACAGCCAGCAAGACGTTGCACATCCTTGACGCTTTTTGGTGCTTGAATCTGTTCAATTGCTTTGATCTTGTCGGGATTTGCTTTAATTCCACGCTGAGATACAAAGAACCCGAGAAGTTTGCCGGATGGAACGCCAAACACACACTTCTCAGGGTTGAGCTTCAAATTGATCTTGCGCAAATTTGCAAATGTTTCTTCTAAATCTTGAATAAGGTTTGATTTGTCCTTTGTTTTGACCACTATATCATCCATATATGCTTCCACATTCCTGTGCAGCTGAGGCTCAAAACCAATCTGGACTGCTCTTGCAAATGTTGAACCAACACTCTTTAATCCGAAAATCATACGCACAAAGCAGTACGTGCCACATGGAGTAATGAATGCAGTTTTCTCCTCATCTTCCTTGGCCATGAATATCTGATGGTACCTAGAATATGCATCAAGGAATGAGAGTAAATCACAGCCGGCAGTAGAATCTACAATTTTATCAATGCGCGGCAAAGGGAAATGATCCATTGGACATGCTTTGTTAATATCAGTGTAGTCGATACAAAGTCTCCACTTTCCATTTGCTTTACAAACTACAACTGGATTCGCCAACCAAGTTGGATGTAGTACACCTCTAACTAAGCCTGCTGCTTCGAGTTTCTTAATTTCTTCGGCAATGAACTGTTGCCACTCCAAAGCCTGCTTCCTGACCTTCTGCTTCACGGGCCGAGCGTGGGGACAGACAGCTAGGTGGTGCTCAATTACCTCCCTGGGAACGCCGGGGATGTCAGATGGTTGCCATGCAAACACACCTTCTTCGTTGCTGGTGGAGTGGCCTTGGATTTCTTACCGATAGAGGACTCCAGCAAGTCTTCAACAGATGCACAACACTCCGAGGAGGTGCGCTTCCCGGAATTCTTGTCAGAGGTCTTGCCGGATTTCTTGCTTTTCTTTTCCTTGGCGGGAGCTGGCGCCTTGGTGGCCTCTGCTGCAACCGCATCTCTGTATAGTTTGTCGACGCATATGACTGCATCTTTTTTATCTGAGTTGACAGAAATGATACCCATCGGCCCTGGCATCTTCAACGTGTTATAGGCATAGTGGGATGCTGCCATAAACTTAGCCAAAGCTGGGCGGCCAAGAATTCCATTATACGGCAAGGGGATCTTGACAACATCAAACACAATCTTCTCTGTTTTGTAGTTCAATTCCCCGCCAAATGTTACCGGCAATGTGATCTTTCCCTTGGGTTGGCTCCTTCCCGGATTCACTCCTTGAAACATGCCTGTTTTCTCGAGTTCCTCGTCGGGAATCTGCGGCCTCTTGATAACCTCTGGTGAAATCAGATTCAGGCCAGCCCCACCATCAACTAACATTTTTGTTACCTGGAGGTTGCGTATAGTTGGTGAAACCAACAACGGCAAGCACCCAACCGCAGTTGTGCGATTAGGGTGGTCCTCGGCATAAAAAATGATAGGCATGTGTGACCATTTGAGTGGTTTTTGGGCGCCTATTGCCGGTTCTGCTGCATTGACCTCATGCGCCCACTGCTTGAGTTGGCGGTGAGAGGAATGCAAAGATGCACCCCCGTCAATGCACATGGCCTCAATTGCCTTTTGGAATTCTTGCTCACTAGACTCTTCATCGTCCTTTTCTTCTTCACTCCCATCATCTTCCTCTTTCTTTTCGCGGCCTCTAGCAGGCTTCTCTTTTCGCTGCTTGGCCTTGCCGCGGCGGCCTCCTCGACCACCATGGTTTTTCTTGCCAGACCTGCCAGCACCATCCTGGGATTTCTCCTTGTCGTGCTTCTCATATTCAGCTTTCAGCTTCTCCGTGAGGTGCTCGACTTGTCGGCACTCTTGGAGATCATGGCCCTTGGTGCGGTGAATCTTGCAGTATGGCCCATTAGATTTGCCGGCCTTCTCGTTTGCCGCCGCCTCCTGACAAGCGGCGCATATAGCAGCCTCCTTGCCGAAGTCTTCCGTTTTGGTTTTCTTGGTGGTGTTGTAGTTGCCGGACCCTTCAAAAGCCATCACAATTTTGCCTTTGCACTTTCGGCCCTTCTTCTTCAGGGTGACAGCATCGTCATCCTCGGAATCCACCTCGGCACCAGCGTCCTCCCCAGGAAATCTCCTCCCTTCCTCAGCACACGCACACTTATCCGCCAATGTGTAATGTTCGTTGATGGTCTTCGGCAACTTGACATTCATCTTCTTCCGCATCCTTCGATTGCGCACGTTCGTGTGGAAGGCGGCAATCATAGCTGCGGGGTGCACATCCGGGATATTGCAGTGCACGCGGCTGAACCTTTGGATGTACTTGTGCAGAGATTCACCATCTCTTTGCGGGATCACTTGCAGGTCGCTGGTCTGTTCGGGAGGCTTATGGCCTCCAGTAAAGGCACCATCAAACTCACTGCAGAGATCTGACCATGAAGAAATGGAGTTTTCCGGCAAGTTCATTAGCCAAGATCTCATGTTGGGCTTCAGTACCAACAGAAAATAGTTGGCGAGAATCTTCTCGTCTCTTCCCCCGGCAACTTGCATGGCAATCATGTAGATGCCCAGAAATTCTGCCGGGTTCAGCTTACCGTCGTAATTTTCTGGTACTTCTGGCTTGAAGGCCCGGACGGACGGCCAGCGGACTTGCCGTAGCTCACGAGTGAAGGCTGGACATCCAACTTTGTAAGGTAGATATCCGCCAACCTCGGGCGCAGGCTCATCAATGACTGGGCCGTTGCGCGCGTCGGATTGATGGCGCGCCTCCCGATGCCGTTCAATGGTGGTGCGGGCATCCTCTACCCGTCTGTCTCGCAGCACTTGCCGCTGATGTTGCCATGCTCGCGGATCCGAAGAGGCCATCGACATCTCATCGGGCTCGAAAGATTGTTGAGTTTGCAGCGATTGTTGTTGACGTTGTTGCCACGGAGGTGACTGCACCGTTGGCGCAGCACCTTCAACACAGCCACCAGTTGGAGCTACTAGTGCAGTTTGCGGATGCCGTGAGGGCTCCGCTAGCCATGATCTACTTGTCTCGGCAAATCCAATCAGGCTCTGGATGGTGGCTCTCCACTCATCCATCTTTTCTGCTGCCGCAGGGAAGTTCAGCAGCATCTGGGCTCGCGCCATCGCCTCTGCTGCTGTGGCTGGCATGGCCAGCAGCGAAGAACACGACGTCGCTCTACTCCTGGCAGAGCCAACAGGAGCGCCATTGCGATCTTGCTGCCGTAGCACATGATCAGCAGCGGGCTATCGAGGCGGAAGTGGAGCCTGAGGATCTGGGACTTGATCGACAGGTGTCTTGCCGTGTGGACGCCGCTTCCCAGAGTCGTCGAGGCCGCTCGGAGTCACATTGTGCCCATCATGCGACGGGCACGATGTGTGCCTTGATGCAGCGTTTCCGGACGTCGCCGCGGCGGGATCTTGGCTCGCGCTGGCCCGGGCATTGTTGCTCCGGTGGCTACACTCGTCAACGCGGCGAGGAGGAGGAAGACGTCCATCCGCTCCGCCCGTGTTGTCGCGGCTTTGCTCGCCAGAGGGTCGAGGAGGTTGACCGCCTCCAGCGCCTCCGCCTCCTGCTCCGACCATGGTGGGCATGACGACCGTGCCTCCTGCACTGGTCGTGCCAATCGCGGCGTCCGCACCGCCCGCGTTGGCTGCGCCGCCTGCGCCGCTTTTTGCTTCTCCGTGAGGTGCTCGACTTGTCGGCACTCTTAGAGATCATGGCCCTTGGTGCGGTGAATCTTGCAGTATGGCCCATCAGATTTGCCGGCCTTCTCGTTTTCCGCCGCCTCCTGACAAGAGGCGCCTACAGCAGCCTCCTTGCCGGAGTCTTCCGTTTTGGTTTTCTTGGTGGTGTTGGAGTTGCCGGACCCTTCGACAGCCATCACAGTTTTGCCTTTGCGCTTCCTGTTGCGCTTCCGGCCCTTCTTCTTCAGGGTGGCAGCATCATCGTCCTCGGAATCCACCTCGGCACCAGCGTCCTCCCCGGGAAGTCTCCTCCCTTCCTCAGCACGCGCACACTTATCCGCCAACGTGTAAAGTTCGTTGACGGTCTTCGGAAACTTGACGTTCATCTTCTCCCGCATCCTTTGATTGGGCACATTCGTGTGGAAGGCGGCAATCACAGCTGCGGGGTGCACATCCGGGATATTGCGGTGCACGCGGCTAAACCTCTGGATGTACTTGTGCAAAGATTCACCATCTCTTTGCGGGATCACTTGCAAGTCGCTGGGCTGACCGGGAGCCTTATGGCCTCCAGTAAAGGCACCAACAAACTCATTGCAGAGATCTGACCATGAAGAAATGGAGTTTTCCGGCAAGTTCATTAGGCAAGATCTCACATTGGGCTTCAGTACCAACGGAAAATAGTTGGCGAGAATCTTCTCGTCTCTTCCCCTGGCAGCTTGCACGGCAATCGTGTAGATGCCCAGAAATTCTGCCGGGTTCAGCTTGCCGTCGTACTTTTCTGGTACTTCTGGCATGTAGGCCCGGACGGACGGCCAGCGGACTTGCCGTAGCTCACGAGTGAAGGCTGGACTTTCAACCTCGTAAGGCAGATATCCGCCAACCTCGGGCGCAGGCTCATCAACGACTGGGCCGTTGCGCGCGTCGGATTGACGGCGCGCCTCCCGACGCTGTTCAATGGTGGTGCAGGCATCCTCTACCCGCCTGTCTCGCAGCACTTGCCGCTGATATTGCCGTCCTCGCGGATCCGAAGAGGCCATCGACATCTTGTCAGGCTCAAAAGATCTTTGAGTTCGCCGTTGTTGCTGTTGACATTGTTGCCACAGAGGTGACTGCACTATTGGTGCAGCACCTGCAACACAGCCACCAGTTGGAGCTACTGGTGCAGTTTGCGGACGTCGTGAGGGCTCTGCTAGCCGTGATCTGCTTGTCTTGGCAAATCCAATCATGCTCTGGATGGTGGCTCTCCACTCATCCATCTTTTCTACTGCTGGAGGGAAGTTCAGAAGCATTTGGGCTCGCGCCATCGCCTCTGCTGCTGTGGCTGGCATGGCCGGCAGCGAAGAATGAGACGCCGCTCTACTCCTGGTAGAGCCAGCAGGAGCGCCATTGCGATCTTGCTGCCGCGGCACATGATCAGCAGCGGGCTGTCGAGGCGGAAGTGGAGCCTGAGGATCTGTGACTTGATTGAGAGGTGTCTTGCCGTGTGGACGCTGCTGCCCGGAGTCGCGAGGCCGCTCGGAGTCACATTGTGCCCATCATGCGACGGGCGCGATGTGTGCCTTGATGCAGCATCTCTGGACATCGCCGCGGCGGGATCTTGGCTCGCGCCGGCCCGGGCATTGTTGCTCTGGTGGCTGCGCTCATCAACGCGGCGAGGAGGAGGAAGACGTCCATCCGCTCTGCCTGCGCGGTCGCGGCTTTGCTCGCCAGAGGGTCGAGGAGGTTGACGGCCTCCAGCGCCTCCGCCTCCTGCTCCGACCACGGTGGGCATGGCGACCGCGCCTCCTGCGCTGGTCGTGCCAACCACGGCATCCGCACCACCCGCGTTGGCTGTGCTGTCTGTGCCGCCTGCAGAAACACGCGAAGGAACCTTGGAGGTGGAAGGGTTCGTCATCGTGATGCCCTTCTTCTTAGGAGCCATCAACGACGAAGAAGAAGATGATGAAGCTGATAAAGCTGATGCGCAATCTGTTGATCTAGGTTCGCGCAAGTGATCCCCCTACCTGGCACGCCAAAGATGTCGTGCGTACGACCCTCTATGGGGCCATCTAGCCCCTTTGCGGTTCGGCTAGGGAGATCGACGAGCACAAAGAGCAGAACCAGCAGAGATGCAAGGAGTTTACCCAGGTTCGGGCCGCTGTGAAGCATAAAACCCTACTCCTGCTTTTAGTGTATTGGAAATGTATGAGCACAAGTACAAGGAGCGCTTCCCCGTCAAGGCGCGGAAGGAGCAGCTACGCATGCAAGTTGTGCAAAGGATCGATCCCTGTAACGGTTGCCCTGGCCCTCCTTTTATAGCTCAAGGGGTCACCACAGTGGCAAAATAGTCATTACAGGTTGATTAGATAGCAAAAGTGCTATCATACCTTACTCTGCCAGTTTAGGACAAAAGCAATAAATGCTCCGTTAGGTGTCATGTGGAGGAGGAGCCTCGGCAAGGATTCTGCACCGCTCGCCCAGCTACCTCCTATCATCTTGACACACCTTCTGGACGGGTGTCATTAAAGGCAAATCTCCTTCCAACATGCTGACACGTGCCCAACAAATCTCACCTAACTGCCTGCGGGCTCGACACCTCATCGATTAGCGACTAGCTGCTCGATGAGGTGGAGCACTAACAGCTAGCGAGAGCTTGCCGGCACGGAGCTTGCCGGGCCTTCACCTTGCCGGCTCAACCTTTGCCGACAAAGGTTGTCTTCGGTGTTTGAACTTGATGCTTCGTCTTGATCTTCTCCCCAGCAGCTTCTACAACTGGGTCTTAAATCTTGATCTTGGTGATTCCCGGCAAGCTTTGGCCAGCAGGGAAGCTGCCATTGTCTGTACATAAGTCAGGGTATAAAATACCCATGTTTTATACACCGACTGTGACGCCCCCGACTTAATCGTGCACTAATCATACACACAAATGCACATGATCAAGTCTAAGGACTCACGGGAAGATATCTATGACGCCCTCGACTCGACCGTGCACTAATCATACACGCAAATGCGCACGATCAAGCCCAGGGACTCACGGGAAGATATCATAACACAACTCTAGACACAAAATAAAATAATACAAGCTTTATATTACAAGCCAGGGGCCTTGAGGGCTCGAATACATAAGCTTTAGCACAAGCGTTAGCGGAAGCAACAACAGTATCTGAGTATAGACACAAAGTTAAAAAGTCTGCCTTAAGAAGGCTGAGCAAAACAACGACATCTGATCGAAAAGGCGCAGGCCTCCGGCCTGGGGGCCTCCTAACTACTCCTGGTCATCGGTCTCCACATAGCAGTAGGCTCCATTGGTGAAGTAGTAGTCGTCGGCGGGATCATCTGGCACCGGGGCTCTGTCATCTAATCGCGGCAATCGGGTATGGGGAAAAAGGGGAAGCAAAGCAACCGTGAGTACTCATCCAAAGTACTCGCAAGACTTACATCAGATCTATGCTAAGTATGCATCGGTATCAAAGGGAAGGGGCTGCATCTGTGGACTAAACTGCAGAAATGCCAGAATAGAGGGGAAGACCTAGCCTATCGAAGTCTAGCATCTTTAGCGTCTTGCAGCATTAGAAGAGTGCTAATTGGTAGTATATAATAAAGCAATAAGCATGTAGTTGCAAAGCCCAGAGATCCTTCCTTGACTCCCTGCCAGAAAGCGATCCCGGAGCTTACATATTAACTAACATGTATCCAGTTCAAGTTGTAGTAGATCGGGATACAACACTGAGCGTCCTGTTACCGTGGACATGACTATTCGAATAGATAACTTCCCTGCAGGGGTGCACTACTGTTACCCAACATGCTCGATTAACTCCGGCGGACACACTTTTCTCGGTCATGCCCGGCCTCGGCTGATCGACACGACGTAGTCCTACCTAGGCTCCGGAGAGAGGTTTCCGCCGGTCTACATCCTAAGTGCTCAGGGGTCTTGGGACCGTCGCCTTTGCACTCCGGGTCGTTGTGCGCAGGGTGGATACCAGCACCACCCCTCTCTTGGATGGCACGATCCGACCGTGCCACAATACTGAACTGGACATCTGACAGAGCTTTCGACTGATACATACGGCGCCGAGGGCCCCATTAAACCATTATCCCGCGTGGTGGTAGTGCATATAGGCCAGTGGCCAGCTCAGATCAATACTCAAATCCGTTAGTGCATTATAAATTTTAGTGACGGCTGTCGGGACAAGTCCGGAGCTACCACCACAACCTGGGTGGTACCGCTAAACAGCCAGCCGCCACAGTAACTCTCGCGGGTGCTCTCCGGGCCCGCCTGACTTTCATATGTATCTCTCGCGGGTACCCCTCGGGGTCGACCCGACTTCAACAAAGGACTGAGGTAAGGTCAAAGTACCCGTGTGTCCGTAACATCAAGGGGGAATCCGGGGAATCACCCTCGATGGATTCCCACTTGATTTACCCGTCAAGGTGAACTTGGAGGAATCACCCTTGATGGGTTCACACTTGAGGGGTTGCACAACAGAGGCATCATCGAAGGTGGTGAAAGAGGAATCACCCTCGGTAACCCACATCCGACTAGCTACGCTACAGAGCTATCATCAGGAGTGAGGTAGGAGGTATCACCCTCGGCACTCGATAGTAGCTCTGCAGAGTCATACAACTAAGGGGGTGTGTGGTGCGGTGTAGGTCTCTGCTCATCGATCACGCTGATCGAGTCATCGGTAGTAAAGCATGGCAACAAGGACAAGGGTGTGGGGCCATTGATAGATCACTAACCTGCCTATACTAAGCATTTAGGTCAACAGGTAAAGTATCAACAGTAGGTTACAAAATCAGGCTATGCATCAGAATAGGAGCAATCAATTACAGTAGCAAAATCTAATGCAATCACGAGAGAGAAGGAATGGGCGATATAGGAATGATCAAGGGGGTTTTTCTTGCATGGTTGCTCTGCGGGGAAAGAGGGGTCGCCGACGATGTAGTCGTACTCAGGAGCAGCTTGGTCTCGGAGTCTACCGGAGAAGAAGAGGGGGAAGAAATAGATAAATACATTGCAAACAAATGCTCTCACAGAGCATGACATGGCAATATGCAATGCAGGGGTGACCTAATACATCCCTAAACCATTTTAGTTAATTGAGGAAATAATTTGGAATTATTTACCGGAGGTCAGGCAGTATTCATTTATCAAAAATAGGGAAAAATTTCAATGTTCATCTACTTAGAGGACTCTAACATGGATGCAAATGACATATTCGGATTCGTTGGATTTTTCTGATCATTTTTCATATATAAATTATTTTCATCCGAGTTACGGATTATTTTATATGATTTTTCAAAGTTTTAATCATTTTCTGGAATTTCTGGAATTAATTTAATTCGAAAATCATTTAAATATTAATTTCTATGGGTACACAGAAGTGTACCCAGAAATGTGCTACTGAGACTGATATGTGGGGCCAGTCAACTGCCCAGTCAGCAGTGACTGGTCCACGTTGATTGGTCAAGGGGTCCACTGGACCCACCTGCATTGACTGGGACCAGCCCAGTCAGCATTTGACTGGGTCAGCGGGTGAACAGTGATGGGGGGCCCAGGTGTCATTGACACCGGTTGGTTTAATTAGTAAAATGGGTTAATTAGCACGTGGGTCCACCAGTGAGTGTCTCAGGAGCATTAATTAGAGTTAATTAATCGCTACAGTGTACGGGGCCCACATGTCATAGAGATGATTTTAAGTGAAGGGTTATTTAGCTGTGGGCCCCACTGTCAGTGAGTGGTTAGGATTAGGCAATTAGATAAGCTCCTAATCTAATCCGATTGGGGCCCACATGGCAAGACCTAGCCGGCCGGTTTAAACGCTCGCGCGCGCGTGCGTGCTCGCCGGCGACCACAAAGCGCGGCGGCGTTGCACGGGCGGCCTGCTTCGGCGACCATTCGTTGCGGGGTTTGGTTCTACGGGGTCGGCGCACTGCCGCGCATCCAGTGGCGCAAGCAACCAAAGCCGGAGATGACCGGAACGACGGCAACGACAGCGGCAGACGGCGGCCGGAGCTCGGAGCTCGGGCGACAGCGGACAGAGGATGGAAACGACGCCAAGAGGAGAGAGGATCGAGGCGGAGCTCACTGTGATGTCGAGGAGAAGCTCGAGGAGGTCGGGGATGCAGCGAGGCGGCGGATCATGCGGCGGTGACCGGCGGATGCAGTGGAGGGGATCGGCTCGATTCGGTGGCTCGACGGCGTCCCAGCTCGTTCTATTGCCCGCAGACGAAGTGGTCGACGCCGGCGATCCTCCTAGACAGGGTGGTTGGGCATGGGGTGCTCGGTGGCCGCGGGATAGACGGCGGCGCGTCGGCGACCGCGCTCGGGTGTCGATGGAGGGCGAGGGAGAGGGCGTGAGGAAGGGGAAGAGGTGGAGCCAGAGGGTCCAGGGGGTCGAGGGGTCGGCCTAATCCCCTTGGCTCACCTGCCCCGGCACCGTGGCGGCTGGAGGCCGGTGCTCCGCGCGCCGGCGAGGGCCCTGCCGACAGCACGGGCGGGAGCAGGTAGAAGAGGGGAGGTGGGCTGGGCCAGTTGCTGTAGTCTAAGGCCCAGTCTACAGTAGCTTCTTTCTTTTTCTATTTTCTTTTTCTGTTTTTCCATTTATAGCTTCTGTTTTGAATTTTCTTTGAGCATTAAATCAATTTTGTAAAATATGCAACTTGTCTCAATAATTCTTAGGCAATATACCTCACTGCCACAAAAAGTTTGATGGCTATTTGAATTCATTTGGATTTTGCATATATGGAAAAGGATTAAATATTGTTGTTTTGGTACTGTTTTATATTGGTTAAGGCCATTTTATTAACTCAAATAATGTTGGTTTTATTTTTACAATTACTTAGTGATTATTTGCAAAATTATGAACACTTTACTTAGTAATTATTATTTTTGACTTTCTTTTAAATTTTGAATTTGAAGTTAGAATATTTCTTAATTGTTTTTCTTAGGGCATAATGATGATGACTTGGCATGACTGATTAGCATAACCAGGGTTTAGTAATCTGGGGATGTCACAATATCACAGCACAACTCTAAATACAAATAAAATAATACAAGCTTTATATTACAAGCCAGGGGCCTCGAGGGCTCGAATACAAAAGCTCGCTCACAAGCGTTAGCGGAAGCAACAACAATATCTGAGTACAGACACAAAGTTAAACAAGGATGCCTTAAGAAGGCTGAGCAAAACAAAGACATCTAGATCGAAAGGCGCAGGCCTCCTGCCTGGGAGCCTCCTAACTACGCCTGGTTGTCGGTCTCCACGTAGCAGTAGGCTCTGCCGGGGTAGTAGAAGTCGTCGGCGGAAACAGCTGTCTCCGGGGCTCCGTCATCTGCTCGCAGCAATCGGGTATGGGGAAAAGAGGTAGCAAAGCAACCGTGAGTACTCATCCAAAGTACTCGCTAGACTTACATCAGAACTATGCTAAGTATGCATCGGTATCAAAGGGAAGGGGCTGTATCTGTGGACTATACTGCAGTAATGCCAGAATAGAGGGAAAGGCCTAGCCTATCGAAGACTAGCATTTTCAACGTCTTGTATCATTAGAAGAGTGCAGATTAGTAGTATATAATAAAGCAACAAGCATGTAGTAGCAAAGCCTAGAGATCCTTCCTCGACTCCCTGTGAGAAAGCGATCACGGAGCTTACATATTAATTAACATGTATCTAGTTCAAGTTGTAGTAGATCGGGATACAACACTGAGCGTCCTGTTACCATGGACACGGCTATTCGAATAGATAACTTCCCTGCAGGGGGGCACTTCTGTTACCCAACGCGCACGATTAACTCTGGCCGAACACACTTTTCTCGGTCATGCCCGGCCTCGGCTGATCGACATGACGTAGTCCTACCTTGGCTCAGCAGAGAGGTCCCCGCCGGTCTACATCCGAAGTGCTCAGGGGTCTTGGGCCCATCTCCCTTTGCACTCCGGGTCGTTGTGTGCAGGGTGAATACCAGCGCCACCTCTGCCTGGATGGCGCGATCCGACCGTGCCACAATGCTCAACTGGACATCTGACAGAGCTTTCGGTTGATACATACGGCGCCGAGGGCCCCATTATACCATTATCCCGCGTGGTGGTAGTGCGTATAGGCCAGTGGCCAACTCAGATCAATACCCAAATCCGTTAGTGCATTATTAATTTTAGTGACGGCTGTCGGGACAAGTCCGGAGCTACCACCACAACCTGGGTGGTACCGCTAAACAGCCAGCCGCCACAGTAACTCTCGCGGGTGCTCTCCGGGCCCGCCCGACTTTCATGTGTATCTCCCGCGGGTACCCCTCGGGGTCAACCCATCTTCAACAAGGGACTGAAAAAAACGTAGGGTTAACCGTGTGTCCACACATCAAGGGGGAAATCCGAGGAATCACCATCGATGGATTCCCACTCGATGTATTCGTCAAGGTAAACCTGGAGGAATCACCGTCGATGGGTCCACACTTGAGGGGCTGCACGACAGAGGCATCATCGGAGGTGGTGAAAGAGGAATCACCCTCGGTAACCCACAACCGACTAGCTAGACTACAGAGATATCATCAGAAGTGATGTATGAGGTATCACCCTCGGCACTCGATAGTAACTCTGTAGAGTCATACAACTTAGGGGTTGTGCGGTGATGTGCTGGTCTCAGTCCACAATCACATAGATCGGGGCACCGGAAATAAAGTGGGGCAACAAGGACAAGGATGAGGGATCACTGATGGATTGCTAAGCAACCTATACTAAGCATTTAGGATAGCTGGTAAGGTATCAACAGCAGTTACAAAATCAGGCTATGCATCAGAATAGGAGCAATCAAATACAGTAGCAAATTCTAATGCAAGCATGGGGAAGAAGGAATAGGTGATATAGGAATGATCAAGGGGGTTTGCTTGCCTGGAAGCTTTGCGGAAAAAGAGGGGTCATCGGTGGAGTAGCAGTCCTCGGGGGCAACGTCGGTCTCGGGTCTACCGGAGAGAAGAGGGGGAAGAAACAATAAATACAAGCATACAAATGCAATCACTATGCAAGACATGCCTAAAGGTTATGCAGGGGTGATATACTGCATCTCTGAATATTTAGATGTTTTAGGAATTTATTTGGAATTATTTTAGCTAAGCCATGCACTATTCATCTATCAGAAATAGGCCAAAAGTTCCATGTTCATCTGCTTAGAGGACTCTAACATGAATACAAATGACACATTCAGATTCGTTGGATTTTTCTAATCATTTTTCATATATAAATTATTTTCAACCGAGTTATGGTTTATTTTATATGATTTTTCAAAGTTTTAATTAGTTTCTGGAATTTCTAGAATTTAATTTAAATTCGAAATTAAAATAGGAAAATGCTATGTGCACCCAGTGGCTGATAGGTGGGGCCAGTTGACTAAGTCAACTGCGCAGTCAGCACCCAGTCAGCAGAGGCTGACATGTGGGTCCAACCTTATCCACTGGAACAGTGGGCTGGGCCCACATGTCATACACACTAAGCTAAACAGGGTTTGTTTTAATTAAACAACGTTTAATTAGGGGTGGGCCCCAGTTGTCAGTGGGTTTTAGTATTTTAGTTAATTAACCCTAATACTAATCGCTACAGTAAAAGGACCCCACATGTCAGTGGCTGGTTAGCGCGCTAATAAGCTCCTAATGAGCTGACGGGTGGGCCCCGCCGACGTTTAAACACCGGCGCGAGTGCCGGTGACCAAACGACAGCGGCGCGGCGCAGGACATCACCGGAAAAGCCCTACAGGCCACCGATTTGCGCGCGGTTGGCTCCTACGGCACCAGCGCGACGAGGCGCGTCTACTGGTGCGATCGACAGCAGCGGGGGTGGTCGGAGTGTTCCGGAGCAACGATGACAGGTGGCGGCCGGAGCACGCGAGCTCGACCACGATATCTACGGCGACAAACTTGCGGCAGAGAAAGAGGGGTTTCAAGGCGGCGCTCACGGCGGGTTGGATGGCGAGCTCGGGGACGCGCGGGGAGGTCGGGGCGGCGTAGATTGATGAGAAGCAGCGGTGGCCGCAGACGAAGAAGACGGCCCAATGGCGGCGGTTCGGTGCAGCTCCGGTCGAGCGAGTGCACCGGCTGGATGAGGACGAGGACGTGGAAGCCTCCGGGCAACTTGGAATGGCGAGAGGGGTTCGGGGGCCCCGTCAATGGTGAGCGGCGGCGACGGCTGTGTTCGGGTGCGTGCGGGTAGGGCGACATAGAGGCGATGGGGAGGATCTGCGGGGCTCTAGGGTTTCGGGGGGAGTGGAAGAGAGCGAGGGGTGCCCTTATCCACGCCGGGGTCCGCGGGATGGCCGTCGCGTGGCCATCGGCGGCCACGAGCATGCGCCAGCCGACAGCTGCCGGAGGAAGGAGAAGACCCGGCTGGGCTGGGCCGCGGGGGTACTGTTGGACTTAAGCCCAAATGCACAGTGCAGCGTTTCCGTTTATCTTTTCTTTTTCTGCTTTTGCCTTTTCTTTCTGTTTTGCAAAAGGTTTGGCCACCAAATAACTTTTGAAAAATGTGGAGCTTTGCCCATAAATATCATTGTAATATTTTGTACTGCCACAAAAAGTTTGGGAATTATTTGAGTTCATTTGAATTTTGCTTAATTAGAAATGATTTAAATAGGCTGTTTTGGGTATTGTTTTCGGATGTTGGGGTCAAATTTCGAATTCAATTAATGTTGTTTTTATTTTTACAATAGCTTTGGGATTATTTGCAATATTGTGAACTATTTTGTTTTAAAATTTGATCAACTTTTATTTTGACTTGCATTTTGAATTTTTGGTTTAAAGTGGAATTTGAAATGAGATATGAACAAATGATGATTTAGCACTGCAAATGAAGATGACTTGGCATGATTAGAAGATGATCACTGTAGCATATTACAAGGGGGTGTTACAATTCTCCTCCTCTAAAAGAAATTCTCGTCCCGAGAATTCAGGAGGTAGAAGGGAAAAGGTCGTGGTATTCATCACGAAGACGATCCTCGCGCTCCCAAGTGGCTTCATCGTCAGAATGATTCGACCACTGAACTTTAAGGAACTTGATTGACTTCTGACGGGTTCAACGTTCAGCTTGATCAAGAATACGGATCGGACGTTCCTTATAAGACAGGTCTTCCTGTATTTCCAGCACTTCGTGATCCACTGCTCGGGTCGGATCCTTGAAGCAGCGGCGGAGTTGTGACACATGGAAAACATCGTGAACCTGAGAAAGGTTCGATGGCAATTCCAATTGATATGCCACTTCTCCACGTCTTGCGAGAATACGGAATGGGCCAATGTAGCGAGGAGCTAACTTGCCCTTGATTCCGAAATGGTGAGTGCCCTTCATCGACGTAACACGGAGGTAGGCCTGCTCGCCAGGTTGATAGACCATTACCTTGTGTTTACGGTCATAATTGCTCTTCTGACGAGACAGAGCAGTCTTTAGATGTTCACGAACGATACAGACTTGCTCTTCAGCGTGTTGGATAATGTCCGGACCAAAGAGTAGCCGTTCCCCAGTTTGTGACCAATTCAGAGGAGTTCGACACTTACGTCCATAAAGAACTTCAAAGGGTGCCATCTTCAGACTAGCTTGATAGCTATTGTTGTAAGAGAATTCAGCATACGGGAGAGATTCCTCCCATTTCTTGCCAAAGGAGATGACACATGCGCGAAGCATATCTTCAAGCACTTGGTTAACTCGTTCAACTTGACCCTGGGACTGGGGGTGAAAGGCGCTGCTAAAGGACAGATGAGTACCCATAGCTTCTTGGGAACTTTCCCAGAACCTTGAGGTAAAGAGGCGGACACGGTCTAAACTGATCTCCAACGGAACACCGTGGAGTGACACAATTTTGGAAACATACAAGTCTGCTAACTGACTAGCAGTGATTGTCTCCTTGACTGGCAGAAAGTGAGCAACCTTGGAGAATCGGTCAATGACGACAAAAATAGCATCATGACCCTTCTGTGATCTGGGAAATCCAATAATGAAATCCATTTCAACTTTGTCCCATTTCCATTCAGGAATAGCAAGTGGTTGCAGAGTTCCAGCAAGTCTTTGATGTTCTGCTTTGATGTGACGGCAAACGTCACACTCAGCAACATAACAAGCAATTTCTCGCTTCATATCAGGCCACCAGTACCGTTGACGAATGTCTTGGTACATCTTAGTACTACCAGGATGAATAGACAAAGGTGTGTCATGTGCTTCTTTCATGACATCCAAGCGTGAGTCCAGATTGTGCTTTCTGGGGACCACTAGGCGGCCTCTGAAGAACAAGGCACCATCCTCATCAACAGTGAAGAACGATGAATTTCCTTTGGAGAGATAGCTCTTGATCTTCCCGACTTCGGAATCATACTTCTGCCTTGTCTTGATGTTGTGCTCGAGATCTGGTTCAACAACCAAGGTATTTAGATATCCTTGAGGAACTATCTTGAGGTTCAGTTTTCGAAGCTCTTTATACAGGAGTGGTTGCTGTAGCTGAACCTCAAGTTCACAATACTAGGATTTACGGCTCATGGCATCAGCCATTACATTAGCCTTGCCAGCGGTATAAGAAATACCCAAGTCATAGTCTGTAATGGCCTCCATCCATCTTTGCCGACGGAGGTTCAGAGATGGCTGAGTGAACAAGTAATTCAAACTTTGATGATCTGTGTAGATCTCGCAACGATTACCAAGTAGGTAATGTCGCCATAACTGGTGTCCACGAACACAATAGCTTTACAAATTGATCGAGCAAAGACATCACTCTCATCTCTGTAACGTTTTCCAGTTAGAAACTCAATGACTGGTACAAACTTTGTCATTCCATTTGGTTTATTCAAAATGGTTCTGGGAATAATATGTTTGATTAGTAAAAACATGAATGTTATTAATAAGACCATGGTATCTACACCTCTCGGGTATGGCTTTTTCATAAAGGCGCGTATGCTCGATACAATTTGACCATCGTGGCAGTATTCCATAGTTCTCAAACAAACAAGCGAAAGGAGTTCGGTAATTCGGAATACTGCTGCAAGTTCAAGATCATGCATTGGATAGTTCTCTTCATGAGGACGCAACTGTCGAGAGCCATATGCAATCACCTTGCGCTCTTGCATTAGGACACAGCCTAATCCTTGGCGGGGTGCTTCACAATAAATCATGAAGTCCTTGCGAGAATCTGGAGGAGCAAGTACTGGGGCAGATGTCAGCTTGTCTTTGAGTGTCTGAAAACTTTCTTGACATTTTTCTGTCCACTCAAACTTAACGCCCTTGTGAAGCAAATCAGTCAAAGGCTTGGCAATCTTGGAGAAGTTCTCAAAAAAACGGCGGCAATAACTTGCGAGTCCGAGAAAACTTCTGACTTGCTTGATATTCTTCGGAGGAGTCCATTCAAGAATAGCCTGAACTCGTTCTGGGTTAACAGCAATGCCATCTTTGGAAATCACGTGGCCGAGATATGTCACTTCAGATAACCAGAACTCGCACTTGGAATATTTGGCATACAGTTGATGTTCACGGAGCTTCTCCAGTACAAGCCGAAGATGTTTGGCATGTTCTTCTTCATTCTTCGAATATACAAGGATATCATCCAGATAAACCACGATGAATTTGTCGAGGTAATCCATGAAGATGTAATTCATTAACCAAGAGAAGGTTGCTGGAGCGTTGGTTAAGACAAAGGACATGACAGTGTACTGGTAAGAACCACAGCGAGTAACGAAGGTTGTCTTCGGAATGTCCTCTTTACGAACTCGGATCTGGTGGTATCCCAATCTCAAATGAAGTTTGGAGAATACTGAGGAACCAGCAAGTTGATCATACAGATCGTTGATTCTGGGAAGCGGATACTTGTTCTGAATGGTTGCTTGGTTGATAGGTCGGTAATCTTGAACCAACCGATTCTTCCATCCTTCTTCTTAACAAAGAGAGAAGGTGCTCCCCAAGCAGAAGAACTGGGGCGAATGAAACCCTTACGAAGTGACTTGTCAATTTCCTCCTTAAGTTCAAGGAGTTCATGCGGCGGCATCTTGTATGGGCGTTTGGCAATGGGAGTAGTGCCCGGTTTCAGGTCGATAACGAATTCGACAGCCCTAGCAGGGGGTACTCCTAGAAGTTCCTCTGGGAAGACATCTTGAAAATCATGAACAACTGGAACGTTCTCGATGCCTTCAAGAGGTGAAGCATTCAATGCATTCAGAGCATATATCTGGCTCTCAGCATTCTGGATTATCCGGGCGGAGTAGTTGATCACCTAGCCAGAAGGGTGTGTGAGCTGGACTGTCTTGGTGGCACAGTTGATCAAAGCATTATAGGTTGCTAACCATTCCATACCAAGAGTGATGTCTATGTTGGAAGGTCCGAGCACAGTGAGAGAAGCCGGAAAAAGTAGTCCTCCAATTTCGATTTGGTTGTGAGGGCTTACCATTGTGGTTTGCCATTTGGATCATGGAGATTGAACCGCTAAAGGAGTGGGTAATTTCTCCATGTCCAACTCATGTAACTGAGCAAATTGTTGAGACACAAAGGCATTCGATGCTCCTGAATCAAAGAGAACAGCAGCTGGCACTGAGTTAACGCGAAGAGTACCCATCACGATTTTTGGGGCCTCACGAGCTTCTTCAATCTTGACATGGGTGACTTGACCACAACTCATAGCGGACGGCCTGGCATTATAGCTCCTGAAATGACGGTTTCGTCTGGTCTTCTTATGACCAACAGGAGGACGTGGTGCAACCCGAGACTGATCCTGGCGACAGTTGAGAGCAAGATGCCCTGGCTGCCCACACTTGTGGCATAAGCCATCATTGGGTACAGGAGCCATAACAGTTGGTTTGTCGTCTTGAATTCTGAGCTGTCTCGGTGGTGCAAGGCAGACGAGGTGCGACATAAGACGGCCTTGGGGGTTGGGGTAGGTCAGTGATGAACATTGTGCGGAATCCAGACTTGACGTTTCTGAGCAGGCTGACCCGAGGATGAGCCAACCTCACGAGTGCGCTTGAGCGACTCCTGGTACTCATTCAGACCAGTTTCAGTCCGGAAGGCTTGGCTGACAAGCGTCGCAAAGTTCGCGTAATCATGGGAACAAGTGCTAGCTTTATATCAGGACGCAATCCTTCTCTGAATTTCTCCTGCTTGCGTGCGTCAGTGCAGACGTCGTTCTTAGCATAGCAGGATAAGTCGAGAAATTTCCTCTGATATTCATCCACAGACATTTTGCCCTGTGTGAGTTTGCGGAATTCCTTCTTCTTCTGGTCCATCAGACCTTGAGGAATGTGTCGTGCACGGAAAGCTTATTGAAATTCTATCCAAGTGGTGGCTGTCCTAGCAGGAAGCATACACCTGTGGCTTTCCCACCATTGAGCAGTTGAACCCCTCAGGTGATACGTCGCATAGGCGACGTAACTGTCAGGGAGAACATTAGCCGACTCCATCTGAAAAGCGATGTCACGGAGCCAATCATCAGCATCCATTGGATCAGTCGAGTTGCGGAAAGTGGACGGATTGAGGCGCACGAATTCTTGCAGAGTTATTGGGGCAGACTGTTGCTGAGCATTCTGAGTTGAAAATTGGGCCATTACCCCAGTCATAAACTGACGATTCAGCTCAAACTACTGCATCATTGCGGCAATATAGGGTGGAGGTGGAGGGTCGTCAGCCATCCAGCCAAATCAACAGGGGCAGTTTAGCAAGAACAACTGCATGTGTAAGAGGTCATTCATGATGTAACAAGAGCAACGAACAAGAAGTGCATTAGATACATATCAGTAGTCATTAAATACATACAGATCCATGCACAGAGTCGGTTACAAACGGCAGCAGGTGTTCGGAACACACGCAGCTAGACAAACTAGGCGGCACGCAGCACGCGATGGAGAGAAACAACAATGAGACATAGCAAAGGCTACATCATATCGGAGAAAACTACTGGAGCGAGGAATCTGCAAGTGACAACGCCGGGTGCCCTCGATAAAAGGATTATGCGGTCCGTGAACACTGTGAAGCAGAACCTGGCTCACAATTCAAAGGAGGGTTGACTCAAATCTTCGGGTGGATGTGATCACGAGAACCTAGAATTAGAATTAGCCAAATCTTTTAACCCAAAAGGAAGAGAGATCAGAGTCCCAGAGTAAGGAAGAGAAATAAAAGATCCTAATACCACCCATTGGCGACGTGGGCCCGTAACCCACACAGCCATGTTAGTAAAATCGTTTTTCGAAGACTAGACTCAACTTCGGCCAAGGAGTTGGAAGGGGGGTTCCTATAGGCAGTCGGCTCTGATACCAACTTGTGACGCCCCCGACTTAATCATGCACTAATCATACACGCAAATGCACACGATCAAGTCTAAGGACTCACGGGAAGATATCACAACACAACTCTAAACACAAATAAAATAATACAAGCTTTATATTACAAGCCAGGGGCCTCGAGGGCTCGAATACAAAAGCTCGCTCACAAGCGTTAGTGGAAGCAACAACAGTATCTGAGTACAGAGACAAAGTTAAACAAGGATGCCTTAAGAAGGCTGAGCAAAACAAAGACATCTAGATCGAAAGGCGCAGGCCTCCTGCCTGGGAGCCTCCTAACTACTCCTGGTTGTCGGTCTCCATGTAGCAGTAGGCTCCGCCGGGGTAGTAGAAGTCGTCGGCGGAAACAACTGTCTCCAGGGCTCCGTCATCTGCTCGCAGCAATCGGGTATGGGGAAAAGAGGTAGCAAAGCAACCGTGAGTACTCATCCAAAGTACTCGCAAGACTTACATTAGAACTATGCTAAGTATGCATCGGTATCAAAGGGAAGGGGCTGTATGTGTGGACTATACTGCAGTAATGCCAGAATAGAGGGGAAGGCCTAGCCTATTGAAGACTAGCATCTTCAACGTCTTGCATCATTAGAAGAGTGCAGATTAGTAGTATATAATAAAGCAACAAGCATGTAGTAGCAAAGCCTAGAGATCCTTCCTCGACTCCCTGCGAGAAAGCGATCCTGGAGCTTACATATTAATTAACATGTATCCAGTTCAAGTTGTAGTAGATCGGGATACAACACTGAGCGTCCTGTTACCGTGGACACGGCTATTTGAATAGATAACTTCCCTGCAGGGGTGCACTACTATTACCCAACATTCTCGATTAACTCTGGCCGGACACACTTTTCTCGGTCATGCCCGGCCTCGGCTGATCGACACGACGTAGTCCTACCTAGGCTCAGCAGAGAGGTCCCTGCCGGTCTACATCCTAAGTGCTCAGGGGTCTTGGGCCCATCGCCCTTTGCACTCCGGGTCGTTGTGTGCAGGGTGAATACCAGCGCCACCTCTGCCTGGATGGCGCGATCCGACCATGCCACAATGCGAACTGGACATCTGACAGAGCTTTCGGCTGATACATACGGCGCCGAGGGCCCCATTATACCATTATCCCGCGTGGTGGTAGTGCGTATAGGCCAGTGGCCAACTCAGATCAATACCCAAATCCGTTAGTGCATTATTAATTTTAGTGATGGCTGTCGGGACAAGTCCGGAGCTACCACCACAACCTGGGTGGTACCGCAAAACGGCCAGCCGCCACATTAACTCTCGCGGGTGCTCTCCGGGCCCGCCCGACTTTCATGTGTATCTCTCGCGGGTACCCCTCGGGGTCAACCCGTCTTCAACAAGGGACTGAAATAAATGTAGGGGTAACCGTGTCTCCACACATCAAGGGGGAAATCCGAGGAGTCACCCTCGATGGATTCCCACTCGATGTATTCGTCAAGGTGAACCTGGAGGAATCACCCTCGATGGGTCCACACTTGAGGGGCTGCACGACAGAGGCATCATCAGAGGTGGTGAAAGAGGAATCACCCTCGGTAACCCACAACCGACTAGCTAGACTACAGAGATATCATCAGAAGTGATGTATGAGGTATCACCCTCGGCACTCGATAGTAGCTCTGTAGAGTCGTACAACTTAGGGGGTGTGCGGTGATGTGCTGGTCTCAGTGCATCGATCACATAGATCGGGGCACCGAACATAAAGCGGGGCAACAAGGACAAGGATGACGGGTCACTGATGGATTACTAACCAACCTATACTAAGCATTTAGGATAGCTGGTAAGGTATCAATAGCAGTTACAAAATCAGGCTATGCATCAGAATAGGAGCAATCAAATACAGTAGCAAATTCTAATGCAAGCACGGGGAAGAAGGAATAGGTGATATAGGAATGATCAAGGGGGTTTGCTTGCCTGGAAGCTTTGCGGAAAAAGAGGGGTCATCGGTGGAGTAGCAGTCCTCGGGGGCAACGTCGGTCTCGGGTCTACCGGAGAGAAGAGGGGGAAGAAACAATAAATACAAGCATACAAATGCAATCACTATGCATGACATGCCTAAAGGTTATGTAGAGGTGATATACTGCATCTCTGAATATTTAGATGTTTTAGGAATTTATTTGGAATTATTTTAGCTAAGCCAGGCACTATTCATCTATCAAAAACAGGCCAAAAGTTCCATGTTCATCTGCTTAGAGGACTCTAACATGAATACAAATGACACATTCGGATTCGTTGGATTTTTCTGATCATTTTTCATATATAAATTATTTTCATCCGAGTTACGGTTTATTTTATATGATTTTTCAAAGTTTTAATTATTTTCTGGAATTGATGGAATTTAATTTAAATTTAAAATTGAAATAGGAAAATGCTATGTGCACCCAGTGGAGTGTACACAGAAGTGCACACAGTGGCTGACAGGTGGGGCCAGTTGACTAAGTCAACTGCGTAGTCAGCACCCAGTCACCAGAGGCTGACATGTGGGTTCAACCTTATCCACTGGAACAGTGGGCAGGGCCCACATGTCATACACAGTAAGCTAAACAGGGTTTGTTTTAATTAAACAACATTTAATTTGGGGTGGTCCCCAGTTGTCAGTGGGTTTTAGTATTTTAGTTAATTAACCCTAATACTAATCGCTACAGTAAAAGGACCCCACATGTCAGTGGCTGGTTAGCACGCTAATAAGCTCCTAATGAGCTGACGGGTGGGCCCCGCCGGCGTTTAAACGCCGGCGCACGCGCCGGTGACCAAACGACGGTGGCGCGGTGCGGGACATTGCCGGAAAAGCCCTACAGGTCACCGATTTGCGCGCGGTTGGCCCCTACGGCACCAGCGCGACGAGGCACGTCTACTGGTGCGATCGACAGCAGCGGGGGTGGGCGGAGTGTCCCGGAGCGACGACGACAGGCGGCGGCCGGAGCACGCGAGCTTGACCACGATATCTACGGCGACAAACTTGCGGCAGAGAAAGAGGGGTTTCGAGGTGGCGCTCACAGCGGGTTGGATGGCGAGCTCGGGGACGCGCAGGGAGGTCGGGGCGGCGTAGATCGACGAGAAGCGGCGGCGGCCGCAGACGAAGAAGACGCCCCGATGGCGGCGGTTCGGTGCAGCTCCGGTCGAGCGAGTGCACCGGCTAGATAAGGACGAGGACGGGGAAGCCTCCGGGCAACTTGGAACGGCGAGAGGGGTTCGGTGGCCGCGTCAATGGCGAGCGGCGGCGACGGCTGTGTTCGGGTGCGTGTGGGGAGGGCGACAGAGAGGCGATGGGGAGGATCTGCGGGGCTCTAGGGTTTCGGGGGGAGTGGAAGAGAGCGAGGGGTGCCCTTATCCACGACGGGGTCCACGGGATGGCCGGCGCGTGGCCATCGGCGGCCACGGGCACGCGCCAGCCGACAGCTGCCGGAGGAAGGAGAAGACCCAGCTGGGCTGGGCCGCGGGGGTACTGTTGGACTTAAGCCCAAACACAGAGTGCAACGTTTCCATTTATCTTTTCTTTTTCTGCTTTTGCCTTTTCTTTCTGTTTTGCAAAAGGTTTGGCCACCAAATAACTTTTGAAAAATGTGGAGCTTTGCCCATAAATATCATTGCAATATTTTGAACTGCCACAAAAAGTTTGGGAATTATTTGAGTTCATTTGAATTTTTCTTAATTAGAAATGATTTAAATAGGCTGTTTTGGGTACTGGTTTTGGATGTTGGGGTCAAATTTGGAATTCAATTAATGTTGTTTCTATTTTTACAATAGCTTTGGGATTATTTGCAATATTGTGAACTATTTTGTTTTAAAATTTGATCAACTTTTATTTTGACTTGCATTTTGAATTTTTGGTTTAAAGTGGAATTTGAAATGAGATAGGAACAAATGATGATTTAGCACTGCAAATGAAGATGACTTGGCATGATTAGAAGATGATCACTGTAGCATATTACAAGGGGGTGTTACACCGACATAACTGCTGCCGATGCTCAAACCAAGAACTGATCTCCATTAGCCTGGCTAACTTGACCTGGTCGCCGCCGGCGATCTGCATGTACTCGTCCTCCACTGGATTGGATGAAAGAGGAGAGGAGGCAATGGCATAGGAGCGGCGGGTTAGGGTTTTGGATTGGATGGAAGAGGAGAGGAGGCAATGGCAGAGGAGCGGTGGGTTAGGGTTTTGGATTGGATGGAAGAGGAGATGAGCGGCGGTGCTATTGCAATGAAGAGGAGCGACGGGCGGCGGTTTTGGATTGGACGAAAGCGGCGGCACGCTGTGACTGGATCCTCCTAATGACTAATTTGCTCCTTAATTAAGAAGTGACCCCACCTAATTTTGAGTACTGACCCCACGTTAAGTAGTACTTTTGAGTACTTTCTTGCCAGTACTACCTAGTACTACCTATTTATCTACCGTTGGATCGAGACAAACAGACGGCTTATAAAAATGCCAACTACCGTAAAACTTGTAAATATGCTATTGTCTTTCGATCATTTCTCACTAAGCTAATGAAGGTATCACCTCGTTCCTACTTGTGCAAACAGGGATCATGTTGTGTCAATCGTACATTTTAGTGGAACTGCACAAGAGGATACTATGGATTGAATTCCAGCCGGTGCTTTTACTCTGCTGGAAGTGCTTGATAATCTCTCGATATAATCTCACAAGAGGATACCCTTGAATGATTCCAGTCAGTGTTTATCTTCTCTTCTGGAATTACTTGAATAATTTTCCTCGCGCAGGTTGGTACCGGCCTACGTCCTTAATCCAGATTAGTGTGCTGTCATCTCTATTGGTATCGTGCTAGCTACTGCCATGGGAAAGTGCTTTATCTTTGCATGTTAAATCTTTGCAACCGATGATACATGGCAATGCTTTGCGTGTTGAGCTAATTGGCACTGGTAAAATAAACTAATACCTCTCTTTAAGCAAGGCTACTATGTTGCTATCTTTACCCATTAAGATAATGAGGATGCTTGATGAGTGATATTTTTACACTCATTTCAACCTTGTTTAAACCGAGATATTTCATTAAAAGAGAGATATTCGCTCCGATATTGCCACTAATGACTAATGAATGCAAAGGATTCCACAAATCCTCTCTTTGATATTTTCCACAAGAAATGGGCTAAAAAGGGAAGATATCACGTGGGAGAAAGGAAAGGAAGGAAAATGGAGAAGGAATAAGTCACCAGGAGGCCACCAGAGTCAAAGACGGCGTTCCATGCGACCGCACGCGCTCGCATGAGCGGTCGTTTGGCATGGAAACCAAGGCAGGTCGTCCACCTGAACAACTTTTATAAAGGGACCCCGTCGAAATGCCAACAGAACAGTGTCGAGCATTGCCAGAACCTCTTCATCATCATCTTCATCCACAAACCCTAGCCGCCGCCATTTTCATCTCCATAGCCATCTCCACCACCATAGTGCTCTCTCATCTAGTTCATACTTGTAATCGTGCATTGCACAAGGCATCCATTGTAAGACATATTGCAATCAATCAATCCCAAGATGTGTTCTTCAATGTTTTCTTCTCGTGATTTGATCTCCATGTGTGAGTAGTTCGGTAAGGTATGGGGTGAGGCATGAGCCTTGCAACCCCAGGTATTTGGTGAAGGGATCAACGGAAGCCTTTGACATAACGCCTCATATGTGTGAAATAAAATTGTTTCGTGAAGTGTCTCTTGTCTTGTCCGCGATCTTCATCCCTGCAGGTACCCAGGATTATGGAGATTGAGCACCGGTATAATGCCCCGGACATACCCGCCGGTGGTCGTTACTCCTGGCGGGATCTAGACTGGCCTCACAGATCAATACTAGTCTTTCCTGCGCACTTTGTCCTCACTCATGTGCACCCGGGAGCAACTTCCCGGTCGGTCACCCATCCTGAAATTACTCCAAGCTGAGCACGCTTAATTTTGGAGTTCTTTCCGAATGGGCTCCCGGAAAAGAAGGAATTCCTTATTGATATGAGTAGTCTAACACCCCTATTAAGCCAGGCTATCACATACACCCCCACTCAGAGGAACCGACGTCCTCGTCGGCCACAAGAACGTTCCCTCTTGGCACATACGTCTGTGCATCCAGTCCGGTACATGTGCCATGCCGTGTGCCACGACGGGTCACAAACGTCAAGCACAACATGACCGCACACCTGTCCGCAAACATCCGTGTAACCGCATGGGTTGGCTCTGATACCAACTTATAACGCCCCGGACATACCCGCCGGTGGTCGTTACTCCTGGTGGGATCTAGACTGGCCTCACAGATCAATACTAGTCTTTCCTGCGCACTTTGTCCTCACTCATGCGCACCCAGGAGCAACTTCCCGGTCAGTCACCCATCCTGAAATTACTCCAAGCTGAGCACGCTTAACTTTGGAGTTCTTTCCGAATGGGCTCCCGGAAAAGAAGGAATTCCTTATTGATATGAGTAGTCTAACACCCCTATTAAGCCAGGCTATCACAACCGGTCAGGCTAGGAGCAAGGGGACTGTGAAGTGTTATACCGAACACCGGTGACAGTAAGGTTTAGTAGGGTAACATGGATCATATCCTTGGGGATTCATGAGGTGTGGTCATTAAACACCCAATTCTTTTGTCAGATATTATTATCTTAATTATCAGGGCAACCCCGCGCGATGGATAGGGCCATCCCCATACAGGACTCGTGCCGGTCAAGATGCTATTTGGACACATCCCCCACTCCGATTTGAAGCAAGCACCTCTTGATGAGTGACTTCCCGAGCACAAACTAATATCATTTTTTATCCCAATACCAATACATGGTTGTAAGCATTAAGACCTCATCCCCATACCTTATTTTCATTATAAGTGTTTGAATCACAATTTGCTTGCTGATCCGGTCAAAAGTTGGATTTGACACTTTGGCAAAAGCTTGCTAGAGACCATTGCTTCAAGGGAATCTTCCTCTCATGGGTTCGATACGCAGGGTCACCTCAGGGGAAATAGGCGCGGGATACCCTTTCTTGTTCCAATACCGGATCAATAAAAAAGAGATATCAAGCCCTTTTCTCTAGCGCCGTTGCCTAGGAGGAGTTTAGTATTCCTAGTCTTTGTGTTTAGAGTTTTTGTTAAAGTTAATTTTCAGTTTTTAGTTTAAGTTTTATTTTGTTGCAAGTCTTTTCAGTTGAAAAACCAAAAAGTTACTATGGCTCATAATCTTGGGAGTTTTGCTACTCCTAGCAACAATTTCATGCGTGAACCAATAGCACAACCTGATGTTGCAGCTGCAGAATATGAGATCAAACCGAACCTAGGTTCCATGGTTCAACAGGACCAATTTGGAGACTCTGCTTCTGAAGATGCAGGTATGCATTTACATAATTTTACTGAATCATGCAACATGACACACATAAAGGATTATGACCCAGATGCTCTTAAACTTTGCTTATTTCCTTTCTCTTTGAGAGGAAAAGCTAAGGAATGGCTTTTAGCTTTGCCTAAAGGTAGTATTACTTCTTGGGCTGCTTGTTGCAGTAAATTTATATCTAAGTTTTGTCCACCTGCAAAAATTATGCAATTACGTTCTCAGATTACAGGTTTCAAGCAAGAGGAACGTGAGCCACTAGCGCTTGCGTGGGATAGAATGAAAGAAGCTATAAGAAACTGCCCCAATCATGGAATGGAGGAGTGGTTAATCCTTCATATGTTTTATAATGGCTCGAATCACATGTCAAAAACTATGCTTGATACAACTGCAGGAGGAACAATAATGGGAAAGCCCATAGAAGATGTCAAGAAGATACTAGATGATACGCAAGAGAACCATGCCCAATGGCATGTTGAGAGAACCACCACCAAGAAGGTGAATGCCATAGAAGAAAATAGCTCAGGATTGACAACCAAGCTAGAAGAACTTATCTCTTTGATGAAAGGTAAAGAAGAGGTAAATGTCAATGCCATCACTAATGAAGATACTAGTGATGTGAATTTTATTGCTCGTAATAGCTATAATCCCAATTGGAAAAATAATGGCTATGCTGCCAAACTTCCTTATCCTAATAATGGAGGAGCATCCAATAATTTTAATGGAGCTAATGGTAGCAATAGAAATACTCTTGAAGAAACTCTTAAAAAATTATTTCTAGCCAGACTGAGCAGAATGAAAACTTCAAGAATATCTTGAAGAATCATGATAACTTGGTCAATTGACCGGTAAGGTTGTTGGACTAACAAATGATGTGCAGATACTTGAAGCCAGATCCAAGAATATGGAGGCACAAGTGCCAAAGATAGTAGAGAGCCAAACCTTGATTTTGGCCAAGTTTACAGGTAAACCGGAGCCTAACCCGGTTGAAGAAGTTAAAATGGTGAGAAGCAACGAAGAGAAAGCTGAGGTACTTGACACAAGCCATGTGCCTGAGTACAATTATACCGTTGCAGATTTTGTCAAGATAATATCCATGAAGTATCCACTACCGGAGGTAACTAACGATGAGGCATATAATGTCTTTGTTGAACAAGTTGTAGCCAAGGAACGTGAACTTGATGACGAAGGAAAAAAGTTATTCAGTAAGTTACCAGCTAAGCAAGAAGATGCTTTTGAACCTACTATAGAGATTGAGATATGATTTAATAAGTTCAGTGCTTTATGTGAGCTAGGGGAAAGTGTTTCCACTATCCCCAAATCTGTTTATGATAGTCTCAATCTTGGTCCTTATGCTAATACTAAGATTATATTGAATATGGCTAACTCTACTTTTACTCAGGCAATATGCATTAAGCATGGAGTTATAGTTCAAATTAATGATTGCCCTGTCATGATTGATCTTGTTATAGTAGATATGCCTGAAGATCCAATTGCTCCTATAATTCTCGGTAGTCCTTTTCTAAGGACTATCAAAGCTGTGATAAATGTGTTTGAGGGAAATGTTTGTTTTGATTTACCAGCTAAAGATCCCTTTATAAGGCATTTCCCCAGGAAAAAGAAATTGAAGACCTACACAGGAGGTGGCATGATTTTGAATGCCAGAAGCTATGGTCTCAGTTTTCTAGCACCACCTTGATCACCACTACGGTCGTGCTATCCGACTAAAAACAAGCGCTTCGCGGAAGGCAACCCACGGGAATAAAGTAGACAAGTAAGTTTCTAGTTTTGTTTTTGTAGGATCGAAAGTATGTCTAGAGGGGGGGTGATTAGACTACTTGACCAAATAAAACCTAACCTTTTCCCAATTTTAGTTGTGGGCAGATTTTAGCAATAGTACATGTCAAGCATCACCCTACACATGCAATTCTAAGAGTATAGCAGCGGAATATAAGCAATTGCATATGTATGTAAAGGAGGGATTGGAGATTTCAAACGCAATGAAGACACGGTGGTTTTTGGCGTGGTTCCGATAGGTGGTGCTATCGTACGTCCACGTTGATGGAGACTTCAACCCACGAAGGGTAACGGCTGCGCGAGTCCACGGAGGGCTCCACCCACGAAGGGTCCACGAAGAAGCAACCTTGTCAATTCCACCATGGCTTACGTCCACGAAGGACTAGCCTCACTCGGGGTAGATCTTCACGAAGTAGGCGATCTCCTTGCCCTTACAAACTTCTTGGTTCAACTCCACATCTAGTTGGAGGCTCCCAAGTGACACCTAACCAATCTAGGAGACACCACTCTCCAAAAGGTAATAGACGGTGTGTTGTTGATGAACTCCTTGCTCTTGTGCTTCAAATGATAGTCTTCCCAGCACTCAAACACTCCTCATAGATTTGGCTATGGTGGAAGAAGAATTTGAGTGGAATGCAACTTGGGAAAGGCTAGAGATCAAGGTTCAAATGGTAGGAATGGAATATCTTGATCTCAACACATGAGTAGGTGGTTCTCTCTCAGAAAATGAATGGTGGAAGTGTAGGCACGTTCTGATGGCTCTCCTTCCTGAGAAGGATGGGGTGGAGGGGTATATATAGCCTCCACACAAAATCCAACCGTTACACACTTTTGACCCAACTCGGTGGCACCGAAACAATCATCTCGGTAGCACCGAACTATGTAAAAGATATGAACTTTAGGAATCTCGGTGGGACCGATACGGACAACTGGGATGGACCGAAGTGCAATGGCTTAGGGCAATCCTCATCTCGGTGGCACCGATTGCATCAACTCGGTAGGACCAAAGTGAAGCAATAAGGCAACAGAGAGTTGGCAAGCCATCTCGGTGAGACCGATATGCATAACTCGGTAGGACCGAAGTGAATGCAACCGATTACAGAGAGTTGGCAAGGCCATCTCGGTGGGACCGAGATCCATTTTGGTGGATCCGATTTGTTAGGGTTTGGCAGTGGCTAAGTCTTGGATGAACTCGGTGGGGCCGGATTGAAAATTTCGGTGGGTCCGAGTTGGACTTTAGGTTTAGGACATATTTGGGTAGAGAGAGTGGTTGAGGGTTTAGGAATACTGTCACTAAGCACTTGAGCAAAAAGATCATTAAGCAACACCTCATCCCCTTTTAATAGTATTGGCTTTCCTATGGACTCAATGTGATCTTGGATCACTAAACCAAAAATGTAGAGTCTTGATCTTTGCCAATCCTTGTCCTTAGCATTTTGAGGGGTCCACGTCTCTAGTCCATGCCATGCCAATCATTGAACATCCTGAAATCTTAATCTTGAATGGACATTAGTTCAATGAGATATATGTTGTTATGAATTACCAAAACCACCAAGGGAGCAAATGTGCTTTCAATCTCCCCCTTTTTGGTAATTGATGACAACATATAGATCAAAGCTTCGACAAATGATTTAAATGAATGAAAAACATCGTCGCTTTGAGAAGTATGTGATAAGCGAGAGCTGCCCCTAAATTTGTGCATTATTAAAAAAATTGCGTTTTAATGCAAATGCACAATCGATTAGGCTCATGGGTTACTCTCCCATGTCACATACATCTTGGTGGAGCACGCAAAATGATATGATTGAAAAGGTAAGCACGCATCACCAACATAAGTAATTGATCATACAAGATAATGGTAGAGATAAACATGGAATATCACAATAAGCATAATATGATCAATCAACATAGTATCTCACAAGCATAAACGACAGAATACTGTAGCAAGCGCACATAAAACAGAGTATCAACGAACAAGCAAACAAGTAGCAAAAGAAACTCTCGAAGCAAATCAAAAGCAAGAAACTCTCTCTCTCTCTCGAAGCCTATGATCTATACAGATTCTCCCCCTTTGGCAACAAGTACCAAAAAGTTCAAATGAGTATAGCACTAATCGACTCTCTAGGCACGGTCCTCCGAAGCTCCTGAAGGCGACCTCCTGCTGGCAGCTCCGGTGTGCGTAGATGGCATTGAGATGAGAGCGTCCGCGAATGCTTCTGCTGATGACTGCTGGACTGGAGGAGTTGAGACCTGTGGTGGCACTGTGGCTGTAGCGGTTGGTGCAGATACTGTGGTCCGTGGATCCACTACTAGTATCGCAGCTGACCTGGCAGCCCTAGGCACTGACTGAAATTGCTCTGTAGTTGGTGTATCATCTTCACTGTCATCTGATCCGGCTTGCTTGACAGCATCTACATCTCCTTGCAGCTGTTCCACTGTGGTCTGAATCTCAGTCACCTTGACATCCAAATCATGAAATTTGGTCTCAATGATCCGCTCAAAACTAGCTTGGGTCTGGGTGAGGTTGGCCAAACTTCGCTCAATCCTCAGAGTGGCTTCAAGCAGATATTGCATTTGATCCTTTGGTGTCTTGAGATTCGCAATTGGAGCATTGGGAGTTGCTGCCTCCTGAGCTACATTAGCTTCTTGGGCTTTGCGGATTTCCTCTTGAGCTTGTGCAGAAGTGGGATGCGAAGAATCCATCACTATGACGTTATCCTCAAAATCTGGATGCAATGGCAAATGCTCTCGATCAAGAAGATATGTGTTGGTTCCAACCTTGGAATTGATCAACAACTGAATATGTGGAGCATAACCACACGATCTCTTCTGATCTGCTGTTGTCCTCTTGATAGTCTCAACTATCAGGCTCATCACCTTGAATTTCTGAGGAGTATCAAATAAATGCAGCAAGTTGATGGAGTGGCCACGAATCATCTTTTCATCGCCTGACTTGGGTAACAAGGTGTACCGCAAGATTGTGTTTGAGGTGGCCAGTCCTGGTAGCAAATGCTTCACTGATCCAAGCTTATGTGTTTCAAGGTCCTTCTGAGGAATTGCAGTGTACATGTTGGCCATAGAGTTGTGATCCATCTTGAGCTTGGCATATATGTCAATGTCATCCTTCTCTTCCTTGGGTGCACCAAGAAGATTTTCCCACTCAGAGATGGTAGACTGGTATCTCATACCCTCAGTCATCCACACTATTCTGCCATCCGGATAGAAATGAGCAGTGGAGTAAAATTGCATGATCATCTCATCATTCCACTTAGTCAATTTCTTTCTGACAAATTCATCAACTCCTGCAATTCTGAAACTCTCATGGACATGGGGAAAGTAATCTTCATTCTCATCGATGTATTCCCAGTCCACCCACTTCATGTCACTGACTATGGGCATCTTGTCAAGCAATACTGTCTCATAAAAGTCCTGTTGTTCACGGGTGTGAAAACGATAGTCACAAGCTGTCCTTCTCCTTATAGCATAAGGATCTGTCAATCTCCACTGACGCAGTCCTTTGTCCTTTCTCAACATCATGTTCTCAGCTACTGGGTGTGCGTTGTCATGGTCTGGAATCTTTGGCTTCAACTTTCTGAGCACTAGAGGCTCTTCATCAACATTTGATTCTGGCACTGGGGCCTTGTTCTTCTCTGCAGCAGATATGTTCCTGGTTGATCTCTTGGGTGCTGACACCTTAGGCTTAGACTTGGAGGGTGTAGCAGTCTTGATTGCATAACATAAGCTTTTGAGCTTTTTCAGGGGGTGCATTTGCTGGCTCATCCTCCTCTTCTTCTTCCTCATCAATCATCATGGTAGGTCTGCCAATCACACGGGCAAAAGATTTTCTTACTCTCTTCTTCTTAGGTGCAGTCTCACTGGCAACAAAATCCTCATCCTCACTGTCTGAGGTTTTCTTCTTCCTTGTTCTGGTCGCAGCTTTAGGAAGATCTGGAGAGCTTCTCTCTCCCTCATAGAAACTTTCATTATGGCTTGATCCTTCACTTTGTTCTTCATGCTGCTCTGACCTGTTTTGACTGTCACTGACATCAGACATCTTGCTGAGCTGACCCTGTGAATAGATGGGTATGGGTAGAGTAGATGAGTCATCACAAAAAGCAGATAGTTTTTCATAAAAATGAGTTCAAACTTTAGTTCTAGGTTTTCACAGAATGCAGTTCGGATGGACCGAGTTGGTAATCTCGGTGACACCGAAGCACACTACAGAGACATGGCACGCCATTTCGGTCAGACCGAGATGGGTTTCGGTGGCTCCGAGATGCTAGGGTTTCACTAAGACGTTACTTTCGGTCTTACCGATTCGCACAACTTGGTGGCACCGAGATGTACTAGTGCTATGGCCAGGGCCAAATCGGTGGGACCGAAAATTCCTATTCGGTCGGTCCGAGATGCATTCGGCGGAAATCTAACCCTAAATTTTTTGCTCGAATCTCGTTCAAACGAACTAATCTGGTGGAAAGAGGATTGCATTCGTGGCAAGATTACAGGCTATCCAATCGTGCATTGAATCGGAAAAGGGAAGCACGAAAGGGATCGAAACTCACCCTAACTCGGTGGAGTTTCTCTATGGCGGCAACGGCGGGGTAGATTACCGTTGACGGCGATGGAATCCTGCGGCGAGGGCGCGCTGGAGACGACGGCGACGATCCGAAGACCAAAGGGGCGGCAGCAATGGGGCGTGGGCGCGTGACGTTTGAAGAAATTTTCAACCGCACGGTTCGCTGGGAATATATACCCATTCGCTGTCGGTGGCACCGAGTGGAACAAATCGGTAGCACCGAGTCGTGCAACTGCTTGCAGTTACAGCAACTCGGTCCGACCGAGTTGGTCTAATCGGTAGCACCGAGATGAAAACCTAGATCACTCTAAGTGATTTCGGTTCGATCGAGTTTGAGTAGGTTGGTCTGACCGAAATCAATTAGAAGGTTTTGGAGGTTCAGCCCTTTCAGATCGGTGGCTCCGAGTGCTCCTCACCCGGAGGGTCCGAAAATGACTTGTTCAATTTTTGTGATGCAGCAAGAATAGAATTTGAGACAAGAAAGCATAGATAGCTAGAGAAGGTTCCTAGGCATTCTTGTACATCCACTTGGCCAGAAAAACCAAGACAATCAAAACAACAAATGGATGTCCTCGAATGATGAAAACATGCAAATCAACATGCTCACACAATAAGATAGCAAATGAAATATGTGTCAAACATGCACAACCAATTCTAGCATCTATCAAGCAATGGCCATGACTAGGTCATCTATATATGAGTACATTGACTTAGGAGCCAAATGAGAACATTTGATCATAGGTCATAGTCATTGTTTAAGCACAAGTGGGGTTACCACTTTTACATAAAGCATTAATGTGTTCACATCATTAGAGTTGCTTTAGCTCAATTTTTAGAGCAAAGCTCCCCCTAGATGCGATATCCCCCCTAAGAGGGTTGAACTAACCTTGGGTTTTGTTGATGATGACTTCATGTAGATGTTGAAGATGTGGATGCTCAATGTTGATGTAGACCATCAAAAGTTGGGAGCAATCCTTTGGAGTTTTGTGCTTTCAATACCTACATGGGTTAGTCCCACACAAGGAACATACAAGGATATCCATAGACATAGAGTGAAATACACATATGATGATGTCCATGAATGCATTGATTACCTTGTCCCTTGCCTTACCAACAAGAGGGTTTGTGACTCCATGAACTAGTGCAAAATGTGGAAGTTGGTTGCACAAGTCCTTGCCATAAAGAATATGAGTGAAGTTTCTTGGCGGAGTCACCCTCAAGAACTCTCTAGTTCTTCTTCTTTTGGATCCACATCAACTTGATGGGAATCCTTGGAGTTGTAGTAGCACTTGATGAAGTAGAACTTGATGAAGTCTTGGGAACCCACTTGACCATGGCTTGAGGAGCTTCTTCAAATGAATCAATCTCTTCTTGAAGCTTGTCCTTGCCTTTTAGCTTGTGGTCTTGTGGTGGAAGGTATTCTTGAGCTTGTGTTCCCTTGAAGGAAGTAGTATCATACTTCTCTTGTTGAGGAACAACCTTCGTCTTGGGGTATTGACCTTCTTCCCACTCAACTCGATCGGCATTGAACTTTCGTTCAAAACCAACACCTTGGTTCTTCCGGTGCCTTCCTTGCTTGCGTATAATTTCCTCAAATTGTTTACTCCCGGCAAGACTCTTGTAGACACCTTTTTCTATAATTCCTTTCAATAGCATATTTTCTTGCTCAAGTGTAACTTGGCTAAGAGAATCATTAGTGGAATCAATAGAACTACTAGAAGCAACAACATTGGATCTAGCATTGTTATTGTTACTACTAGAGGTAGAACCATTTTTACCCTTGTTGCTAGTTTGCTTAGGTTTAACTTGTGGCATAAAGGTAGACAAGAGTAAACGTTTGGCAAGATATGAAGAACTCTTCTTTCGAAGATCGTCATTGATAGCTTTAAGAAACTCATGCTCTTGCTCTAAATTTAGCTTCTCGAAGCGTAGCTTCTCATGAGTTCTTAGAAGTTCTCTATGATCCTCTTGAGTTGTTTCATGAGCTAACTTAAGAGCATTTAGTTCTTTAGTTAGGCGCTCAATCTCCTTCATAGCATTGTCACTCGTTTCCTCTTGACTATCATAATTACTAGCATTTTCATTATAGCTCACATTACTAGCCCTATCAACAAGTAAATCATCATCACCAAGCAAATCATCTTCATCACTATTAAAATCAAGATACTCGGGGTGTGATACCTTGGGGCCTTTTGCCATGAAGCATCTTCCAATTCCTTCATTTGGTGAGTCAAATAGATCGTAGGAGTTGGATGACATAAGTGCAAGTTCTGCAACACCTTCATCTTGACTATAGTCGGAGTTGGAGTGATAACTTCTCTCGGATTGGTTGTCGGAGTCAGAGCCGGAAACCCATTCAGCAACATGAGCTTGATGTCTTCTTCTTGCGTAGCTCCTTGATGACTTGTCCTTCTTCTCCGAATCCTTACTTCTTCGAGAGTGTCATCGTTCATAATAATCATCTCTACTCCTTCTCTCCTTACGAGGTGATTCATCTCTTCTATGTCTTCCTCTTGGTGATTCATCTCTTTTCTTGTAGGGAGCCGTACACTCATTTGAGTAGTGTCCGGGCTTTCCACAATTGTAGCAATTACGGTCATGACTTGATGATATTCTCTCATAATGTCTTGAGCTAGAGCTTCTTTCTTTTCCTTTGTTCTTGTAGAACTTGTTGAACCTTTTCACCATTAGGCTAATCTCTTCATTGGATACTAGCTGGTCACTTGAAGTTGTTGGAGCAACGGTTGAGGCTTTGTAAGCACCACTTGACTTGTTGTGCAGCTCCTCTTTGTCCTTGAGCGACATTTCATGAGCGACAATCCTTCCAATGACTTCCGTGGGCTTGAGATCTTTGTAATTTGGCATCATTTGGATCAATGTGCAGACGGTATCATATTTTCCATCCAAAGCTCTAAGTATCTTCTTGATGATAAATTAGTCGGTCATCTCTTCACTTCCTAAGCCAGCAATCTCATTTGTGATGAGAGCAAGCCTAGAGTACATCTCAGCGACTCCTTCACCATCCTTCATCTTGAACTTGTCAAGTTGACTTTGAAGCACATCCAACTTAGATTCCTTGACGGACTCGGTACCCTCATGCATATCAACCAAAGTATCCCAAATTTCCTTTGCATTCTCGAGGCGGCTGATTTTGTTGAATTCCTCGGGACATAGACCGTTGAATAGAATGTCACAAGCTTGAGCGTTGTATTGCAACATCTTCAATTCTTCCGGGGTTGCTTCACGATCCGGTTCCTTGCCATCCTCAAAGAAGTCACCTTGCAAGCCAACACGAACAACAGCCCAAACGGCAGGGTTATGACCAAGAATATGCATTTTCATCTTATGTTTCCAACTAGCAAAGTTTGTACCATCAAAATATGGACCTCTACGGTGATAGTTACCCTCACTAGACGCCATACTCTCCTAAGTTGTGAAACCAAGGCTATGATCACCAAAGCTATGGAAATCAAGGCTTATGGAGACCAAAGCTCTGATACCACTTGTAGGATCGAAAGTATGTCTAGAGGGGGGGTGATTAGACTACTTGACCAAATAAAACCTAAGCTTTTCCCAATTTTAGTTGTGGGCAGATTTTAGCAATAGTACATGTCAAGCATCACCCTACACATGCAATTCTAAGAGTATAGCAGCAAAATATAAGCAATTGCATATGTATGTAAAGGAGGGATTGGAGATTTCAAACGCAATGAAGACACGGTGGTTTTTGGCGTGGTTCCGATAGGTGGTGCTATCGTACGTCCACGTTGATGGAGACTTCAACCCATGAAGGGTAACGGCTGCGCGAGTCCACGAAGGGCTCCACCCACGAAGGGTCCACGAAGAAGCAACCTTGTCTATTCCACCATGGCTTACGTCCATGAAGGACTAGCCTCACTCGGGGTAGATCTTCACGAAGTAGGCGATCTCCTTGCCCTTACAAACTTCTTGGTTCAACTCCACATCTGGTTGGAGGCTCCCAAGTGACACCTAACCAATCTAGGAGACACCACTCTCCAAAAGGTAATAGATGGTGTGTTGTTGATGAACTCCTTGCTCTTGTGCGTCAAACGATAGTCTTCCCAGCACTGAAACACTCCTCAGAGATTTGGCTATGGTGGAAGAAGAATTTGAGTGGAAAGCAACTTGGGAAATGCTAGAGATCAAGGTTCAAATGGTAGGAATGGAATATCTTGATCTCAACACATGAGTAGGTGGTTCTCTCTCAGAAAATGAATGGTGGAAGTGTAGGCACGTTCTGATGGCTCTCCTTCCTGAGAAGGATGGGGTGGAGAGGTATATATAGCCTCCACACAAAATCCAACCGTTACACACTTTTGACCCAACTCGGTGGCACCGAAACAATCATCTCGGTAGCACCGAACTGTGTAAAAGATATGAACTTTAGGAATCTCGGTGGGACCGATACGGACAACTCGGATGGACCGAAGTGCAATGGCTTAGGGCAATCCTCATCTCGGTGGCACCGATTTCATCAACTCGGTAGGACCGAAGTGAAGCAATATGGCAACAGAGAGTTGGCAAGCCATCTCGGTGAGACCGATATGCATAACTCGATAGGACCGAAGTGAATGCAACCGATTACAGAGAGTTGGCAAGGCCATCTCGGTGGGACCGAGATCCATTTTGGTGGATCCGATTTGTTAGGGTTTGGCAGTGGCTAAGTCTTGGATGAACTCGGTGGGGCCGGATTGAAAATTTCGGTGGGTCCGAGTTGGACTTTAGGTTTAGGACATATTTGGGTAGAGAGAGTGGTTGAGGGTTTAGGAATACTGTCACTAAGCACTTGAGCAAAAAGATCATTAAGCAACACCTCATCCCCTTTTAATAGTATTGGCTTTCCTATGGACTCAATGTGATCTTGGATCACTAAACCAAAAATGTAGAGTCTTGATCTTTGCCAATCCTTGTCCTTAGCATTTTGAGGGGTCCACATCTCTAGTCCATGCCATGCCAATCATTGAACATCCTGAAATCTTAATCTTGAATGGACATTAGTTCAATGAGATATATGTTGTTATGAATTACCAAAACCACCAAGGGAGCAAATGTGCTTTCAATCTCCCCCTTTTTGGTAATTGATGACAACATATAGATCAAAGCTTCGACAAATGATTTAAATGAATGAAAAACATCGTCGCTTTGAGAAGTATGTGATAAGCGAGAGCTGCCCCTAAATTTGTGCATTATTAAAAAAATTGCGTTTTAATGCAAATGCACAATCGATTAGGCTCATGGGTTACTCTCCCATGTCACATACATCTTGGTGGAGCACGCAAAATGATATGATTGAAAAGGTAAGCACGCATCACCAACATAAGTAATTGATCATACAAGATAATGGTAGAGATAAACATGGAATATCACAATAAGCATAATATGATCAATCAACATAGTATCTCACAAGCATAAACGACAGAATACTGTAGCAAGCGCACATAAAACAGAGTATCAACGAACAAGCAAACAAGTAGCAAAAGAAACTCTCGAAGCAAATCAAAAGCAAGAAACTCTCTCTCTCTCTCGAAGCCTATGATCTATACAGATTCTCCCCCTTTGGCAACAAGTACCAAAAAGTTCAAATGAGTATAGCACTAATCGACTCTCTAGGCACGGTCCTCCGAAGCTCCTGAAGGCAACCTCCTGCTGGCAGCTCCGGTGTGCGTAGATGGCATTGAGATGAGAGCGTCCGCGAATGCTTCTGCTGATGACTGCTGGACTGGAGGAGTTGAGACCTGTGGTGGCACTGTGGCTGTAGCGGTTGGTGCAGATACTGTGGTCCGTGGATCCACTACTAGTATCGCAGCTGACCTGGCAGCCCTAGGCACTGACTGAAATTGCTCTGTAGTTGGTGTATCATCTTCACTGTCATCTGATCCGGCTTGCTTGACAGCATCTACATCTCCTTGCAGCTGTTCCACTGTGGTCTGAATCTCAGTCACCTTGACATCCAAATCATGAAATTTGGTCTCAATGATCCGCTCAAAACTAGCTTGGGTCTGGGTGAGGTTGGCCAAACTTCGCTCAATCCTCAGAGTGGCTTCAAGCAGATATTGCATTTGATCCTTTGGTGTCTTGAGATTCGCAATTGGAGCATTGGGAGTTGCTGCCTCCTGAGCTACATTAGCTTCTTGGGCTTTGCGGATTTCCTCATGAGCTTGTGCAGAAGTGGGATGCGAAGAATCCATCACTATGACGTTATCCTCAAAATCTGGATGCAATGGCAAATGCTCTCGATCAAGAAGATATGTGTTGGTTCCAACCTTGGAATTGATCAACAACTGAATATGTGGAGCATAACCACACGATCTCTTCTGATCTGCTGTTGTCCTCTTGATAGTCTCAACTATCAGGCTCATCACCTTGAATTTCTGAGGAGTATCAAATAAATGCAGCAAGTTGATGGAGTGGCCACGAATCATCTTTTCATCGTCTGACTTGGGTAACAAGGTGTACCGCAAGATTGTGTTTGAGGTGGCCAGTCCTGGTAGCAAATGCTTCACTGATCCAAGCTTATGTGTTTCAAGGTCCTTCTGAGGAATTGCAGTGTACATGTTGGCCATAGAGTTGTGATCCATCTTGAGCTTGGCATATATGTCAATGTCATCCTTCTCTTCCTTGGGTGCACCAAGAAGATTTGCCCACTCAGAGATGGTAGACTGGTATCTCATACCCTCAGTCATCCACACTATTCTGCCATCCGGATAGAAATGAGCAGTGGAGTAAAATTGCATGATCATCTCATCATTCCACTTAGTCAATTTCTTTCTGACAAATTCATCAACTCCTGCAATTCTGAAACTCTCATGGACATGGGGAAAGTAATCTTCATTCTCATCGATGTATTCCCAGTCCACCCACTTCATGTCACTGACTATGGGCTTCTTGTCAAGCAATACTGTCTCATAAAAGTCCTGTTGTTCACGGGTGTGAAAACGATAGTCACAAGCTGTCCTTCTCCTTATAGCATAAGGATCTGTCAATCTCCACTGACGCAGTCCTTTGTCCTTTCTCAACATCATGTTCTCAACTACTGGGTGTGCGTTGTCATGGTCTGGAATCTTTGGCTTCAACTTTCTGAGCACTAGAGGCTCTTCATCAACATTTGATTCTGGCACTGGGGCCTTGTTCTTCTCTGCAGCAGATATGTTCCTGGTTGATCTCTTGGGTGCTGACACCTTAGGCTTAGACTTGGAGGGTGTAGCAGTCTTGATTGCATAAGACATAAGCTTTTGAGCTTTTTCAGGGGGTGCATTTGCTGGCTCATCCTCCTCTTCTTCTTCCTCATCAATCATCATGGTAGGTCTGCCAATCACACGGGCAAAAGATTTTCTTACTCTCTTCTTCTTAGGTGCAGTCTCACTGGCAACAAAATCCTCATCCTCACTGTCTGAGGTTTTCTTCTTCCTTGTTCTGGTCGCAGCTTTAGGAAGATCTGGAGAGCTTCTCTCTCCCTCATAGAAACTTTCATTATGGCTTGATCCTTCACTTTGTTCTTCATGCTGCTCTGACCTGTTTTGACTGTCACTGACATCAGACATCTTGCTGAGCTGACCCTGTGAATAGATGGGTATGGGTAGAGTAGATGAGTCATCACAAAAAGCAGATAGTTTTTCATAAAAATGAGTTCAAACTTTAGTTCTAGGTTTTCACAGAATGCAGTTCGGATGGATCGAGTTGGTAATCTCGGTGACACCGAAGCACACTACAGAGACATGGCACGCCATTTCGGTCAGACCGAGATGGGTTTCGGTGGCTCCGAGATGCTAGGGTTTCACTAAGACGTTACTTTCGGTCTTACCGATTCGCACAACTTGGTGGCACCAAGATGTACTAGTGCTATGGCCAGGGCCAAATCGGTGGGACCGAAAATTCCTATTCGGTCGGTCCGAGATGCATTCGGCGGAAATCTAACCCTAAATTTTTTGCTCGAATCTCGTTCAAATGAACTAATCTGGTGGAAAGAGGATTGCATTCGTGGCAAGATTACAGGCTATCCAATCGTGCATTGAATCGGAAAAGGGAAGCACGAAAGGGATCAAAACTCACCCTAACTCGGTGGAGTTTCTCTATGGCGGCAACGGCGGGGTAGATTACCGTTGATGGCGATGGAATCCTGCGGCGAGGGCGCGCTGGAGACGACGGCGACGATCCGAAGACCAAAGGGGCGGCAGCAATGGGGCGCGGGCGCGTGACGTTTGAAGAAATTTTCAACCGCACGGTTCGCTGGGAATATATACCCATTCGCTGTCGGTGGCACCGAGTGGAACAAATCGGTAGCACCGAGTCGTGCAACTGCTTGCAGTTACAGCAACTCGGTCCGACCGAGTTGGTCTAATCGGTAGCACCGAGATGAAAACCTAGATCAGTCTAAGTGATTTCGGTTCGACCGAGTTTGAGTAGGTTGGTCTGACCGAAATCAATTAGAAGGTTTTGGAGGTTCAGCCCTTTCAGATCGGTGGCTCCGAGTGCTCCTCACCCGGAGGGTCCGAAAATGACTTGTTCAATTTTTGTGATGCAGCAAGAATAGAATTTGAGACAAGAAAGCATAGATAGCTAGAGAAGGTTCCTAGGCATTCTTGTACATCCACTTGGCCAGAAAAACCAAGACAATCAAAACAACAAATGAATGTCCTCGAATGATGAAAACATGCAAATCAACATGCTCACACAATAAGATAGCAAATGAAATATGTGTCAAACATGCACAACCAATTCTAGCATCTATCAAGCAATGGCCATGACTAGGTCATCTATATATGAGTACATTGACTTAGGAGCCAAATGAGAACATTTGATCATAGGTCATAGTCATTGTTTAAGCACAAGTGGGGTTACCACTTTTACATAAAGCATTAATGTGTTCACATCATTAGAGTTGCTTTAGCTCAATTTTTAGAGCAAAGCTCCCCCTAGATGCGATATCCCCCCTAAGAGGGTTGAACTAACCTTGGGTTTTGTTGATGATGACTTCATGTAGATGTTGAAGATGTGGATGCTCAATGTTGATGTAGACCATCAGAAGTTGGGAGCAATCCTTTGGAGTTTTGTGCTTTCAATACCTACATGGGTTAGTCCCACACAAGGAACATACAAGGATATCCATAGACATAGAGTGAAATACACATATGATGATGTCCATGAATGCATTGATTACCTTGTCCCTTGCCTTACCAGCAAGAGGGTTTGTGACTCCATGAACTAGTGCAAAATGTGGAAGTTGGTTGCACAAGTCCTTGCCATAAAGAATATGAGTGAAGTTTGTTGGCGGAGTCACCCTCAAGAACTCTCTAGTTCTTCTTCTTTTGGATCCACATCAACTTGATGGGAATCCTTGGAGTTGTAGTAGCACTTGATGAAGTAGAACTTGATGAAGTCTTGGGAACCCACTTGACCATGGCTTGAGGAGCTTCTTCAAATGAATCAATCTCTTCTTGAAGCTTGTCCTTGCCTTTTAGCTTGTGGTCTTGTGGTGGAAGGTCTTCTTGAGCTTGTGTTCCCTTGAAGGAAGTAGTATCATACTTCTCTTGTTGAGGAACAACCTTCGTCTTAGGGTATTGACCTTCTTCCCACTCAACTCGATCGGCATTGAACTTTCGTTCAAAACCAACACCTTGGTTCTTCCGGTGCCTTCCTTGCTTGCGTATAATTTCCTCAAATTGTTTACTCCCGGCAAGACTCTTGTAGACACCTTTTTCTATAATTCCTTTCAATAGCATATTTTCTTGCTCAAGTGTAACTTGGCTAAGAGAATCATTAGTGGAATCAATAGAACTACTAGAAGCAACAACATTGGATCTAGCATTGTTATTGTTACTACTAGAGGTAGAACCATTTTTACCCTTGTTGCTAGTTTGCTTAGGTTTAACTTGTGGCATAAAGGTAGACAAGAGTAAACGTTTGGCAAGATATGAAGAACTCTTCTTTCGAAGATCGTCATTGATAGCTTTAAGAAACTCATGCTCTTGCTCTAAATTTAGCTTCTCGAAGCGTAGCTTCTCATGAGTTCTTAGAAGTTCTCTATGATCCTCTTGAGTTGTTTCATGAGCTAACTTAAGAGCATTTAGTTCTTTAGTTAGGCGCTCAATCTCCTTCATAGCATTGTCACTCGTTTCCTCTTGACTATCATAATTACTAGCATTTTCATTATAGCTCACATTACTAGCCCTATCAACAAGTAAATCATCATCACCAAGCAAATCATCTTCATCACTATTAAAATCAAGATACTCGGGGTGTGATACCTTGGGGCCTTTTGCCATGAAGCATCTTCCAATTCCTTCATTTGGTGAGTCAAATAGATCGTAGGAGTTGGATGACATAAGTGCAAGTTCTGCAACACCTTCATCTTGACTATAGTCGGAGTTGGAGTGATAACTTCTCTCGGATTGGTTGTCGGAGTCGGAGCCGGAAACCCATTCAGCAACATGAGCTTGATGTCTTCTTCTTGCGTAGCTCCTTGATGACTTGTCCTTCTTCTCCGAATCCTTACTTCTTCGAGAGTGTCATCGTTCATAATAATCATCTCTACTCCTTCTCTCCTTACGAGGTGATTCATCTCTTCTATGTCTTCCTCTTGGTGATTCATCTCTTTTCTTGTATGGAGCCGTACACTCATTTGAGTAGTGTCCGGGCTTTCCACAATTGTAGCAATTACGGTCATGACTTGATGATATTCTCTCATAATGTCTTGAGCTAGAGCTTCTTTCTTTTCCTTTGTTCTTGTAGAACTTGTTGAACCTTTTCACCATTAGGCTAATCTCTTCATTGGATACTAGCTGGTCACTTGAAGTTGTTGGAGCAACGGTTGAGGCTTTGTAAGCACCACTTGACTTGTTGTGCAGCTCCTCTTTGTCCTTGAGCGACATTTCATGAGCGACAATCCTTCCAATGACTTCCGTGGGCTTGAGATCTTTGTAATTTGGCATCATTTGGATCAATGTGCAGACGATATCATATTTTCCATCCAAAGCTCTAAGTATCTTCTTGATGATAAATTAGTCGGTCATCTCTTCACTTCCTAAGCCGGCAATCTCATTTGTGATGAGAGCAAGCCTAGAGTACATCTCAGCGACTCCTTCACCATCCTTCATCTTGAACTTGTCAAGTTGACTTTGAAGCACATCCAACTTAGATTCCTTGACGGACTCGGTACCCTCATGCATATCAACCAAAGTATCCCAAATTTCCTTTGCATTCTCGAGGCGGCTGATTTTGTTGAATTCCTCGGGACATAGACCGTTGAATAGAATGTCACAAGCTTGAGCGTTGTATTGCAACATCTTCAATTCTTCCGGGGTTGCTTCACGATCCGGTTCCTTGCCATCCTCAAAGAAGTCACCTTGCAAGCCAACACGAACAACAGCCCAAACGGCAGGGTTATGACCAAGAATATGCATTTTCATCTTATGTTTCCAACTAGCAAAGTTTGTACCATCAAAATATGGACCTCTATGGTGATAGTTACCCTCACTAGACGCCATACTCTCCTAAGTTGTGAAACCAAGGCTATGATCACCAAAGCTATGGAAATCAAGGCTTATGGAGACCAAAGCTCTGATACCACTTGTAGGATCGAAAGTATGTCTAGAGGGGGGGGGTGATTAGACTACTTGACCAAATAAAACCTAAGCTTTTCCCAATTTTAGTTGTGGGCAGATTTTAGCAATAGTACATGTCAAGCATCACCCTACACATGCAATTCTAAGAGTATAGCAGCAGAATATAAGCAATTGCATATGTATGTAAAGGAGGGATTGGAGATTTCAAACGCAATGAAGACACGGTGGTTTTTGGCGTGGTTCCGATAGGTGGTGCTATCGTACGTCCACGTTGATGGAGACTTCAACCCATGAAGGGTAACGGCTGCGCGAGTCCACGAAGGGCTCCACCCACGAAGGGTCCACGAAGAAGCAACCTTGTCTATTCCACCATGGCTTACGTCCATGAAGGACTAGCCTCACTCGGGGTAGATCTTCACGAAGTAGGCGATCTCCTTGCCCTTACAAACTTCTTGGTTCAACTCCACATCTGGTTGGAGGCTCCCAAGTGACACCTAACCAATCTAGGAGACACCACTCTCCAAAAGGTAATAGATGGTGTGTTGTTGATGAACTCCTTGCTCTTGTGCTTCAAACGATAGTCTTCCCAGCACTGAAACACTCCTCAGAGATTTGGCTATGGTGGAAGAAGAATTTGAGTGGAAAGCAACTTGGGAAATGCTAGAGATCAAGGTTCAAATGGTAGGAATGGAATATCTTGATCTCAACACATGAGTAGGTGGTTCTCTCTCAGAAAATGAATGGTGGAAGTGTAGGCACGTTCTGATGGCTCTCCTTCCTGAGAAGGATGGGGTGGAGAGGTATATATAGCCTCCACACAAAATCCAACCGTTACACACTTTTGACCCAACTCGGTGGCACCGAAACAATCATCTCGGTAGCACCGAACTGTGTAAAAGATATGAACTTTAGGAATCTCGGTGGGACCGATACGGACAACTCGGATGGACCGAAGTGCAATGGCTTAGGGCAATCCTCATCTTGGTGGCACCGATTGCATCAACTCGGTAGGACCGAAGTGAAGCAATATGGCAACAGAGAGTTGGCAAGCCATCTCGGTGAGACCGATATGCATAACTCGATAGGACCGAAGTGAATGCAACCGATTACAGAGAGTTGGCAAGGCCATCTCGGTGGGACCGATATGCATAACTGTGGATCCGATTTGTTAGGGTTTGGTAGTGGCTAAGTCTTGGATGAACTCGGTGGGGCCGGATTGAAAATTTCGGTGGGGCCGAGTTGGACTTTAGGTTTAGGACATATTTGGGTATAGAAAGTGGTTGAGGGTTTAGGAATACTGTCACTAAGCACTTGAGCAAAAAGATCATTAAGCAACACCTCATCCCCTTTTAATAGTATTGGCTTTCCTATGGACTCAATGTGATCTTGGATCACTAAACCAAAAATGTAGAGTCTTGATCTTTGCCAATCCTTGTCCTTAGCATTTTGAGGGGTCCACGTCTCTAGTCCATGCCATGCCAATCATTGAACATCCTGAAATCTTAATCTTGAATGGACATTAGTTCAATGATATATATGTTGTTATGAATTACCAAAACCACCAAGGGAGCAAATGTGCTTTCAGTTTTTAATAAAAGAGTGATTGAAGTTCCATATGAAGAAGTGAGTTTGGAAGAGTTGTTCTATGAAGGCCTAGCCTTGTGCAAGATGATTTATATGCTAGATTGATGTTTGAATGCCTGGAAATATGTCTATGTATTGCTATGGCACTAACATCGCAAGAAAATGAAGAAAAATACAAGTTTCGGAAGAAACAGACCAAAAGACGGCCCCTCCTGTGACCGCAGTGGTCATACGGGCGGTCGTTTGACCCGCAGGAGGTTCTAGTGCAAAACAACCAGAGGCAACAGAGAGAAGGACGGCGTATCAAACGGGCGCACACATTCGTTTTTGCGGTCGTTTTAATTCTCTGCAGAAACCATCGACGAGTCCAGAGTGTTCGACGGCGTTCCAAACGGGCGCATGCGCCCGTTCGAGCGATCGTTTGACATCTTTGACCAGAAGCAGAAAAAGAATAGAATGAACGACGGCGTTCAAAATGGGCACCGGTGTCCGTTTCAGCGGTCGTTTAATTTGCACGCAGGCAAAGGTGAGTTAAACCGGGTTGAAGACGGCGTTCCATACAGGCGCTCGTGCCCATATGAGCGCTCATTTCACGCGCCGGCGGCTCCAATAAGCCCGAGGAAGGTGGTATTTCGCCCCCATCTCTCTCTCTTTTCTTCTTCTTCTTCCTCCAAACCTCTCCAAACCCTAGCAAAACTTCGCCTGATCTCTCTATTCGTTCGTTTTCAGTTCGAATCCTTCTGTGTGATCGATCTACGGTACGTTTCTCCTCCGATCCCCAATTTATTTTTTGCAAATCCATGTTCTACATGCCTAGCATTGCCATGTCTAGGATATGCATATTTTTGATTCAAACCTGAGTTTGGCTTGGATTTGTTGATGTTTTTAGAGGATTATGATTTTGTGAGTATCGTAGGATCATTATTGTTTCATTGTATTGGACTGAAAAACTGTTTTATAGATGTTTACATGGAGGTCTTCTCGCGTACGCGGTGGTTCGAGTTCATCCACTGCACAACCGCCACAAGTTTTCACTCAGGGGATCGTCTTCACCGACCGTGGAGCAAGGAAGAAGTTCCAGAAGCTCACCACTAGGAAGATCAAAGCAACCAAATGGGCTTGTGCGAATACTCTCGCCAAGCTAGGTATCACTCGTGATTTTAATTTGCTTTGTCATAATGCCGGGTTGCATCATTTTGTTTATCAGGGATGTGAGACTTATGAACGATTGATGTTTGAGTTTCTTAGTACTCTCTCGCACAACGTTGGTTTAATGCCAAATGCATATGAGGAGGAGAGGATCACTTTCCGTCGCCTTGATCAAGACTTTAACATCACTTTTGTTGAGTGGTGTAACTACTTTGGCTTCCCCAACAATGATGCTGATATTAGATATGTTTATGATTTCACTGACCCGCACCCAAGGCGATCCTTTTACCAGATGAGTCACCATGGCTCTAAGCAAAGAGCCAGTTGCATTGAAAGTCCTGCTATACGTTATTTCTACTATGTTATCACTAACTCGTTGCAGGCACAAGGAGAAGTTTCTAAGGTGAATGATGAGAACATGCTAGTTCTTGGGAAAGTAGCAAACCTGGACGTCGGTTATTCGCCCAACCTAGGGGCAATACTTTTGCTACACCTCGCGCATCAAGCAAATCATGCACAAGGAGATATCATGTGTGGAGGAGTGATTACCATGTTGGCCAACTCCCTTGGCATTAACTACAATCATCTCTGCCCCATTGTTGGTAACACCCTTGTTAACATTCGTGTTCTTGCTAGCGCTAGTATGGTAGTAGTTCGTAATGGCTATCATTGTATCAAAATTCCTGGAGTGGCGTACTTGTTACCCACACCTATGCCTAACCGTTTCTCCATCGAGAATGGACAATTGCATTATGTTGCACAGGAAGGAGATGCAGCTTTTGACCAAGAAGGGCCAGAACCTGAACAAGTAGATGAAGAACTCGCCACCGACGAAGATGAGGAGCAGCCCCAGCAAGACTACACCACCTACGCGGACCTCAACAACCTCCAGGGCTCTATCCATGATATGAGCAACCTCGCATCGTCCCTAACAGGCACGGCCGCCAACATAAACGTGGACTTCTCCAACTGGAGGCAAGAGTGGGCTCCTGACCAACCGCCATAATGATCTCACCGGTTTGGGCTTGCAAGAGCCTAAGCTTGGGGGAGGTTATCACCACTTCTACATCAAGATGTGGCGGTATTTGAATAAGTTGTAATGAGGTTGTACTTAAGCTCGAGGAGCTTCAAAACACTCATGTTGGTTTGTTCCAACACTTTGCTTTTTATTTGCTTTTGCTTTTTTATTTTTGCCTTTGTGATTTTTCAGTTGCAAGTTAGTTTTCAAAAACCCAAACTAAAAAAATAGAATAAGCTTTGCTTTGCTCTTGTTCTTCATTTAGCCCCTTGGAGTTCATTTGCATTTTGTTTTCAGAGGAGTTGATCTATGCCAGGACAATGAGGAATGCAAGAGTAAGGAAGAGAAGTGTGTAAATTCGCAACTGTGAAGGTATGTCCTACGACCCCCGTCTTTTGCACTTGGATACTTAGAGTAGATGTAGTAGTTGTATGTGTGATATGTGTAGATGGGAGTAAGTCTTGATAGTTGATACAAAGGTTATGCTCTAGTAGCTGAAATAATTTTGTAGCCTTTGTTTTCTTCAGTTTAGACAACTAAGACTTGCCGTGGGAAATTTTTTGAATGAAATGTTATTAACCAAGTGTAACTTTGCACAAGAGAAAGTCTTTCAAGACTTGGGAGATGAGAAATTGTAGTGGAAGTGATGTTTAACATGCTCAACCCCATGTTGTTAATTTTAATAGACTTGATAGCACGTGTGGATTAAGTTGTCTAGAGGAACTTAGTTGAAAGGTGGGTGAGATTATGCCAAAAATCTGTGTTGTATATCTCAACATGGTGTTACAGCCTCCGGCTGGTGCCATGGCCTTTTCTACTATATACGCGTTTACGTGTGTAAATGTGGCTTTGTCACAGAAGTCTACTACGCAACTTTATTCTTGTAAACGTTGTTGGGCCTCCAAGTGAAGAGTTTTGTAGGACAGCAGCAAATTTCCCTCAAGTGGATGACCTAAGGTTTATCAATCCATGGGAGGCGTAGGATGAAGATGGTCTCTCTCAAACAACCCTGCAACCAAATACAAGAAATCTCTTGTGTCCCCAACACACCCAATACAATGGTAAATTGTATAGGTGCACTAGTTCGGCGAAGAGATGGTGATACAAGTGTACTATTGATAGTAGATATAGGTTTTTGTAATCTGAAAATATAAAAACAACAAGGTAGCAAGTGATAAAACGGAGCACAAACGGTATTGCAATGCTTAGAAACAAGGCCTAGGGTTCATACTTTCACTAGTGCAATCTCTCAACAGTGCTAACATAATTGAATCATGTAGCAATCCCTCAACGTGTGACAAAGAATCACTCCAAAGTTCCTATCAAGCGGAGAATATAAGAAGAAATTGTTGTAGGGTACGAAACCACCTCAAAGTTATCCTTTCCGATCAATCTATTGAGCCATCCCTATAAGTGTCATAAACAGCCCTAGAGTTCGTACTAAAATAACACCATATGATACGCATCAACCAACTCTAATGTTGTCGTGGGAACGTGCCTGACAGTAGATGGTAGGGGTACGAAAGGAGAGGGCAGAGTCCTAGCTACGGCGAGGGTGTACACACAGATGTATGAGTTCAGGCCTCACTCGGAAGTGATAACAGCCCTACGTCTCAGGTGCTCCGGGGAGCTTACTCTGTCGAGTGATACGTGAGTTGTGTTACAAAGGATTGCGAACCCTTGTGCCAGTGGGGAGGGGTGGCTTATATAGAGTGCGCTGCCCCTCATAAACGTCTGGCATTTAGGGGTTTGATTGTAGGTAGTAAAAAGGGGGGACGTTACTGGTAACGTATACAATAAATGCCAGTTAAGGCGGCGAGCGTAATGCCTGCCCGTTGGCCTCCCTGGGGAGACTCTTGGTCTTCTGCGGTCGAGTGATCGGCGGCCCCTCCGAGTGAGAGCTGACCGTCGAGTGGAGGGGAGGGTCTTCCGAGTGACTCATACGCCATGGCTAGTTCAGTCGGAATTTCTCTCGTAGTCTTGTAGTCCTCCAATGTGGTGTCCTTAGGTGGGGTATGTAGGACGGGCCTAGCACCCTACCCTAAGTACATATCCTTGTCATTAGCCCCCGAATGGATCAGGGCTCGAGTGGAGAAGGTGCAGTGCAGGTTCTGTCGAACTCAGCGTTCTGAATGAGCTTCGAGATCTTTCCGTTACCTGTGACGACTGGGCCTTCCAACGTCTGCCTTGATCTATTCAGCTTGTCATTTCTTCCGAGTGAATTTAGATGCAGGTTCGAGTCCGAATGGTCAACATGATCTTCAGATGTGACAGGACGCTCTGTCCGGCCCGGATTTCGCGGGATTCGAAATTTCGGGGAACGCGCGCCGAGCAGGGATGACGCAACCGACGGGGAAGCGGCTCCTCGATCCTCGCGCCACCGTTATCGCCACATATCGCGGTTCCTCCGTTAGTGGGATACACAGGGATTTGGCGGGCCCACGAGTCAGTGACTCGGGTTGACGGACATAAAAAACGAGAGGGGAGGGGAATTTGCGACAGTGCGCTCATTTTCCCCTCGTCTCCTCCGCTTCTTCTGCTCCGCCGCCGCGCTGCTCAGATCGAATCCGCTCGCTGCTGCGACAATGGCGCCCAAGAAGACGACAAAGGGGAAGAAGCCCTCGAGCGCCCGGGCCGCAGTGCCACCCGGATGGATGCAGGGCGATTTCCTGCCGTCAACCGTGACGGCGTTGGACGTGGAGAAGCTCGTCGCTGACGGTCTGATTGCGACCGGGTCGTGGAGGTTGCCGGGGACGGAAGCGGAGCCGGAGCCGCGCGAGGGCGAGCGGGTCCTCCTGACCACCCATTTGGAGAGAGGTTTTGCTCTGCCCCCGCATCCCTTCTTCCGCGATTTTCTGAATTTCTTCGGGGCTCAGTTGCATCATTTTCCTCCCAACTCAATTGCGTATCTCACTGCGTTCGTGACGATGTGTGAGTGTTTCTTGGGTTGTCCCGCCCACTGGGGTCTGTTCAAGCACATCTTTACCATCCGTTCTCAGTCGGTAAAGAAGGCCCACGCTAGTGATAATAGAACCAACGTCATCCAGCTATGCGGGGGTTTGGGTCTTCAGAAGAGGACGGGGAGTGCCTTCCCAGCGCTCACCCTTCCGGAGTCGGTGCGGGGCTGGCAGTCGACCTGGTTCTACTGCCACGACGTCGCGTCCCCAAACATGTTGACTGGCCTTCCTCCCTTCACGCTGGATCGACCCACTGCGCCCCCATCTCTGACCGTGGCCAAGGAAGAGAAGGCCAATGTGGGGATCTTGATGAACAGTGTTGTGAATCTGATTCGTGATGGAGTGACCGGCTTGGATCTGTTGGAGGTGTTCCTGGGTCGACGGATCCAGCCGCTCCAGGCGTGGGACCATCCGATGTGGCATTACTCAGGAGTCGACGATACCACTCGTACCCACCCGGAAGATGTTTCAGGGGAAACCATCACGCTATGGCTGCGCGGCATCACTGGTGCGCGAGACAACCCCCGGGGTTCCAAAAGAGTATCACCTTTCTCAGCTGCGAACCCGCCGAATGTGGTGAGTCATGTCATTGTCGATTGCTTTTGTATCTTGTCGAGTGAATATGTCTTCAGCTGACTGACTTGAATCTTTGCAGGAGCTCACGGACATGTATTCACCCGTGCCGAATGGCGGTCAGAACCTTGAAGGAGCGGGGAGCGAGAGCGACAGTGACAGCATCAGCTACGCCGAGGACAGCGAAGGCAACGGTGACGACTCGTCGGGGAGCGATGAAGTTGAAGTCGTGTCTCCTCCGCGTACTGAAGGGCGTTCCAAGCAGCGTCACGACCCAACACTCGACCGGGGTCGGGCCGGGGGGTCGACCACCAGGAGCTCCAAGCGCAGTCGGACGTCGACGCCAGAGCCGATTGAAAAGGTTGCCAAGAAGCCCAAGGTCACCACCACCAAGCCCCGGAAGGCTCTCCCCAGAATCAAGGTTGACGTGCCGATTGCTTCAACGTAAGTATCCTTGCTCTTCGTTTAACTTGTTGCTGAACTTCATATTTTGCTGACCGAGTGGATCTTGATCGTCAGGGCCGCTACCTCGGTGACATCGCCGGGGCGAAGAGAGGAAAGCGCGGAGAAGGACACGCCGGACGCAGCTACTTCTCGCCAAGGTATGGCATATTGTCATTTGACATTCTTCTCAAACCATTCGACAGTCATGTGATATGTCGACTGGTGACATGCAGAGCCAATGGATACCGACACCGCAGCCCCGTCTCCGACTAAACCGATTACAGCACCGACCCAGATGGCCGTGGACCTCGCCAGTCCGCCACAAGCGCCTATCTCCCAAGCGCCAGCCTCGCAAGCGCCAGTCCTTCCGACTACATCGCCGCTCCCTTCACAGACCATCTTCTCTCTGCACCGTGTTCCAGAAGACCAGACTGGAGCTGCTAAGGAGGCGATGATGCAGGCCGAACATATGATGCAGCGTACGAAGGAGGCGTACGAGGCCAGCAAGCTGGCTTACGACGCTAGCTCAGCGCTTCGGGCGAACGTCCAAGTAAGTGCACTTGTAAGTGCGCTTTTTGATTGTGTCGCTTTCCGTCTACCATGACTTGACTTCTGCACCCACTGGGAGTTTTCTGTCTGTCGACTGGTAATCGCTTGTCACGCACTCGGCTCGGGCTGACCTGGTCGAGTGGACAATCTTTTTTTTTGTTCGGCCGTCACTCGGATCGGGCGGACCGTTCCGAGTGGATACCGTTCGGGTGGGGGCACGCTGAGTGCACCCACTGGGTGTAGTCCCCGAGACTGCCGTCGACTGCGGGCAGTCGGCGGGAGTCTTAGAACTTTTGTCTTTTTTTTTATGTTTGGCCGTCACTCGGATCGGGCGGACCGTTCCGAGTGGATACCGTTCCAGTGGGGGCACGCTGAGTGCACCCACTGGGTGTAGTCCCCGAGACTGCCGTCGACTGCGGGCAGTCGGCGGGAGTCTTAGAAGATGGACTCGAAGCCCATATTTCTGTCCACTGAATTGTTTTTGTCGTTGATCTCAGAAGGCATGTGAGCTCGGTACTCGATACGCTGACTTGGAGAAGGAGAAGACTCAGCTTCAGCTCGACTTGGAACTGGCGAGGAGAGACCTGGAGCGTGCGCAAGCTGATCTGAAGGCTTCAGGAGGTAAACTTTGTTGATCGAGTACTTCATTATTTGTTTCTTCTATCTTTGAACCGAGTGACTCCACTCGAGCAGACGTGCGTGCTGAAAACCGTCGACTCCGAGCGCGACTCAACAATGCTATTTCTTTATATATCATGAAGAAGGCGCTGGAGGACAAAGACAGATCACTCGCCGATGCTCAGAAGACGGCGAGGGAGAAGACTGAAGCTGCCGAGAAGAAGCTCGCCGCGGCCAGCAAGCTTGAGGAAGAGAACACGAAGCTGAAGCAGGAGCGAGCTGACTGGAGCGAAAGGCTTGACCATGCAACCAAGAGAGCAAATGGCTTGGAGACCTATCTGGGGGATTACGCCCAGAAGATGTATGTTTTGCTTGAAGGTAATTTTCTCCAGTCGAGTGAATTCCGTTAATCCCAACTTTATCCAGTCGAGTGAATTCCGTTAATTTTCAGGGAACAGTATCATGACTAATTCTTTCCATCTTCTTCATGTAGAATTCTGCAAGGACTTCGAGAAGGAGACCGAGGCGGTCGAGCCCAATCTGGACCCTTCCAAGTCACCTGTCAGAGATGCTGTGGCTATGAACACATTCCGGCTTGAAGCTCGAGTCGCAGGCGTCCGGGAGTACGTCGCTCGACTGCGAGGTGCAATGGAGAAGGTCGACAAGGAGCTGTGGTCGGAAGACTCACTTCAGGCTGACCTCGAGTCAATGATGACTCGGCTTGACGAGCTCCCTGGTCGAGTGCAGGCATGGAAGAAATCTGCTGCACGCTGCGGAGCTGACATAGTGCTCTCACTCGTCAGGGTCCATTGCAAGGAGGTCAAGGAGGACAAACTGAAAGCACTTCAGGTGGCCAACACAAAGAAGCTCCAGTTCCAGGACTTCATGGAGACCTTCATCGAAGCGGCCACTCGGATCGCTGACAGGATCGAACTGGACACCTTCGTCGAGCCTGCAAGTCCCACTGGAGCTTGAAAAAACTTTGCTGGTGATCAAAAACTTTAATTTACCTCGGTATGCCGAGTGGTGGTGTATCGTTAAAACTTCTTTTGGGTCTTGGGCCCGAGTACTTTCGTCATTTGCATGGGCAACTTTTATCCATGCTGAATACTCTGGATTTATCTGAATTTTTTTTTCAGTCCTTTGCTTGATTTCCTCTCGAGTAGATCAGGTCTTGTCGAGTGGTTTCTGGTCCAGTGGGGGCACGCGGAGTGCACCCACTGGGTGTAGTCCCCGAGACCGCTGTCGAGTGGCGGCGACATCGGCAGGGGTCTTAAATTTGTTTGATTGATTTCGGACTTAGGCGAGGACTGACTCGCAGCTAAGCCCCCCGAGTGAGAGGACCGCTCGTCATTCGGGAGTGAGTATCCGAACTTAGGCGAAGACTAGTTCGCAGATAGCCTCCGAGTGAGAGGATTGCTCGTCACTCAGAGCAGTTTAACTTGGGCGATGCGGAATCACGGCTAAGCCCCCGAGTGTGAGGATCGCTCATCACTCGGAGTAGCGTTTTAACTTGGGCGAAGTGGATTCGCAACCAAGCCCCCGAGTGAGAGGATCGCTCATCACTCGGAGTAGCGTTTTAACTTGGGCGAAGCGGATTCGCAGCCAAGCCCCCGAGTGAGAGGATCGCTCGTCACTCGGAGTATGTTTATAACTTAGGAGAAGCGGATTCGCAGCCAAGCCGCCGAGTGTGAGGATCATTCATCACTCGGAGTAGTGTTTTAACTTGGGCGAAGCGGATTCGCAACCAAGCCCCCGAGTGAGAGGATCGCTCATCACTCGGAGTAGCGTTTTAACTTGGGCGAAGCGGATTCGCCGCCAAGCCCCTGAGTGAGAGGATCGCTCGTCACTCGGAGTATGTTTATAACTTTGGCGAAGCGGATTCGCAGCCAAGCCACCGAGTGTGAGGATCGTTCATCACTCGGAGTAGAGTTTTAACTTGGGCGAAGCGGATTCGCAGCCAAGCTCCCGAGTGAGAGGATCGCTCATCACTCGGAGTATGATTTAACTTGGGCGAAGCGGATTCGCAGCCAAGCCCCCGAGTGAGAGGATCGCTCGTCACTCGGAGTAGCGTTTTAAGTTGGGCGAAGCGGATTCGCAGCCAAGCCCCCGAGTGAGAGGATCGCTCATCACTCGGAGTACGATTTAACTTGGGCGAAGCGGATTCGCAGCCAAGCCCCCGAGTGAGAGGATCGCTCGTCACTCGGAGTACATTTAAACTTAGGCGATGCGGAACCGCGGCTAAGCTTTTGAGTGATGTTATTCACTCGACGAGGTTCTGAACTTAGGCGACAGGGAGTCGCAGATAAGCCCCCGAATGTGAGGATCGCCCATCACTCGGAGTAGATTTAAACTTGGGCGATGCTGAATCGTGGCTAAGCTTTCGAGTGAATGCGATGCTATTCGCTCGAAGAGGTTCTGAACTTAGGCGACACGGAGTCGCTGCTAAGCCCCCGAGTGTGAGGATCGCCCATCACTTGGAGTAGATTTAAACTTAGGCGATGCGGAATCACGGCTAAGCTTTCGAGTGAATGCGATGCTGTTCACTCGACGAGGTTCTGAACTTAGGCGACACGGAGTCGCAGCTAAGTCCCCGAGTGTGAGGATCGCCCATCACTCGGAGTAGATTTAAACTTAGGCGATGCTGAACCGCGGCTAAGCTTTCGAGTGATGCTATTCACTCGACGAGGTTCTGAACTTAGGCGACACGGAGTCGCAGCTAAGCCCCCGAGTGTGAGGATCGCCCATCACTCGGAGTAGATTTAAACTTAGGCGATGCGGAATCGCGGCTAAGCTTTCGAGTGAATGCGATGCTGTTCACTCGACGAGGTTCTGAACTTAGGCGACACGGAGTCGCAGCTAAGCCCCCGAGTGTGAGGATCGCCCATCACTCGGAGTAGATTTAAACTTAGGTGATGCGGAACCGCGGCTAAGTTTTCGAGTGATGTTATTCACTCGACGAGGTTCTGAACTTAGGTGACACGGAGTCGCAGCTAAGGCCCCGAGTGTGAGGATCGCCCATCACTCGGAGTAGATTTACACTTAGGCGATGCGGAACCACGGCTAAGCTTTCGAGTGATGTTATTCACTCGACGAGGTTCTGAACTTAGGCGACACGGAGTCGCAGCTAAGCCCCCGAGTGTGAGGATCGCCCATCACTCGGAGTAGATTTAAACTTAGGCGATGCGGAATCGCGGCTAAGCTTTCGAGTGAATGTGATGCTGTTCACTCGACGAGGTTCTGAACTTAGGCGACACGGAGTCGCAGCTAAGCCCCCGAGTGTGAGGATCGCCCATCACTCGAAGTAGATTTAAACTTAGGCGATGCGGAACCGCGGCTAAGCTTCCCGAGTGGAAAATCGCTCGCACTCGGAGTATTCTTGAACTCAGAATTGTGCGATCGGAATCGACAAAAGACTGCAGGAGTCGTATCCTTGATAATCAAAACAGTTTACTCTTATTACATCAGACAGATCAACCTTCAGGTGTAGAACCGACGAAGCAGATCTGCGTTCCAGGCCCGTGGCTCGTCAACGTTCTTCTTGAGATTGAAGAGGTGGTAGGCTCCATTGTTCAGCACCTTGGTGATGACGAAAGGGCCTTCCCACGCGGGGGATAGCTTGTGAGGCCACTGCTGATCCACTCGGAGCACGAGGTCACCTTCGTGGAAGGTCCGACTCCTGACGTGCCTTGCATGGAAGCGACGCAGATCTTGCTGGTATGCAGTCGACCAGATCAAAGCCATTTCCCGCTCTTCTTCAAGGAGATCCACAGCATCCTGGCGTGCTTGCTCAGCTTCAACCTCTGAGTAAAGGTCCACCCGAGGAGAATTGTGAAGAACATCACTCAGCAGGACAGCTTCAGCCCCATACACCATGAAGAAAGGAGTGCGATCAGTTGACCAATTTGGAGTTGTCCTCAAGCCCCACAGAACAGACGGTAATTCTGTAACCCAAGCTCCAGCTGTGTGATCGAGTTCGCGCATGAGTCGAGGCTTCAACCCTTGAAGGATAAGGCCATTTGCTCGCTCGGCCTGACCGTTTGACTGGGGGTGCGCAACGGATGCGTAATCCACCCGAGTGCCTTGAGAGGAGCAAAAGGCTCTGAACTCTTCCGAATCAAAATTAGAACCATTGTCCGTGATGATACTATGGGGAACTCCGTATCTGAATATTATTTCCCTCATGAATTTGATGGCTGTGCGAGAATTCAGCTTCCTGATAGGCTTGGCCTCAATCCATTTAGTGAACTTGTCGACTGCTACCAGAAGGTGCGTGAAACCACTCTGTCCCGTGCGGAGAGGTCCGATCATGTCCAATCCCCATACAGCGAACGGCCAGACGAGTGGGATGGTCTTCAAGGCAGACGCAGGCTTGTGCAACAAGTTTGCATAGAATTGGCATCCTTCACAGTGCTGCACAATATCCTTAGCCATCTCATTGGCGCGCGGCCAGAAGAAACCAGCTCGGTAGGCCTTGGCAACAATCGTCCGAGAGGACGCATGATGGCCGCAAGTTCCCGAGTGAATTTCCTCCAGAATCAGTCGACCTTCTTCGGGAGAAATGCATCGCTGAGCCACGCCGGTTACGCTCTCTCTATAGAGCTGCCCATTCATAACAGTGAAAGCTTTGGATCTGCGGACAATCTGTCGAGCTTCAACTTCGTCTTCTGGAAGTTCTTGCCTGAGGATGTACGCGATGTAGGGCACCGTCCAATCGGGAGTTATCACCAGAATCTCACTGACCAGATCTATGACTGCTGGGACATCAACTTCAGTCGGATTGGAGGCGCTTATAGGCTGCGGGGGCTCTTCGGTGAAGGGGTCCTCTTGTACCGAAGGAGAGTGCAAATGCTCCAGGAACACATTGCTGGGCACAGGCTTCCGAGTGGAACCGATTTTTGCCAGTTCGTCAGCTGCCTGATTCTTCACTCGGGGAACGTGATGGAGTTCCAAACCCTCAAACTTCTTCTCAAGCTTTCTTACTGCATTGCACTATCCGGTCATGGCGGGGTTTCTGACATCCCACTCCTTCATCACTTGATTGACCACGAAATCCGAGTCACCGTATACCATCAGGCGACGGACGCCGAGCGAGATGGCCATACGCAACCCGTAAAGGAGTGCTTCGTATTCAGCTTCATTGTTGGAGGAATCAAAGTGAATCTGGAGGACATAGCTGAGTTTATCGCCCTTGGGAGACACCAATACCACACCAGCACCAGAACCGTTCAGCATCTTCGAGCCGTCAAAGAACATGGTCCAGTGTTCCGAGTGGATCCGGACTGGCTGCTGCTGTTCTATCCACTCGGCCATGAAGTCAGCAAGTGCTTGAGATTTAATGGCTTTCTTCGCTTCAAACTTGATATCAAAATAAAGAAGTTCAATGGCCCATTTGGCCACTCGACCAGTCGCGTCTCGATTGTTGAGGATTTCATTCAAAGGTGCATCACTGACGACTGAGACTGAGTGATCTTGAAAATAGTGCGCCACTTTCTTCACTGATAGATATATACCATATACAAGCTTCTGGTAATGTGGGTACCTTTGCTTAGAAGGAGTCAACACTTCAAAGATGTAATAAACTGGGCGCTGGACTTTGTAGGCCTTGCCCTCTTCTTCTCGCTCGACAGTAAGAACTGTACTGACGATCTGATTGGTGGCTGCAATGTACAGGAGCAGGGGTTCTTTGCTGTGTGGAGCGGCAAGCACCGGCTGGGTGGAGAGCAGGGCTTTGAGCTGGACAAACGCTGCTTGTGCCTCTGAATTCCACTCGAACGTATCGGATTTCTTCATCAGTCGGTACAAAGGGACTGCCTTCTCTCCGAGACGAGAAATGAATCTGCTCAGCGCTGCCAGGCAACCAGTAAGCTTCTGGACATCGTGAATACGCTCGGGGCATTTCATTCGGACGATGGCACCGATCTTCTCGGGGTTGATGTCGATTCCTCGTTCGGAAACGAGATAACCGAGTAACTTTCCACCCGGAACTCCAAAAGTACACTTGGTTGGATTCAGCTTGAGGTCATATCTTCTTAAGTTGGCGAATGTTTCCGCCAAGTCAGTTAGCAGGTCGGAATCTTTGCGAGACTTGACTACGATATCATCCATGTAGGCCTCGACATTCCGACTGATCTGGTCGAGGAGACACTTCTGAATCATGCGCATGAAAGTAGCGCCAGCATTCTTCAGACCAAAAGGCATGGTGATGTAACAGAAACACCCGAAAGGGGTGATGAAGGCCGTTTTCATTTCATCTGGACCAAACAGACGGATCTGATGGTAGCCAGAGTATGCATCGAGAAAAGCCAAACGCTCGCACCCCGCAGTCGAGTCCACAATTTGGTCGATGCGGGGGAGCGGGAAATGATCTTTCGGGCAGGCCCGATTGATATGCTTGAAGTCTATACACATTCGGAGCGACTTGTCCTTCTTGGGGACCATGACGACATTCGCAAGCCACTCGGAGTGGTAGACCTCGCGAGTGAACTTGGCCTCCAAGAGTCGAGCCACCTCCTCGCCAATTGCCTTCCGCTTCTCTGTTGCCGACCGGCGCAAGTGTTCTTTTACAGGCTTGGCCTTCGGATCAACTCTCAGACGGTGCTCAGCCAGTCCTCTAGGTACACCAGACATGTCAGCGGGCTTCCATGCAAAGATGTCCCAGTTCTCACGGAGGAACTGGATGAGCTCGGCTTCCTATTTGCTGTCGAGTGTGGTTGAGATGTTGGTCGGAGCAGCAGTAGGATTTGTCGGGTGAATGTGCACTTGCTTCAAGTCTCCTGCCGACTGAAAAGCTGACTCGGTGGTGGGCTTCTTGGAACGCAACAGATCAGCGGGATCAGCAGTCTTCTTGTACTCTTCTAACTCGACTACAGCCATCAGCATGTCGGCGATCTTGGAGCCCTATTGGAGGCACTCCTCAGCCCTCTGTCGATTGCCTGTGATTGTGATCACACCCTTGGGCCCGGGCATCTTCAGCTTGAGATACACGTAACACGGGCGGGCCATGAAACGTGCATACGCTGGACGGCCAAGGATGGCATGATATGCACTCTTGAAGTCTACAACCTCAAATGTCAGCTTCTCTTTGCGAAAGTTCTTGTCAGTGCCGAACACCACATCCAGCGCAATCTGTCCGAGTGACTTGGCCTTCTTCCCAGGGATGACCCCGTGGAATTGCATATTGCTTTCGCTGAGCCTGGACATCGGAATGCCCATCCCTTTGAGGGTATCAGCATACAGAATATTCAGGCCACTTCCTCCATCCATGAGAACTTTGCGGAGCCGAGTGCCTCCTACCACCGGATCCACCACCAGCGCCTGTCGACCTGGGGTAGGGACATGAGCGGGATGGTCTGACTGATCGAAGGTGATAGCTGTCTGGGACCACTTGAGGTACTCGGGGGTAGCTGGAGCAGCCATGTTGACCTCCCTGTTGATGACCTTCAATCGACTTTTGCTTTCTACATCGGCAAAAATCACCAATGTGGCATTGATCTCAGGAAAGTCTTCTTTATCTTCGTCCTCTTCTTTCTCAGGATCTTTATCACTCGACTGCTCTCCCTTGAACCCTTGGATCAGCGATCGGCACTGTTGAGTGGTATGCTTTGACAGGATCAAGTTGCCTTCTTCATCCTTCCGTGAGTGAATGGGACATGGCATATCTAGGACATCTGTCGACTGGTTCTTGGACTTCTTCTGAACAAACTGCCCCTTTGGCTTCACTTTCCCTTTCGCCGCCAGAGCGGCTACTTCTCCCTGGACAGAGCCGTCAGCTTTACGCTTTTGCTTCCGATTGGAATTTCCGCCGCCGGGATTACTGTCGACTGCTTTACCCTTGCCACTGCGGAGGCGATCCTCCTCCTCGCCGTTGGCGTATCGGGTGGCAATTTCCATCATCTTGCTCAGGGACATATCTCCTGTCTGACCAAACTTCAAATAGAGCTCTCTGTATCTGACTCCGGCCTTGAAGGCGCAAACAGCCTGGTGCTCGGAAACACCTTCCACCGTGTGATGAAGAGTGGTCCACCACTGAATGTAATCCCTCAAGGTCTCATTCCGCTTCTGGACACAGTGCTGCAACTCGAGCAAACCGGCAGGGCGCTTGCAGGTGCCTTCGAAGGTCTTGACAAACACTCGGGCAAGATCCTCCCAGCAATAGATGCTAGAAGGAGCCAACTGATTAAGCCACGCCCGGGCCGGACCATCCAACATCAGGGGCAGATGCTTCATAGCCACGTTGTCGTTGCCTCCGCCGACCTAAACAGCCACTCGGTAATCGTCTAGCCATGTTTCTGGTTTCGACTCGCCAGTGAATTTGCTAATCCCAGCCGCCAACCTGAAGTTGGGGGGATCTCAGCAGATCGGATGGCTCTGCTGAAACACTCTGGACCAGAAACAGCTGTACCACTGCCACTCGGAAAATCTCTGTCATAGCCACCTCTGTTGTATCTGCCTCTGTCGACCCGGTTCTGAACGAGAACGGATCTCGCGTCAAACCCAGGGTCCCGATCATCACCGTACGGGCGCCTGTCATCATAGTGCCGGGGCACGTATGGACCACTCCGCGGAGGAGTAGGCACTCGACGGTGGTCATCACGGTGATGCCGAGGAGCAAACTGATCTCGCCTCTGATCTCTGTACTGATCGCTGCGGTAATCTCTGCCTCTGCGACGCTGAGGTGACCCTGGACTGTGGGCCGATTGGACTGTGTCTGCTCTAACTGATTCGCTGTGAATCCTGTTGCGCGACTGAGAGATAGCGGAGTTCTGCTGTCGAGCCGCCCCAAGCAGGGTTCGGATCTGCTCGAGTCCTCTGCCGGCCTCTGAATCGGACGGCTGTATAGAATCTGCAATCCTAGCCGCCGCTGCAACATTCTGGATCGGAGTACGGTATACCTGACGATTGTCGTCGACTGGAGGGAACAACTGACGCTCGCGGAGCTGTCGAGTGCGCTCGTCGAGTGACCTCTGCATCCCCTCGAGGCGCGTGCGCTCTGCCAAGGTGGCGAGACACGCAGCCTCCAGAGCCTGGGCTTCTGCAGTCGTGCCAACGATGGGGGTTTGGCGGACCTCCTCATCCCTGCGCTGCTGATCATTCGACGGGCCGCCACGCTCGCGGCCACCACGGCCATAGCCGGGTGGGCTCTGATGAGAACCCGCCGTGAAAATTTCTGCTGCAGGATCGCAGCTCTCGCACTCGGAAGGGAGCTCGGATGAATCTGATGCCGAGTCGAACGCGCCGTGAAGTGGCTCGGCGGGCTCGATTGCCGCGATCTGCGGAGTCGAAGCCTGGCGCGCCGCCGCGTGCCTCACCCATCGCTGGAGCCGCGAACGACCGGATCGCTTGCGGCGACGAACAGCGGGGAGAGTGGACGACGCTGGAGCCGACATGTACGGGGTCGACGGCTGACGAAGGAGAACGCCGCATGAACTCGCGCTGAAGTGCGTCGCCCCGCGGACGGGGAGAGCCTCAACGTCAAGAGGGGCTTCCTGGAGCCATGCGGAGTCGTCGGCGATGAAGGTGAACGCACCGAGACGGATCTCGCAGCCCAGGATCAAACCGCCGTCGGGAGACATGGTGAGGATGAAAAACTGCAACCTCGCCGGAAGTCGCTTAGACACCTGCCCCACGGTGGGCGCCAACTGTCGTGGGAACGTGCCTGACAGTAGATGGTAGGGGTACGAAAGGAGAGGCCAGAGTCCTAGCTACGGCGAGGGTGTACACACAGATGTATGAGTTCAGGCCTCACTCGGAAGTGATAACAGCCCTACGTCTTAGGTGCTCCGGGGAGCTTACTCTGTCGAGTGATACGTGCGTTGTGTTACAAAGGATTGCGAACCCTTGTGCCAGTGGGGAGGGGTGGCTTATATAGAGTGCGCTGCCCCTCATAAACGTCTGGCATTTAGGGGTTTGATTGTAGGTAGTAAAAAGGGGGGGGGACGTTACTGGTAACGTATACAATAAATGCCAGTTAAGGCGGCGAGCGTAACGCCTGCCCGTTGGCCTCCCTGGGGAGACTCTTGGTCTTCTACGGTCGAGTGATCGGCGGCCCCTCCGAGTGAGAGCTGATCGTCGAGTGGAGGGGGGGTCTTCCGAGTGACTCATACGCCATGGCTAGTTCAGTCGGAATTTCTCTCGTAGTCTTGTAGTCCTCCAATGTGGTGTCCTTAGGTGGGGTATGTAGGACGGGCCTAGCACCCTACCCTAAGTACATATCCTCGTCAAATGTCACCACAAGTATCCGTGAGTTGATTACTTGATATGCATCAAACAACTTCAGATTCATAATATTCAATCCACACAAAGAACTTCAAAGAGTACCCCAAAGTTTCTATTGGAGAAAAGAAGATGAAAACGTGTACCAACCCATATACCTAGATTACCCCAAGGTCACGGGAATCCGCAAGTTGATTACCAAAACATACATCACGTGACTCAATAGAATACCCCATTGTCACCATGGGTATCCACATGCAAGTAATACATCAAGTGTTCTCATATCCAAAATATTCAATCCGACAATAATGAAACCTCAAAGGAAAAGACTGAATTCATCACAAGAAGATAGAGAGGGAAGAAACACCATATGATCCAACTATATTAACAAAGCTCGTGGTACATCAAGATCGTGCCAAATCAAGAACACGAGAGAGAGAGATCAAACACATAGCTACTGGTACATACCCTCAACCCCGAGGGTGAAATACTCCCTCCTTGTCATGGAGACCATCGGGATGATGAAGATGCCCTTCGGCGATGATTTTCCCGTCCGGCAGGATGCCAGAACAGGGATTCGGATAAGATCGCTTTGGAACAGAGGCTTGCGGCGGCGGCATGGAAGTTCTAGGTTTCTTTTCGCAGTTTTCTATATTTATAGGATTTTTTTAGCGTTGGATTCACGCCAGGGGGCCCACGAGGGAGCGACAAGCTCGGTAGGTGCGTCCTGGGGGGGAGGGCACGCCCCCAGGCTTGTCGCTTCCTCGTGAGGCTTCTGGTCCTTCCTCGAAGCTTCGGGGGTCTCTTTTGGTCCACAAAAAATCACCGTAAATTTTCAGCCCAATCCGAGAACTTTTATTTCTGCACAAAAAACAACACCACGGTAGTTCTGCTGAAAATAGCGTCAGTCCGGGTTAGTTCCATTCAAATCATACCAAAACCATATAAAATTGATGTAAACATGGCATGAATACTTCATAAATTATAGATACGTTGGAGACGTATCAGCATCCCCAAGCTTAATTCCTGCTCGTCCTCGAGTAGGTAAATGATAAATGAAATAATTTATGAAGTGTGAATGCTAGCATAGTGCATAAGTTTGCTCAATGATAATTTCAATCACTTTTCCTAGCATCATAATAACAACTCTTTCTCATAAAACTCATCATGAGAAAGTAGCGATTGATTCACATGTTATGGTTTAAACAATACATTCTCTTGAAACTTAACAAGCTATGTTCTTAGTCACCAAACAATTTCATTGCATCTCATTTTCAACAAAGTCTAAGTAAGAGCTCCACATACTCAATTATCATATAGTCTTCTATGATTGCTAATACTCAAAGCATATTTTTAGAACAAATAGCATCCATCGAACACAGAGAAAGATAGGGGCTTGATGTTTCACCTCCCAACTCATTTATCATAGAGATAATTGCCAACAATAATAAATAATGATCAAATATATTTGAATGGATATATGTGCCTGGATCTATCCCCACCACATTATGCTTGCCAACTAGAGAATAGGTTGGAATAAGAAGTTGACTCACCAAAAATAAATAGCATGGAAGTAAATAGCATAACAGTAAATAGAATGTCCCTTCGCAGAGGGAAGCATGGATTTGAAGAGGTGCCAGAGCTCATTGCTTAAAACAGAGATGAATACATTTTGAGTGGTGTGCCTTTCCTGTCAATGTCACGACTAAGGTATTCAATATCTTCCATGATAAACACATTATTGGCGGTTCCCATGCAGAAATGAAAATTTTAACCCCCCCTCAACCATTCAAACACAAGCCATGGCTAGCCGAATTCACGGGTGCCCTTCAAACTTTCAACTTTCCAGGGCGAGCTTTTGTTTTATTATATATATATATTTTTCTTTTTATTTAGCGGTACTGGGCATCCCAATTACCAGTCTCTCTCGTGCAATGACAAGTAAATAAACACCCATCATGAGAATAACCCGCTCAGCATGGAAGATACTGACCGCCCCGTCGCTCCATGAGCGGTACGGGCACACAAAACAGATGTTTATTTGAAGGTTTTAGAGATGGCACATGCAAATTTACTTGGAACCGCAGGGTAATACCGTATATAGGTAGGTATGGTGGACACTTATGGAAGAAACTTGGTTCAAGGGTTTTGGATGCACAAGCAGTATTTCCGCTTAGTACAGAAATTTTGGCTAGCAAAAGATTCTAAACAAGCACCACATGTTAGAGGATCCATAACAATACAACTTCTATGCAAATATACCCAAACATAACTCATTACGTTGTCTTCCTTGTCCAACTTCAACTACTTGATCAAGGTTGAAAATAATTAATGGGTATTCACAATCATGAAAGATGTCCAAGATAATATATTTGTATGTGAAATTTCTCTTCCATATACTAATCATTCATGAATTCCTTGTATGACCAATATTATGATTGTCAAATTTCAATAGATTTTACTTTCTAAACCCAATGTAAAATATTACTAAGCATATGGAACATATATAATTTTAGATTTATGATATTCAATTCATTCAACAATTCACTCTTAGGATATAAGTGTAGCACAAGAGTGAATGACAAACTACTCCAAAATATATAAGTGAAGATCAATGAGTTGTTAAACAATTAAGTAGCTATGTGAAGACTCTCTCTCCAAATAAAGATTTCAGATCTTCATAATTTTATTCAAACAGCAAACAAAATGAAAATAAAAGGACACTCGAAGAATAGCACATATCATGTGAACAAGTAAAAACTTAGGCTAACCGATAGGTGTTGATGAAGAAAGGTGGGATGCCTACCGGGGCATCCCCAAGCTTAGTTGCTTGAGACTTCTTTGAATATTAACTTGGGATGCCTTGGGAATCCCCAAGCTTGAGCTCTTGTGTCTCCTTAATTCCTCTCATATCACGGTTTCTCCTAAATCTTAAAAACTTCATCCACACAAAACTCAACAAGAACTCATGAGATAAGTTAGTATAAATCAACTCAAAACCTTAACATTCTCTACTGTAGTAAATCTCTAAAATTATAACTAAACATTGCACACTAAATGCCTCTGCATATTTAATACTCCTATCCACAAATAGAAACATTAAATAGGCAAACATATGCAAACAATGCAACTATAACAGCAATCTGCCAAAACAGAACAGTCTGTAAAGGGGGAATAAAAATTCATACTTACCTAACTCCAAAACTTCTGCAAAATTTCCACATGACAGAGAACTCATGCATTCTTACTGTGTAAAAATTTCAGATTTTTATCATGTTCTGACTATTCAGTAATATTCTGGACATAACAGAAAACTTTCTGTTTTCAAACAGCAACACATAAACTTGCAAACTGAGCATGGTAAAGGCTATACTTGGAATTTTATTGAAATAAAAGGTACACAAAATTATTATTCATAACATAAAGAAAATCTAAATAAAATAAAATGACGCTCCAAGCAAAACTCATATTATGTGACGAATAAATATATAGCTCCAAGTGACGTATACCGATAATGCTGGAGACAAAAGAGGGGATGCCTTCTGGGGCATCCCCAAGCTTAGACACTTGAGTCTTCCTTGAATATTACCTTGGGGTGCCTTGGGCATCCCCAAGCTTAGGATCTTGCCACTCCTTATTTTCCTCATATCGATATCTCACCCAAAACTTGAAAACTTCAATCACACAAAACTTAACGAAACTTCATGAGATGGGTTAGTATGAAAATAAATCATTCACTTAGGTACTGTCAATAAAAGATTCATAATTGTTCTCATATAATTCCTATTGTATTCTATCATTTCCACAATTTATATTACTCAATATAAGCTATGGAAACACTAAAACAAGCAAACTATGCAATAAAAACAGAATCTGTCAAAAACAGGACAGTCTGTAAATGAAGAATTAATATTCATACTTATGTATCTCCAAAAATTCTGAAAAATTAGGAAAACGTAAAACATTTGTAACCAAATACTATGTAAAAATTTCAGAATTTTTTCACGCTCCAGTACAGAATAGAAATTCCATCATTGGACGCAAAAGTTTCTGTTTTTGCACAGAATCAAATCAACAAGTATCGACACTATTCCAAAGGCTTTACTTGGCACATTATTGAAAGAAAACATATTAAACATGATTAATACAGTAACTTAATCATGTGTACACACAAAAACAGTAGGTATAAATATTGGGTTGTCTCCCAACAAGCGCTTTTCTTTAATGCCTTTTTAGCTAGGCATGATGATTTCAATGATACTCACATGAAAGTAAAGAATCGAAACACAATGGGAGCATCATGAAACATATGGCAAGCACATTTAAGCCTAACCCACTTCCTATGCATAGGGATTTTGTGAGCAAACAATTTATGGGAGCAAGAATGAACTAGCATAGGAAGGTAAAACAAGCATAACTTCAAAACTTTCAACACATAGAGAGGAAACTTGATGTTGTTGAAATATATAAATGCATATCTTCCCCTCTCATGATAATTTTCAGTAGCATCATGAATGAATTCAACAATATAACTATCACATAAAGCATTCTTTTCATGATCTACAAGCATACAAATTTTATTACTCTCCACGTAAGCAATTTCATTCATAATAGTGGAGTATCATATGAAACTTGAATACTATAAATTGTTTCCACATTAAAAGAGCAATGTTCAGTAAAAGGGTATTCATAATTATGAAAAGTTTTATAATAATAATCATCACTACTTTTTATAACATAAGTATCATCGCAATAATCATCATAAGTAGCAACTTCGTTGCCATCATAATCAATTGAAACCTCTTCCAAAGTTGTGGATTCAACATTAAATAAAGTCATGACCTCTCCAAATCCACTTTTATCATTATTATAAAATTGAACACCCTCCAAAATAGTGGGATAATTATTACCTAAAGTTGACACTCTTCCAAACTGTCGTGCGTACGACCATCTATGGGGCCATCTAGCCCCTTTGCAGTTCGGCTAGGGAGATCGACGAGCACAAAGAGCAGAACCAGCAGGAGGGCGCAAGAGATTTACCCATGTTCGGGCCACCGTGAGGTGTAAAACCCTACTCCTGCTTTGTATATTGGATGTGTATGAGGACAAGTACAAGGAGCGCTTCTCCCGGCAAGGTCTAGAGAGAGCAGCTACGCATGCAAGTTGTGCAAAAGATCGATCAGGCAATCTCTGTAATGGTTGCCCTGGCCCTCCTTTTATAGCTCAAGGGGTTACCACAGTGGCAAAACAGTCATTACAAGTTGATTAGATAGCAAACAGTGCTATCATACCTAACTCTGCCAGTTTAGGTCAAAAGCAATAAATGCAACGTTAGGTGTCATGTGGAGGAGTAATCCCGGCAAGGTTTCTGCACCGCTCGCCCAGCTACCTCCTATTAACTTGACACGCCTTCTGGACGGTTGTCATTAATGGCAAACCTCCTTCCAGCATGCTGACACATGCCCGACAAATCTCACCTAACTGCCTGCGGGCTCGACACCTCGTCGATTAGCGACTGGCTGCTCGATGAGGTGGAGCACTAACAACTAGCGAGAGCTTGCCAGCACAGAGCTTGCCGGGCCTTCACCTTGCCGGCTCGGCCTTGCCGGCAAAGGTTATCTTTGGTGTAGAACTTGATGTTTTGTCTTGATCTTCTCTTTAGTGGCTTCTGCAACTGGGTCTTGAATCTTGGTGTTTGGCAGTTTACGGCAAGCCTTGGCCGGCAGGGAAGCTACCACTGTCTATGCATAAGTCAGGGTATAAAATACCCATCTTTTATACACCGACACAAACCCACTTTCATTAATATTGTAATCATCATAGATAGGAGGCATGCCATCATCATAATAAATTTGCTCATCAAAAGTAGGGGGAATAAAAAGATCATCCTCATTAAGCATAGCATACCCAAGCTTGGGACAAACATTAATTGCAGCAAATAAATTCTCAAACATGTCATTCCAATCAAACACAGCATCCCCAAGCTTATGGGTTTGCATATCATTAGCATAATCACTATTATCATCAATAGTATGAATAGCACCAATAGTATAACAGTCATCATAATTTCCCAAGTTGGTGCTAAAAAGATTTTCAAGATCATAAGAAGTATCATTATTTTTTGAATCATAATTGTCACACCAAGTAATAGGCATAACAAAATCATCCTCAAGTGTATCATCTTTCTCAATTATTTTTGATTCATGCTCATGGGGCACAACAATAGGAGCAACATTATTTGGGAGAGATACCTTTTTACCTTTACTTTTTCTTCTTTTCTTCTTCTTCTCCACATTATGTGTGGGTTTAATCAATTTTTCCGAGCTTCTTATTGAAGAGATTGGTTGGGTAGGAAGCTCCTTCTCGTCACCTGTTTCATCACAAGAGACAATAGGAGGGAAAGTGGAAATCTTTACCCTTTCATTAGTATTCCTTTTATATTCTATTGGTTTTCCCGTCTTTCTACAGTTGGCAATATAAGCATCATCATTGCAATTTACCACACAAAACATATAGATTTCCTGTAGACTAGTTTCAGTATAATCTGTGAATATGAATGCTTCAAATTAACTATTTTTATGTGACAATTCTTCACACCCCAAAAATAAAAAAAGTTCAAGGGTGATTAAGTTATTACAATATTTGGCCATGATTCGATCATGAAAAAGCATGCATTGAAAATTAAGATGACCAACTTTATTGCAAAGTTCACAAGTAATGGGATAAAGAGAACATAATTTTGTACCAAATTCATCTATCACTTTAAGCCACCAATTGGTTTTATCATGTTTATGCTTCTTACAAAATCTATCATCCCTATAAGGCATGTCTTCACAAACTTTATGCACTCCACAAAAATTTACATGCTTATAAGAACCCTTTTTATGATGACTAGTACAATCATCATTAGTGTTATGGATATTCATATCAAGCACACTAACAACATTGCAATCATGCTTATCATTCAAAGATTTTATGCCATACATTTTATTGAATTCTTCTTCTAACACTTTAGCACAATTTTCCGATCCATGATTTTCAAGAAAGACATTATAAAGATGAAGCATTTGAGGCAACCTCAATTCCATATTTTTGTAGTTTTCTTTTATAAAACAAAACTATTGATAAAACAAGAAACTAAAAGATTCAATTGCAAGATCTAAAGATATACCTTCAAGCACTCACCTCCCCGGCAACGGCGCCAGAAAAGAGCTTGATGTCTACTACGCAACTTTATTCTTGTGGACGTTGTTGGGCCTCCAAGTGCAGAGTTTTGTAGGACAGCAACAAATTTCCCTCAAGTGGATGACCTAAGGTTTATCAATCTGTGGGAGGCGTAGGATGAAGATGGTCTATCTCAAACAACCCTGCAACCAAATACAAGAAATCTCTTGTATCCCCAACACACCCAATACAATGGTAAATTGTATAGGTGCACTAGTTCGGCGAAGAGATGGTGATACAAGTGTACTATGGATAGTAGATATAGGTTTTTGTAATCTGAAAATATAAAAACAACAAGGTAGCAAGTGATAAAACGGAGCACAAACGGTATTGCAATGCTTAGAAACAAGGCCTAGGGTTCATACTTTCACTAGTTCAATCTCTCAACAGTGCTAACATAATTGAATCATATAGAAATCCCTCAACGTGCGACAAAGAATCACTCCAAAGTTCCTATCAAGCGGAGAACATAAGAAGAAATTGTTGTAGGGTCTGAAACCACCTCAAAGTTATCCTTTCCGATCAATCTATTGAGCCATCCCTATAAGTGTCACAAACAGCCCTAGAGTTCGTACTAAAATAACACCATATGATACGCATCAACCAACTCTAATGTCACCTAGATACTCCAATGTCACCACAAGTATCCGTGAGTTGATTATTCGATATGCATCAAACAACTTCAGAATCATAATATTCAATCCACACAAAGAACTTCAAAGAGTACCCCAAAGTTTTTATCGGAGAAAGCAAGATGAAAACGTGTACCAACCCATATGCCTAGATTACCCCAAGGTCACAAGAATCCGCAAGTTAATTAACAAAACATACATCAAGTGACTCAATAGAATACCCCATTGTCACCATGGGTATCCACATGTAAGACATACATCAAGTGTTCTCAAATCCGAAATATTCAATCCGACAATAACGAAACCTTACAGGAAAAGACTCAATTCATCACAAGAAGATAGAGAGGGAAGAAACACCATATGATCCAACTATATTAACAAAGCTCGCGGTACATCAAGATCATGCCAAACCAAGAACACAAGAGAGAGAGAGATCAAACACATAGCTACTGGTACATACCCTCAGCCCCGAGGGTGAACTACTCCCTCCTCGTCATGGAGACAGTCGGGGTGATAAAGATGGCCTCCGGCAATGATTTCCCCCTCCGGCGGGATGCCGGAATAGGGCTCCGGATGAGATCGCTTCGGAACAGAGGCTTGCGGCGGCGACGTGGAAGTTCTAGGTTTATTTTCAGGATTTTCTATATTTATAGGATTTTCAGCGTTGGATTCACGCCAGGGGGGCCCACGAGGGAGCGACAAGCTCGGTAGGCGCGCCCTGGGGGGAGGGCGCGCCCCCTAGGCTTGTCGCTTCCTCGTGAGGCTTTTGGTCCTTCCTCGAAGCTTCGGGGGTCTCTTTTGGTCCAAAAAAAATCACCGTAAATTTTTAGCCCAATCTGAGAACTTTTATTTCTGCACAAAAAACAACACCACGGTAGTTCTGCTGAAAACAGCGTCAGTCCGGGTTAGTTCCATTCAAATCATACCAAAACCATATAAAATTGTTGTAAACATGGAATGAATACTTTATAAATTATAGATACGTTGGAGATGTATCAGTCACCCTTCTTGATGTTATGCTAAGGACTCCGCTGGCCAATGAACGATCCACCAAGAGCGACAGCTTGGATATCGGCTATGAGTTTGTAACCGTACGTAGTGGTAACACTACAAACAATATTATTCGGCTTTCTCTTGAATGGATGTGTATGTGGTAAATAAAGGGGACTGATCAAAAGAGCTCGAAAGAGACATTATTGCTAAAGGTCCATAGTTCCCAAACATTAAGCCACAGCGAAAAACTATGCATGATCACTTATTTGGCATAATCTCCTTCACGTGACAATCAAAGTTCCAGCAAACAATGATTGAAACAAAGTGTTTAAGAGCCTAGAGGAGGAGACAATTGTGGGTGTGCTCATGAGCACTTGAGCATCATATTTCACTACATGCTTTCTACTCCCTAACTTATGTTTTCATGGCTCTATCTAAAGAAACTCTTCCGTGCATTCCCGGCAAGCAAGTGTTGTCTAGATTAAATGAAATGAAGTGTTGCAAAGCTGTTTTATCTAGTAGATCAGAAAATTTGTGTTGATTATCTTTGCTTCACTAACACTTGCACTATAACCATGCCACTTCTATATCTATGATAAGTTTTCAGGTCAAGAAGCGGAGGGCTAGCTATGTAGGCATACCGAACGTAAGTGAACCAAAACCTTCTCATTATTTCGGTTTAAACAACTGAGTTCCTTATGCTTCAGATTTCTCTCTATGTTGCTCGAGGACGATCAAATTTAAGCTTGGGGGAGTTGATGAGTGATATTTTTACACTCATTTCAACCTTGTTTAAACTGAGATATTTCATTAAAAGAGAGATATTCGCTCCAATATTGCCACTAATGACTAATGAATGCAAAGGATTCCACAAATCCTCTCTTTGATATTTTTCCACAGGAAATGGGCTAAAAAGGGAAGAAATCACTTGGGAGAAAGGAAAGGAAGGAAAATGGAGAAGGAATAAGTCACCAGGAGGCGCTAAGAGGCCACCAGAGTCAAAGACGGCGTTCCATGCGACTGCACGCACTCGCATGAGCGGTCGTTTGGCGTGGAAACCGAGGTAGGTCGTCCACCTGAACAACTTTTATAAAGGGGACCCCGTCAAAATGCCAACAGAACAACGTCGAGCACAGCCAGAACCTCTTCATCATCATCTTCATCCAAAAACCCTAGCCACCGCCATTTTCATCTCCATAGCCATCTCCACCACCATAGTGCTCTCTCATCTAGTTCATACTTGTAATCGTGCATCGCACAAGGCATCCATTGTAAGACATATTGCAATCAATCAATCCCAAGATGTGTTCTTCAATGTTTTCTTCTCACGATCTGATCTCCATGTGTGAGTAGTTCGGTAAGGAATGGGGTGAGGCATGAGCCTTGCAACCCCAGGTATTTGGTGAAGGGATCAATGGAAGCCTTTGACATAACGTCCCGTATGTGTGAAATAAAATTGTTTTTTGAAGTGTCTCTTGTCTTGTCCGCGATCTTCATCCCTGCAGGTACCCAGGATCATGGAGATTGAGCACCGGTGAGGCAAGGAGCAAGGGGACCATGAACTGTTATACTGAACACCGGTGACAGTAAGGTTTAGTAGGGTAAGATCGATCATATCCTTGGGGATTCATGAGGTGTAGTCATTAAACACCCAATGCTTTTGTCTGATATTATTATCTTAATTATCGGGGCAACCCCACGAGATGGATAGGGCCTTCGGTAGCACAACTGATTCTTGATGCAGGACTCGTGCCGGTCAAGATGTTATTTGGACACATCCCCCACTCCGATACGAAGCAAGCACATCTTGATGGGTGACTTGCCGAGCACAAACTAATATCATTTTTGATCCCAACACCAATACATGGTTGTAAGCATTAAGACCTCATCCCCATACCTTATTTTTATTATAAGTGTTTGAATCACAATTTGCTTGCTGATCCGGTCAAAAGCTGGATTTGACACTTTGGCAAAAGCTTGCTAGAGACCATTGCTTTAAGGGAATCTTCCTCTCGTGGCTTCGATACCCAGGATCACCTCTGGGGAAATAGGTGCGAGATACCCTTTCTTGTTCCAATACCTGATCACTAAAAAGGAGATATCAATGCTTCTATTTGTTAGTGTATGTTTCATCAACCAGTGCCACTATTACAGTAATCTCACTTTCTCAATATGTCTGTCAACAGGGATGCTCGATTTTAGTGGAACTGCACAAAGACCTTTGGTGGTTCATTGCCTCGACTGCTGATACGTCTCCATCGTATCTACTCTTCCAAACACTTTTGCTCTTGTTTTGGACTCTAATTTGCATGATTTGAATGAAACTAACCCGGACTGACGTTGTTTTTAGCAGAACTACCATGGTGTTGTTTTTGTGCAGAAATGAAAGTTCTCGGAATTGAACGAAACTTTTTAGAGATTTTTTATGGAATATATAAAATTATTGGCGCAAGAATCAACAGAAGAGGGGCCACTTGTTGCTCAGAAGGCAACAGGGCGCGACCCCCCCTAGGGCGTGGCCTGATGCCTTGTGGGGCCCATGGAGGTCCGTCTGACCTAATTCCAACGCTATAAATTCTCTTTCCTCTAGAAAAAAAATAAGAGAATAAGTTTCATCGTGTTTTATGATACGGAGCCGCCGCTACCTCCTGTTCTTCATTGGGAGGGCTGATCTGGAGTCCGTTCGGGGCTCCGGAGAGGGGGATTCGACGCCGTCGTCATCATCAACCATCCTCCATCACCAATTTCATGATGCTCACCAATTTCATGAATATATTTGTGTTCTTGATCCTATCTTGCAAGTTGTACGCACCTATTACGTGTTATGATCCGCATACCCCAAGGTGACAATAATTGGGATTCTTTCTGGTGATTACTGTAGTTTGAGGAGTTCATGTATTCACTAAGTGCTAATGCTTTGTTCCGGTTATCTATTAAAAGGAGGACTTAATATCCCTTAGATTTCCTTATGGACCCCGCTGCCATGGGAGGGTAGGACAAAAGATGTCATGCAAGTTCTTACTATAAGCACGTATTTCTATATACGGAATACATGCCTACATTACATTGATGAATTGGAGCTATTGTGTATCGCCCTAGGTTATGACTGTTATATGATGAATGTCATCCAACATAATTATCCATCATTGATCCAATGCCTATGCTTTTCGCATATTGATCTTTGCTAAGTTACTTTCGTTGTTGCCGATGTTACAATCACTACAAAACTACTATTGTTACTGTCTTTGTTACTATTGCTACTGTTACTACTGCTATCAAAACTATCATACTACTGTGGTACTAAACACTTTGCTGCAGATATTTAGTTTTCCAGGTGTGGTTGAATTGACAACTCAACTGCTAATACTCGCAAATATTCTTTGGCTCCCCTTGTGTCGAATCAATAAATTTGGGTGAAATACTACCCTCGAAGATTGTTGCGATCCCCTATACTTGTGGGTTATCAAGACCTTTTTCTGGCGCTGTTGCCGGGGAGCATAGCTCTATTTGTTGAGTCACTTGGGATTTATATCTGTTGATCACTATGAGGAATCTAAAAGACGCTAAGACCAAGATCGTCCCCTCTATGACTAGAGGAGGTAAGGAACTGCCATCACACTCTGCACTTGATTCACCTTCTGTTTTGAGTAGGCTTGCGACACCACCACCTGCTATTCATTCTGATATGTCGCAAGTAATTGATGACACAACTTCTGCTATAAATGAAACTATTAATGATGCTAGTACTATGCTTGATGATACAGTGCCATTAGGTGAATTTCTTGATGAACAAATTGCTAAAGCTAAAGAAATTGAAAATGTTGAAACTCTTGAAAATTATGATTCACCTATTATGCCTAGTCCTCCTACTAGAGTTGAAATGCCCAAGATACCTGATGGTTATGTTTGTAATGATAGAGATGATGTTAGAAAATTGTTGGCTAAGTTAAAAGAAAAGTCTATGATGGGGAGAATGAAATATGATCCTAAGTTTGCTACCTCTCCTGTCTTTGTTACTGATAAGGATTATGAATTCTCTGTTGATCCTGAGCTGATTACTTTGGTTGAATCTGATCCTTTTCATGGTTATGAATCTGAAACTGTTGTGGCACATCTTACTAAGTTGAATGATATAGCCACCCTATTTGCTCATGAGGAAAAAATTCACTTTTACTATATTCTTAAGTTGTTTCCTTTCTCATTAAAGGGTGATGCCAAGAAATGGTTCAATACTCTTGCTCCTGGTTGTGTGCGTAGTCCCCAGGATATGATTTATTACTTCTCTGAAAAATATTTTCCTGCTCATAAGAAACAAGCTGCCTTATAGGAAATATTTAACTTTGTGCAAATTGAAGAAGACTCTCCCACAAGCTTGGGGGAGGCTTCTCCAATTACTTAATGCTTTGCCTGATCATCCTCTTAAGAAGAATGAAATACTGGATATCTTTTATAACGGACTAACCGATGCTTCTAGGGACTACCTAGATAGTTGTGATGGTTCTGTTTTCAGGGAACGAACTGTTGGACATGCTGAAGAACTATTGAATAATATATTGAGAAATGTTGATGATTGGACACTTCCTGAACCACCATCTAAGCCAACTCCAAAGAAGAGAGGTATTCCATTCCTCAGTCCGGAAGATATGCAAGAAGCTAAGAAATCTATGAAGGAAAAAGGTATTAAAGCAGAAGATGTTAAGAATCTACCACCTATTGAAGAAATACATGGGCTTGATATCCCGACACATGTAGTAGAGGTAAATTCTCTTCATAGATTCAATGAAAGTGATATTCCCTATAATAAATTTGCTAGTCAATACTTGGATGAATTTGATAACTACATCGTTAAGCAAGAGAATTTCAATATGTACGTTAGCAATCAATTAAAAAGAAATGCCTTCATGATAGATCGCTTGAGTGATTTGATGTTTAGAACTGCTAATGATGTTAAATGCTTAAGTAAACATGCCTCTATGGTCCAGACTCAGTTAGAACAAATTGCTAAGTCACAAAATGCTTTGCTTGATGAGATGAATAATAAAATGAATGATCATGCTGTTAGAGTTGTTACTAGAGGAGGTAGAATGACTCAGGATCCTCTATATCGTGAAGGTCATGCTAAAAGAATTGAGCAAGATTCTCAAAGAAATAATATTGATGCACCTAGTTCATCTAAGAAGAAAAAGAAGAATGATAGGACTTTGCATGCTTCTAGTGAACCTAAGATAGAAAAACCTCCCGAGAATCAAAATGATGTTTCTATTTCTGATGCTGATACACAATCTGGTAATGAACATCCACCTAGTGATAGTGATAATGATAATGATAATGTTCATGTTGATGCTCAACCAGATAATGATGTAGAAATATAACATGATGATGATCTTGATAACCCACCTCCTAAGAATAAAAGATATGATAAAAGAGACTTCGTTGCTAGAAAACATGGAAAGGAAAGAGAACCATGGGTTCAAAAACCTATGCCTTTTCCTACTAAACCTTCTAGAAATAAAGATGAGGAAGACTTTGAGCGCTTTGTCGAAATGCTTAGGCCTGTCTTTTTGTGCACTCGCTTGATTGATATGTTGAAAATGTCTCCATACGCTAAATATATGAAAGATATTGTCACTAATAAAAGAAAGATACCCAAAGCTGAAATTTCCACCATGCTTGCAAATTATTCTTTTAAGGGTGGAGTACCTAAAACGTTAGGAGATCCGGGAATACCTACTATACCATGCTCCATTAAAAGAAGTTATGTTAAAACTGCTCTATGTGATTTAGGAGCCGGTGTTAGTGTTATGCCTTTCTTTTTATATAAAAGACTTGATTTAAAATAAGCTTACACCTACTGAAAAATCTTTGCAAATGGCTGATAAATCAACTGCTATACCTATTGGAATTTGCGAGGATGTGCCCGTTGTTGTTGCAAATGTTACTATCTTAACAGACTTTGTTATACTTGATATGCCCGAGGACGACAATATGTCGATTATCCTTGGAAGACCCTTTTTGAATACTGCAGGGACTATTATTGATTGCAACAAAAGTAAGGTCACTTTTCATGTCAATGGTAATGAGAATACGGTCTATTTTCTAAGGAAACAAAGTTCGGTGAATGGTATCAATTGTATTGAAAACGTTTCGACAATCACTATTGGAGGATTTAAATTTCCTGTTCCTACTGTCAAAAAGAAATATGAAATTCTTATTGTTGGGGAGATGCATATCCCAGTTCGGCTAACTTAGTGTTATACGAAAGTTCTCCGGTTTCATGTTACTAGGAAATAGTTTGTTAATAAGACTTGATCAACCTTATTAATGGATTCTTTTTGAGGGCATGTAGTCGATGAATTTAGTAAGCACAACTTTCTGTAACCATAATTTGCTCTCTGTTATTTATAGTTTAATAAAGTAAAATGCCATGATTATCCTGTTTTCTGAATTATCCGTGCAATAAAAAAATGGCCCAAAAATAAAAGTGTTCAGAATGCAATAAAAATTTAACATGTTTTTTCTGGAATATTTAAGAATTTTTGGCACTGAAAACAACCCAGGGGGTGCGCCTGTTGCTCACAAGGCAACAAGGCACGGCCACCCCCCAGGGCGCGCCAAGATGCCTTGTGGGTCCCACAGGGACCCACTTACTTATCTCTTCAGCCCACTTCATCTCCTACCTCTAGAAAAAAATTGTGGTAGCTCTCTCTCTCTCCCTCTCGTGTTCTTACTCCCAAACCTGAGATTTTCGATCTCTTTGCTCGGAGCTCCATTTCCGAAACTGTTTTGAGGGATTGCTCCTTGGTATGTGACTCCTTGTGACACCCCGATTTTGGGCCCTTTCTTTTGGATTTCTTCGAATTTTTATTTGGAATTTCTTTTCTGTGGCTCTGTGGTCTTCAAACCGGGGAAGATCATCTCTTCTTCCTCTCCCTAGTGGCTTGTCACTCTCAAATCTTTCCCAAGACCATGTCATTTCCATCTTAGCCCACCCCTAATCTTTATCCCTTGGGAATATTCCTTTTTCTATTAAAGGAATAATCCTGTTTGCCCTGGGTTGTGAAGCAACCTATATTTCTGTCTTTCCTAAAATTCCCCCAAAATTCTCAAAATTACTTTGGACCATATGGACCTTGGATATGTAAAAATATTCAAGATTCCACGCTCATGGTGAGCACACCATCCAATCTTTGTTTCTGGTCAGAAATTCAGTTTGTGAAGCAACTATATTTTATATGGTTTCATAAATTCTGAAATTTTACCAGGACATTATCCTACTTATATAACCTCCCTCCACCAAATTTGGGATTATTTCATTCATCCAATATTTCTCTATAATTCCCCCAAGTTTCTGTCCAGAGGAAATGTGGCACCCCGGCTCAAAGGAACCGGAACACCCCGTATTCCAGCCCAGAGATCAAGTCTTCTGGAATACGGCACTGCTTGGCATAGAACAAATCAGTTCTTTAATACAAATAATTGAGGTGCAAAGGTTTGGGGTATTACAAAAGGGTTACATCGACACGACAATACTATGCCGACAAGGGTAGCCTTATGCTAGCAGCGGAACAACTCATAGCAGCGGAACAACTTCTAGGAGCGGAACAACGACGATGGTGATGGACTCCACTCCGCAGGGACTCTGGCTGGGACACATCCTAGTTCGCAACTCGGAATCCTTGGCCTACGCAAACATGGCAGCACCTGCAAACTGGCATGACACGCCAGGTGAGTACTTTGAATGTACTCGCAAGCTCACAACAAACAAGAGCATCAAGGCAAAGCAACATCACAGTAGTCATCATTATATTAGGGCCAGTTGTTATTAAAAGAGTAGAAGAAAATATTAAACATGTTATCTCTGAATTATCTGCAATAGTCACCATTGTTTAAGGTCACAGAGACCACCTTACCCTTGACTATTCAGTCAAACCATCTACTCTCATGATCCACTCGCGATCGTCTCAATATCATTTGACGGTCATTGTCGAGATCATTACCAAGACTATCAACGGCCTTCTGCCAAGTGGTTACCATGCTATACCAAGACGAGTTCTTCCATCATTAACAAGTCATTCCATCATTGGTGTTGATCAGACAGTGTGACTTAGTACGAACCGTGTCCAATACCGTGGACGCGGCTATTCGAATAGATTCTTACACTCTGCAGAGGTTGCACACTTCACCCACACCATGGACATTCGTCCAACAAAACTTGCCTAACCCGTGACCCTTCTATCGTACCACCGACATGTCCTCTCTGAGGTCATCCCCTGGGTGGCCCCTGTGTCACTGATACGTCTCCAACGTATCTATAATTTATGAAGTATTCATGCCATGTTTATTATAGTTTTGTATGATTTTGGTGCACTTTTATATGGATTTTATATGATTTTCATGGACTAACATATTGACCTAGTGCCCAGTGTCAGCTGCTGTTTTCTGCCTGTTTTTGGATTTCCAGAAAATCTATATCAAATGAAGTCCAAATGCAGCGAAACTTTTTGACGATTTTTTCTGCAACATAAGAGACACTAGAAGCTTCGGGAGGTGGCCAGAAGACCCACAGGGGTCCCACGAGCCACTAGGGCGCGCCACCCCCCCAGGCGCGCTCTGGTGCCTTGTGGGCCCCCTGTGCCCCTTCTTTGCATGATTCCAACGCCAAAAAATCATATATATTCAGAAACCCCTGAAAGTTAACCTAGATGAGTTTTTACGCAACCGCAAGCCTCTGTACCTCCACGATCTAATCTACAGCCCTTTTCCGGCACCCTGCCAGAGTTGGAAAATCATCACCGGAGGCCATCTTCATCATCCCGGCGGTCTCCATGACGAGGAGGGAGTAGTTCACCCTCGGGGCTGAGGGTATGTACTAGTAGCTATGTGATTGATCTCTCTCTCTCGTGTTCTTGATATGGCATGATATTGATGTATCACGAGCTTTGTTAATATAGTTGGATCATATGGTGTTTCTTCCCTCTCTATCTTTGTTGTGATGAATCGAATCTTTTCCCTTTGAGATTTCGTTATTGTCAGATTGAATATTTCAGATTTGAGAACACTTGATGTATGTCTTGCATATGAATACACGTGGTGACAATGGGGTATTATATTGATTCACTTGATATATGTTTTGGCACTCAACTCGCGGATTCCCGAGGTGACATTGGGGTAATCTATGCATATGGGTTGATGCACGTTTTCATTATCTTTTCCCCGATAGAAACTTTGGGGTGCTCCTTGGAGTTCTTTGTGTTGGATTGAATATTATGAATCTGAAGTTGTTTGATGCATATCGTATAATCAACTCACGGATACTTGTGGTGACATTGGAGTATCTAGGTGACATTAGAGTTGGTTGATATGTGTCATATGGTGTTATTTTAGTACGAACTCTAGGGCCGTTTGTGACACTTATAGGGATGGCTCGATAGATTGATCGGAAAGGATAACTTTCAGGTGGTTTCGTACCCTACAACAATTTCTATCTTATGTTCTCCGCTAATAGGAACTTGGGAGTGATTCTTTATCGCACGTTGAGGGATGGTTATATGATCCAATTATGTTAGCATTGTTGAGAGATTGCACTAGTGAAAGTATGAACCCTAGGCCTAGTTTTTAAGCATTGCAATACCGTTTGTGCTCACTTTTGTTACTTGCTACCTTGCTGTTTTTATATTTTCAGATTACAAAAACCTATATCTTCTATCCATACTACACTTTTATCACCATCTCTTCGCCGAACTAGTGCACCTATACAATTTACCATTGTATTGGGTGTGTTGGGGACACAAGAGACTCTTTGTTATTTGGTTGCAGGGATGTTTGAGAGATACCATCTTCAACCTACGCCTCCCACAGATTGATAAACCTTAGGTCATCCACTTGAGGGAAAATTGCTACTGTCCTACAAAACTCTGCGCTTGGAGGCCCAACACGAGTCTACAAGAATAAGTTGTGTAGTAGACATCAAGCTCTTTTCTGGCGCCGTTGCCGGGGAGGTGAGTGCTTGAAGGTATATCTTTAGATCTTGCAATCGAATCTTTTAGTTTCTTGTTTTATCACTAGTTTGGTTTATAAAAGAAAACTACGAAAAAATATGAAATTGAGGTTGCCTCATATTATTCGTCTTTATAATGTTTTTCTTGAAAATGATGGATTAGAAAATTGTGCTCAATTAATAGAAGAAGAATTCAATATAATGTTTGGCATAAAATCTTTGAATGATGAGCATGATTCCAATGTTGCTAGTATGAATTCTTTGAATATCCATGATGCTAATTGAAAGCACATTTGCTCCCTTGGTGGTTTTGGTAATTCATAATATATATCTCATTGAACTAATGTCCATTCAAGTTAAAGATTTCAGTATGTTCAATGATTGACATGGCAAGAACTAGAGATGTGGACACCTCAAAATGCTAAGGACAAGGATTGGCAAAAGATCAAGACTCTACATTTTTGGTTTAGTGATCCAAGATCACATTGAGTCCATAGCAAAGCCAATACTATTAAAAGGGGATGAGGTGTTGCTTAATGGTCTTTTCGCTCAAGTGCTTAGTGACAGTGTTCCAAAACCCTCAACCACTTTCTCCATCCAAATATGTCCAAAACCTACATTCCAACTCGGCCTCACCGAAATTCTCTATCCGGAGCCACCGAGTTCATCTGGACTTAGCCACTGCCAAAACCCTAACAAATCGGATCCACCGATATGGATCTCAGTCTCACTTAGATGGCCTTGCCAACTCTCTATAATCGTTTGCACTTACTTCGGTCCCACCGAGTTTTGAAAATCGGTCTCACCGAGATGGCTTGCCAACTCTCTGTTGCCTTATTCCTTCACTTCGGTCTTAACGAGTTGATGCAATCGGTGCCACCGAGACGAGGTTTGCCCTAGCCATTGCACTTCGGTCCATCCGAGTTGTTCCAGTCGGTCCCACCAAGATTCCTACCATTCATATCTTTTACACAGTTCGGTGCCACCGAGACTTCTGAGTCGGTGCCACCGAGTTGGGTCAAAAGTGTGTAACGGTTGGATTTTGTGTGGAGGCTATATTTACCCCTCCACCACTTCCTTCTCAGTAAGGAGAGCCATCAGAACGTGTGTACACTTCCACCATACATTTTCTGAGAGAGAACCACCTACTCATGTGTTGAGATCAAGACATTCCAATCCAACCATTTGAACCATGATTTCTAGCCTTTCCCAAGTTGCATTCCACTCAAATCCTTCTTCCACCATAGCCAAATCTGTGAGGAGTTGTTTGAGTGTTGGGGAGACTATCATTTGAAGAACAAGAGCAAGGAGTTCATCAACAACACACCGTCTATTACCTTTTGGAGAGTGGTGTCTCCTAGATTGGTTAGGTGTTATTTGGGAGCCTCCGACATGATGTGGAGTTGAACCAAGGACTTTGTAAGGTCAAGGAGATCGCCTACTTCGTGAAGATCTACCCCGAGTGAGGCTAGTCCTTCATGGACGTAAGCCATGGTGGAATAGACAAGGTTGCTTCTTCATGGACCCTTCGTAGGTGGAGCCCTCCGTGGACTCGCGTAGCCGTTACCCTTCGTGGGTTGAAGTCTCCATCAACGTGGACGTACGATAGCACCACCTATCGGAACCACGCCAAAAACCACTGTGTCTTCATTGCATTTGAAATCTCCGATCCCCTCCTTTACTTACATATGCCATTGTTTACTTTCCGCTGCTACACTCTTAGAATTGCATGTGTAGGGTGATGCTTGACTTGTATGCGTGCCTAAATCTGCCTACTTCTAAAATTGGGAAAAGGTTAGGTTTTTTATTTGGTCAAGTAGTCTAATCACCCCCCTCTAGACATACTTTCGATCCTACAAGTGGTATCAGAGCCTTGGTCTCTGTAAGCCTTGATTTCCATTGCTTTGGTGATCATAGCCTTGGTTTCACAACCTAGGAGAGTATGGCGTCTAGTGAGGGTAACTATCACTGTAGAGGTCCATATTTTGATGGTACAAACTTTGCTAGTTGGAAACATAAGATGAAAATGCATATTCTTGGTCATAACCCTGCCGTTTGGGCTATTGTTCGTGTTGGCTTGCAAGGTGATTTCTTTGTGGATGGCAAGGAACCGGATCGTGAAGCATACTCAGAAGAATTGAAGATGTTGCAATACAATGCTCAACCTTGTGACATTCTCTTCAACGGTTTGTGTCCCAAGGAATTCAACAAAATCAACCGCCTCGAGAATGCAAAGGAAATTTGGGATACTTTGGTTGATATGCATGAGGGTACCGAGTCCGTGAAGGAATCTAAGTTGGATGTGCTTCAAAGTCAACTTGACAAGTTCAAGATGAAGGATGGTGAAGGAGTCGCAGAAATGTACTCTAGGCTTGCTCTCATCACAAATGAGATTGCCGGCTTAGGAAGTGAAGAGATGACCGACAAATTCATCATCAAGAAGATACTTAGAGCTTTGGATGGAAATTATGATACCATTTGCACATTGATCCAAATGATGCCAAATTACAAAGATCTCAAGCCCACGGAAGTCATTGGAAGGATTGTTGCTCATGAAATGTCACTCAAGGACAAAGAGGAGCTGCACAACAAATCAAGTGGTGCTTACAAAGCCTCAACCGATGCTCAAACAACTCCAAGTGACAAGCTAGTATCCAATGAAGAGATAAGCCTAATGGTGAAAAGATTCAACAAGTTCTACAAGAACAAAGGGAAAGAAAGAAGCTCTAGTTCATGACACTATGAGAGAAGATCATCAAGTCATGACCATAATTGCTACAATTGTGGAAAACCTGGACACTATTCCAATGACTATACGGCTCCCTACAAGAAAAGAGACGAATCACCAAGTGGAAGACATAGAAGAGATGAATCACCTCATAAGGAGAGAAGGAGTAGAGATGATTGTTATGAACGAAGACACTCTCGAAGAAGCAAGGATTCAGAGAGGAAGGACAAATCATCCAAGAGCTACATAAGAAGAAGACATCAAGCTCATGTTGGTGAATGGGTTTCTGGCTCCGACTCCGACAACCACTCCGAGAGAAGTCATCACTCCAACTCCTACTATAGTCAAGATGAAGGTGTTGCCAGACTTGCTCTTGTGTCATCCAACTCCCATGATCTATTTGACTCACCAAATGAAGGAATTGTAAGATGCTTCATGGCAAAAGGCCCCAAGGTATCACACCCCGAGTATCTTGATTTCAATAGTGATGAAGATGATTTGCTTGGTGATGATGATTTACTTGTTGATAAGGCTAGTGATGTGAGCTATAATGAAAATGCTAGTAATCATGATAGTCAAGAGGAAACGAGTGACAATGCTATAAAGGATATTGAGCGTCTAACTAAAGAACTAAATGCTCTTAAGTTAGCTCATGAAACAACTCAAGAGGATCATAGAGAACTTCTAAGAACTCATGAGAAGCTACGCTTCGAGAAGCTAAATTTAGAGCAAGAGCATGAGTTTCTTAAAGCTATCAATGAAGATCTTCGAAAGAAGAGTTCTTCATATCTTGCCAAGTGTTTACTCTTGTCTACCTTTATGCCACAAGTTAAACCTAAGCAAACTTGCAACAAGGGTAAAAAGGGTTCTACCTCTAGTACTAACAATAACAATGCTAAATCCAATGTTGTTGCTTCTAGTAGTTCTATTGATTCCACTAATGATTCTCTTAGCCAAGTTACACTTGAGCAAGAAAATATGCTATTGAAAGGAATTATAGAAAAAGGTGTCTACAAGAGTCTTGCCGGGAGTATGCAATTTGAGGAAATTGTACGCGAGCAAGGAAGGCACCGGAAGAACCAAGGTATTGGTTTTGAACGAAAGTTCAATGCCAATGGAGTTGAGTGGGAAGAAGATCAATACCCCAAGACGAAGTTTGTTCCTCAACAAGAGAAGTATGATCCTACTTCCTTCAAGGGAACACAAGCTCAAGAAGATCTTCCACCACAAGACCACAAGCTAAAAGGCAAGGACAAGCTTCAAGAAGAGATTGATTCATTTGAAGAAGCTCCCCAAGCCTTGGTCAAGTGGATTCCCAAGACTTCATCAAGTTCTACTTCGTCAAGTGCTACTACAACTCCAAGGATTCCCGTCAAGTTGATGTGGGTCCAAAAGAAGAAGAACTAAAGAGTTCTTGAGGGTGACTCCGCCAACAAACTTCACTCATATTCATTATGGCAAGAACTTCTGCAACCAACTTCCACATTTTAGACTAGTTCATGGAGTCACAAACCCTCTTGTTGGTAAGGCAAGGGACGAGGCATTCAATGCATTCATGGACATCATATATGTGTATTTCACTCTATGTCTATGGATATCCTTGTATGTTCCTTATGTGGGACTAACCCATGTAGGTATTGAAAGCACAAAACTCCAAAGGATTGCTCCCAACTCTTGATGGTCTACATCAACATTGAGCATCCACATCTTCAAAATCTACATGAAGTCATCATTGACAAAACCCAAGGTTAGTTCATCCCTTTTAGGGGGGATATCACATCTAGGGGGAGCTTTGCTCTTAACAATTGAGCTAAAGCAACTCTAATGGTGTGAACACATCAATGCTTTATGTAAAAGTGGCAACCCCACTTGTGCTTAAACGATGAGTATGACCTATGATCAAATGTTCTCATTTGGCTCCTAAGTCAATATACTCATATATAGATGACCTAGTCATCGCCATTGCTTGATAGATGCTAGAATTGGTTGTGCATGTTTGACACATATTTCATTTGCTATCTTATTCTGTGAGCATGTTGGTTTGCATGTTTTCATCATTCGAGGACATCCATTTGTTGTTTTGATTGTCTTGGTTTTTCTGGCCAAGTGGATGTACAAGAATGCCTAAATACCTTCTCTAGCTATCTATGCTTTCTTGTCTCAAATTCTATTCTTGCTACATCACAAAAATTGAACAAGTCATTTTCGGACCCTCCGGGTGAGGAGCACTCGGAGCCACCGATCTGAAAGGGCCGAATCTCCAAAACCTTCTACATGATTTTGGCCGAACCAATGCACTCAAACTCGGTCCAACCGAAATCGTTTAGATTGATCTAGGTTTTCATATCCGTGTCACCGAGTTGAACCATTTCGGCGCCACCAATGTGCTAAGCTGCTTGCAGTTACACATATCGGTGCCACCGAGTTGTCCAACTCGGAGCCACCGATAGCATACAGGTATATATATCTCGCGGGCCCGAACGGTTAAAATTTCTCAAACCCTCTCGTTCCCGCACCCCGTTGCTGCCATCGCCCACGTCTCCGGATCGTCGCCTTCGTCTCCAGCGCACCCTCGCCGCCGGATTCCGCCGCCGTCAACAGCAATCTACTCCGCCGTTGCCGCCGTAGAAGATCTCCACCAAGTTAGGGTGAGATTCGACCCCTTTCGTGCTCCAATTTCTGATTCAATGCACGATTGGATTGCCATGATTCTTGCCACGGATTGAGAACTTCTATTAAACTGCAATGTCCATAGATTAGATTCGAGTAAAAAAATTAGGTTTAAGTTTTCGCCGAACGCATCTCAGACCGACTGATTAGAAATTTTCGGAGTCACTGATTTGGCCCCAGGCCATAGCACTATTATGTCTCGGTGCCACCGAGTTGTACGAATCGGAGAGACCGAAAGTAAAATCTCTGTGAAACCCTAGCATCTCGGAGTCACCGAACCCCATCTCGGTCTGACCGAAATGGCGTGTAAAGTTTCTGTTGAGTACTTCGGTATCACCGAGATGATCAACTCTGTCCATCCGAAATCCCTTCTGTGAAAACTTGAAACTAAGAGTTGAACTCAATTTTTATGAAAAACTTCTGCTTTTTGTGATGACTCATCTACTCTGCCCATACCCATCTATTCACAGGGTCAGCTTTGCAAGATGTCTGATGCCAGCGATAGCCAGAACATGTCAGAGCAGCACACAGATCTCAGCGCAGGCTCTAGCCCTGCAAAAAGCTTTTATGAGGGAGAGAGAAGTTCTCCAGATCTTCCAAAGGCTGCAACAAGAACCAGGAAGAAGAGAACCTCAGACAGTGAGGATGAGGACTTTGTTGCTAGTGAAGCAGCAACAAAGAAGAAGAGAGTTATGCTTGCAAAGGAATATAGCACCAAGCCAACTGCCGCCAAAGATAAAACTGCTGTGAAGAAAGTTCCCAAGAAAACTCTGCAATTTACACTTGAAGAGCGAAGTGACACAGAAACAGCTGCAGGAGGAAAGAAGAAGAGAGCAAGGAAAACTACTGCTCATGTGCTTGGAAAACCCTCCATGAGGAATGATTCAGAGGAGGAGGAGGAGCCAGCAGCTAATGCATCCCCTGCAAAAGCTCAGAAGCTCATGTCAGATGCTATTAGGACTGCTGCCTCCAAGTCCAAACCAAAAGCTCCAGCACCCAAGAGGTCGACCAAAAACATTTCTGCTAGTGAGAAGAACAAGGCCCCAGTGCCTGAAGCCCATGTTGATGAGGAGCCTCTAGTGCTCAGAAAATTAAAGCCCAAGATTCCAGACCATGACAATGCACACCCGGTTGCAGAGAATATGATGCTAAGGAAGGACAAAGACTGCGTCAGTGGAGACTGTCAGATCCCTATGCCACCAGGAGGAGAACAACTTATGACTACCGCTTCCAGACCAGAGCGCAGCAAGACTTCTATGAGACAGTTCTGCTTGATAAGAAGCCAATTGTCAGCGACATGAGATGGGTGGATTGGAAGTACATTGATGCCAATGAGGATTATTTCCCCCATGTTCATGAGAGTTTCTGGATTGCTGGTGTTGATGAGTTTGTTGGACAGAAGTTGACAAAATGGAATGATGAGATGATCATGCAATTCTACTCCACAACTCATTTATAACCTGATGGCAGGATTGTGTGTATGACTGAGGGTTCCAGGTACCAGTCAACCATCTCTGAGTGGGCTACACTTCTTGGTGCTCTAGAAGAAGAAGATGATGATGTTGATATCTATGCCAAGCTCAAGATGGACCACAACTCCATGGCCAATATGTACACAGCGATTCCAGAGAAGGACATCGAGACACACAAGCTAGGATCAGGGAAGCACCTACTGCTTGGTTTGGCCACCACAAACACTATCTTGCGGTACACTCTATTGCCCAAGTCAGGAGATGATAAGATGATACGTGGCCACTCCATCAACCTGCTGCACCGCTTTGACACACCTCAGAAGTTCAAGGTGATGAGCTTGATTGTAGAAACCATCAAGAGGACAGCTGCTAATCAGAAGAGATCTTGCGGATATGCTCCACACATCCAGATGCTCATCAATTCCAAGGTTGGAACGAGCACTTATCTTCTTGATCGTGAGCATCTCCCACTACGTCCAGAGTTTGAAGACAATGTCATTGTGATGGATCCTTTGCATCCCACCTCTGCTCAAGCACAAGAGAAGATCCGAGTAGCCAAGGAAGCAAAAGCAGCCAAGGAGGCATCTGCTCCCAATGCTCCCATTGCCAACCTTAAGTCTAAGACTGACCAAATGACTTATCTGCTAGAAGCCACCCTGAGGATTGAGCGAAGTCTGGCCAACCTCACCCAGAACCAGGCTAGCTTAGAGCGGATAGTCGAGACCAAGATTCATGATCTAGATGTCAAGATCACTGAGGTCCAGACTATAGTGGAGAAGCTGAAGGACGATGTTGATGCAGCTAGGGCAGCCGCTTCAGATGATAGTGGAGATGACAGACCCACTACGGAGAGATTCCAGACAGTGCCCAGGGCAGCCAGGTCTGCTGCAGTGCCAGTTGTGGATCCGAGGACCACAGTCTCTGCACCTGCTGCTGCTCCTACAGTTCCACCGCCGGTCTCCACTCCACCAGCCCAGCAGACATCAGCTGAAGCCTTCGCGGATGCACTTCTCTCGACGCCATCTACGCACACCGGAGCTACCAGTCGGAGATCCCCTTCAGGAGCTTCCGAGGATCGTGCCTAGAGTGTCGTATTAGTCCTATACCTATTCGAGCTTTTTGGTACTTGTTGCCAAAGGGGGAGAATTTGCATAGATCTTAGCTTTGAGAGAGAGAGTCTTGCTTTGCTTTTCCCGTTGGATTTTTCTCAAGTTCTTTTGATACAATTTGCTTTATGGTACTTTGTTTCGATGTGTGTGCTTGATACTATGTCTGTGAGTACTTTGATCATTATGATTGTGAGCTACTACTTGATGTGATTGATCATACTATGCCCTATGTGATGCTCTTGCTTATCATTATCTTGTATGATCATTCACTTGTGTTGGTGATGTGTGCCTACTATTACACTCATATCTTTTTGCGTGCTCCACCAAGTTGTATGTGACATGGAAGAGTGACCCATGATCCTAATCGATTGTGCATTTGCATTCAAACGCAAATTTTTAATAATGCACAAATTTAGGGGGAGCTCTTGCTTATCACATACTTCTCAAAGCGACGGTGTATTTCATTCATTTAATCAGTTGTCGAAGCTTTGATCTATATGTTGTCAACAATTACCAAAAAGGGGGAGATTGAAAGCACATTTGCTCCCTTGGTGGTTTTGGTATTTCATAACAACATATATCTCATTGAACTAATGTCACACCGTCTATTACCTTTTGGAGAGTGGTGTCTCCTACATTGGTTAGGTGTTACTTGGGAGCCTCCGACATGATGTGGAGTTGAACCAAGGAGTTTGTAAGGGCAAGGAGATCGCCTACTTCGTGAAGATCTACCCCAAGTGAGGCTAGTCCTTCGTGGACGTAAGCCATGGTGGAATAGACAAGGTTGCTTCTTCGTGGACCCTTCGTGGTTGGAGCCCTCCGTGGACTTGCGCAGCCGTTACCCTTCGTGGGTTGAAGTCTCCATCAACGTGGACGTATGATAGCACCACCTATCGGAACCACGCCAAAAACCACCGTGTCTTCATTGCGTTTGAAATCTCCAATCCACTCCTTTACTTACATATGCAATTGTTTACTTTCCGCTGCTACACTCTTAGAATTGCATGTGTAGGGTGATGCTTGACTTGTATGCGTGCCTAAATCTGCCTACTTCTAAAATTGGGGAAAGGTTAGGTTTTTTATTTGGTCAAGTAGTCTAATCACCCCCCCCCCCCCCTCTAGAGATAGTTTCGATCCTACACTAATGATATGCAAAGCCATAAGCTTGGGGATGCTCTGTTTGATGAAGATGCTATTTTTAGTCCCCCAAGTTTTGATGAGCAAATTTATTATGATGATTGCATGCCTCCTATTTATGATGAATATAATTATGAAAGTGGATATAGAGAGGTCATGACTTTATTTAATGATGAATCCACTATTTTGGAAGAGGTTTCAATTGAGTATGACAACAAAGTTGCTATCTATGATGATTATTGTGATGACATGTATGCTATAAAGAATAATGATAACCATGAAACTTGTCATCATGATTTTAATTTTCAATTGGATTATGCCAATCAAGTATCTCATGATAGTTATTTTGTTGAGTTTGCTCCCACTATTATGAATGAGAATAAATTTGCTTATGTGGAGAGTAATTAAATTTTTTATGCTTGTGGATCATGAAATGAATGTTTTATGTGATAGCTATATTGTTGAATTCATTCATGATGCTACTGAAAATTATTATGAGAGAGGGAGATATGCTTATATATCTTTCAACAACATCAAGTTTCCTCTCTTTATGTTGAAAGTTTTGAAGTCATGCTTGTTTTGCCTTCCTATGCTAGTTGATTCTTGCTCCCATAAACTATTTGCTCACAAAATCCCTATGCATAGGAAGTGGGTTAGGCTTAAATGTGCTTGTCATATGCTTCATGATGCTCCCATTATGTTTCAATTCTTCACTTTTATGTGAGCATCATTAAAATCATCATGCCTAGCTAAAAGGGCATTAAAGAAAAGCGCTTGTTGGGAGACAACCCAATACTTATACCTACTTGACGGTGTCCTGGATTAGGGGGTGTTAACCTAGCCGGCCCGTCTCCTCGGATGGGCCGATATGCCCCCGTACGTAGTCAAGATGGACTCCGGAAGCCGCACATGGGAGACGTGATCAGGGCTGCCTCTACCGAAGACTTGCAGTACGCGTCAAGGTTACTCCAGCCGCCTTACTCCAAGATACCGACCTTGTAACCCTAGATACCCTTCCTGGCGTGTATATAAGCCATAGGGTTTAGCCCATAGGGGACATCAACGCAACATTGAACACCTAGCTTTAGAAGTTAGACACATATTACGATCTCGAGGTAGATCAACTCTGTACTCAATACATCTCCATTAATATAAACAGAAGCAGGACGTAGGGTTTTACCTCCATCAAGAGGGCCCGAACCTGGGTAAAACATCGTCTCCCTTTATCTCTGTTACCATCGATCCGAGATCCGCAGCTCGGGACCCCCTACCCCGAGGTCTGCCGGTTTTTACACCGACACTGGTGCTTTCATTGAGAGTTCCGCTGCGTGATCGCCAGAAGGATCGATGGGGTCGCCGGTTAACGGCCTTAAACCCATGGAGCACAAGTCCACAACCGAAGTCTCGGTCACGGTGATGCCCCCACGTAAGGTGGGAGCAAACCCTGACCCCTCTTTGATCCTACCAAAGAATCCCCACATGGGCGAGGGGCTGAGTTACTTCCTGGAAAGCGGATCAGACAGCGATTTACCGGCACCTGACCCCCAGATCGAATCGGCTAGACCGATAACGGCTGATCCAGCCTCGGGCAAGGGTGACGGGGTTCCGCCGTCTTTTGAGATCGGGTCCGGCCCGCTCACCCACCACGCAGAATATCGTCCCGACGGCTCCGGCCCGTCCGACATCTGGGACTTAGCCTACGTGCGTCAGATCCCCGGCGAGCCGATCCGACAATACTGGACCAGATTCTTATCCGTCAAAGACAAGATACTGGGTTACCAAGACTCTGACATAATCACCGCCTTCGAGCGTGGATGCAAGGACAAAGGCGTCTCAAACGCCCTTACTCGCCGTTGCGTCCGAACACTCCCTGAATTGACCAACTTAGTAACTCGATTCTACACAATCGAAGATGCCTGGCGGACCGAGGAGAATACAGACTTGATCTGTGACGACTACCCGGGATGCGCCCATGCAGCGCTTCGGCGCAAAAATCACAAACTAAACATCCCGGGGGATCGACTTCGGAAGAAGAAGAAAACCTCCGATCCACGCTGGACGGCTTTCTGGGTAAACCATGCCCGATCCACGCTGTATTAATTAACTCCTGCCCAACCCACAGCCTTCGAGACTGTTGGGTGCTAAGGCAGGTGGCCGAAGGGGGGCCCGCCCTCTTGATGGGCACCTCAAGCCACTCTGGACGGACCTCGGGTGAAGACGAGGTCTTGATGATCTATGATACATTTACGTCTAAAAACCAGCGCAAACGGGCCTTACGGGAAGTTAACGCCGTCCGACGGGTATCGCCTCGGGATGCGTGGATAGACATGCCGATCTCCTTCACTCAGAATGATCAGCGGAAGTCTACCCTGGACAGGTGCCCCGCCGCGCTAGTTCTCGATCCCACCATGGACCGTTGCCGCCTCCATAAGGTCCTAATGGACGTAGGCAGCAGCCTGAATTTGATATATGAAGACACTCTGGATAAAATGCACATCGATAAAACACGCATAGAACCGAGCACCACCACCTTTAAAGGAATAGTGCCCGGGCGAGAGGCACGATGCAGTGGAAAGATAACTCTAGATGTAGTCTTCGGGACCTCGGACAATTATCGCTCCGAGGAGATTACATTCCATATCGCGCCTTTCAAAAGCGGATACCACGCCATCCTCGGACGGGACGCCTTTTCAAGATTTCAAGCGGTACCGCACTATGGCTACATGAAGCTCAAGATGCCGGGCCCAAAAGGGATCATTACCATTTCAAGTGATCCTGACAGGGTGCTCAAAGCCGAGAATAAAACAGCGTCCCTCGCTCTCGAGACCCTAGCTGAAGCCTTCGCGGCAGAAGAATTAACCACACTACGCGCCAAAGTCGATCGGGACGATGTCATCCTGAATAAAAGATCAAAACCTACCTCCTTCAAGCCAGCCGACGAGATTACTAAATTCCAAGTTCACCCCACGGACCCCGCTAAAACGGCGTCCATAGGGGCTAACCTCGACCCAGAGGTTGCCGAAGCCCTACGTACTTTCCTTAGGGAAAATTGGGACATATTTGCCTGGCACCCCTCCGACATGCCTGGGATACCCCGAAGGCTCGCAGAGCACAGCCTAAATATATTGGCGGGCTATAAGCCCGTTAAACAAACACTTCGGCATTTTTTCGAGCCCAAGCGTCAAGCAATGGGCGAGGAACTGGCAAAGCTACTGGAGCCAGGATTCATCAAAGATATAAAACACCCGGACTGGCTAGCCAATCTGGTCATGGTACCAAAAAAGGATAGGTCCTGGCGGCTGTGCGTCGATTTCAAAGACCTCAACAAAGCTTGCCCTAAAGACCCCTTTCCCCTACCCCGTATTGACCAAATTGTGGACGCCACTTCAGGCCACGACGCATTATGCTTCCTAGATGCATATTCAGGGTATCATCAAATAAAAATGAAGGAATCGGACCAGGCAGCAATAGCATTTATTATGCCCTACGGACCGTTCTGCTTCAATACGATGCCCTTCGGCCTAAAGAACGCTGGCGCTACGTACCAGCGTATGATTCAAACATGCTTGAAAGACCACATCAGAAAAACCGTGGAGGCCTACGTAGACGACGTGGTTGTCAAAACTAAACGCGTCGACCAACTGGTGGACAACCTCCGCGATACATTTACCAGCCAACGGGAATATCAAATAAGACTTAACCCCGACAAATGCGTCTTCAGGGTCCCGGCTGGTAAACTCCTCGGTTTTATTGTATCTAGCCGAGGAATTGATGCCAATCCGGCCAAAATTCGAGCCCTGGATCGCTTAGAGATCCCTACAGAGCTCAAACATGTACAAAAGCTAGCGGGCTGCGTAGCAGCCCTAAGCCATTTTATATCACGGCTTGGAGAAAAATCTTTACCATTGTACAGGCTGTTAAAGCAGACTAAAACGTTCAATTGGACCAAGGAGGCCGCGATGGCCCTGGAAGACATCAAGGCCCTCCTCGCCACTAATCCTATCCTGGCAGCACCAGGTGTTTGCGAACCGATGATATTATACATCTCGGCCACAAACCAGGTGGTTAGCGCAGTCTTCGTGGTTGAACGAAACATGGAAGGACATAAGTTCCAAGTCCAGAAACCCGTATACTACGTATCCAAGGTATTAACCCCCTGCAAGACACGCTACCCTCACTATCAAAAGATAGCTTACGCAGTCTTCATTGCATAGCGCAAGCTTTGGCACTACTTTCAAGAGTGCTCGGTGATGGTGGCATCCGACGTCCCGCTGAGCGACATAATCAACAATAGAGACGCAACGGGGCGCATCGCCAAATGGGCTATAGAGCTCCTACCCTTTGAAATCACCTACAAACCGCGCCGGGCCATTAAATCCTAGATTGGCGGACTTCGTCGCCGAAGGGACCGAAGCCGAACTCCCCCGTGAGTACAGTACCTACTCGCATTGGACGATGTATTTCGCGGTTCCAAAATGCTTGCCGGCCTAGGGGCTGGTGTGGTACTTACTTCCCCCATGGGAGATAACATTAAATATGTACTGCAAATCATGTACATAGATTCCAACAACGCGGCCAAGTATGAAGCCCTCTTACACGGACTTCGGATAGCAGTCTCTATGGGTGCCAAATGCCTCGAGGTCCGAGGCGATTCCAACCTCGCTATCTCGCAAATTAATGGCGAATTCGACGCCAAAGACCCAAAGATGACAGCTTACCGCCATGCTGTCATAAAGATCTCGGCCAGGTTCGAGGGGCTGGAATTCCACCATATACCCCAAGATAGTAACCAGGCCACAGATGTACTCGCCCGGACGGGCGCAAAATGGGACAAGGTTCCCGAGAACACCTTCCTTGAGCGGCTTTTTAAGCCATCCGTAGTCTGGCTAGACAGCAAAGGAACACCGGACTCAACCGATGTTGGGCAACAGGCCCCGCCCGAAGAGGACGACGATATCATAGGCGGATCAACGATCCGGAAGACCGATTTAGCGCACGAGGTCATGGCAGTTATCGCACCATGGACCGAGCCACTCCTCGCATACCTACTCCGAAAAGAGCTCCCTGATAACCAAGCCGACTCACGTCGGATTCTAAGACAGTCTAAAGCTTATAAGGTTTATGAAGGGGAACTCTATAAAATGAGTACAACGGGCGTCCTCCAGAGATGCATATCCGAGGAAGAAGGAAAACTCGTACTACACGAGATACACTCCGGCATGAGCGGACATCACGCCGCTGCTCGGACCCTGGTCAGTAAGGCCTTTCGAGCCGGTTTCTACTGGCCAACGGCAAGCGCCGATGCCTCGGCATTAGTACTGCGTTGCCCAGGCTACCAGGTATTCGCCAAGCAGAGCCACATGCCCCCCACGGCCCTGCGCACCATCCCCATTACATGGCCCTTTGCGGTCTGGGGGCTTGATATGGTCGGGCCACTCAAGGGAGGATCAAACACAAACAAATACCTACTCATTATGGTAGACAAATTCACTAAGTGGATCGAAGCAAAACCAGTTACCTCGGCCAAGGCTGTCCAAGTCATCGGATTCATTTCGAGGGTAGTCCACCGTTACGGTGTCCCCCACAGTCTGATCACAGACAACGGAACCAACTTCACGGCCAAAGAGGTCAAGGCATGGTGTAAGAAAATGGGCATCAAGCTCGATTACGCGTCCGTCTACCACCCGCAGTCTAATGGCCAAGTAGAGCGAGCCAATGGACTTATCCGCAGTGGAATTAAGCCATGGCTCGTCCACTCCCTTAAAAAAGCCGATTGCAAATGGGTTGAGGAACTTGATTCCGTATTATGGGGCTAGCGTACCACACCGAACAGATCCACAGGGTATACCCCATTTTTTATGGTATATGGCGCCGAAGCGGTCCTCCCCTCCGATATCATACACGACGCACATCGGGTGCGCATGTACGAGGAGCTGGAGGCCGAGCTCGATTGGCAAGACGCCCTAGACGCTCTCGAGGAAGAGCGCAATGTCGCACGGGCTAGATCAGCTATTTATCAGCAGCAGGCACAACGCTACCACGCTAGAGAGGTTCGCGCCAAAGAATTCAATGTCGGGGACCTCGTAATGAGATTACATCCCGAGAAACAAAAACACAAGCTCTCCCCCAGGTGGGACGGACCGTTTGTCATTGATCAAGTACTCATCGGAGGAGCTTATCAAATCCAAGATCCAGAGGATGGACGACTAGAGCCCCACCCGTGGAACGCGGCGCTACTCCGTCGTTTCTATGCATGAAACCAAGCATACGGTCTGTTTAAATACCTTGTGCATTTTTCTTTATCCTTTTTTATCCTTCTTGTTTTTTCCTCGGTAAGTCGTTCAATGACCCCGAGCACAATCCAGCATGTTTTTTTCAAAACATAAGCTATCCCGCCCCTTATGGACTATTGTCTTTCAAGCCAATATATGCATCGATCCACTTTAAGGTTTGGCCAAGCTGGGTTGCCCGGCTCCTGTGCTTTCCCTCTACGTTCCCGATATTTCGGCTAGAGGGCAAAGGGAGCACCGCTGTGATTGTTACTCACGGGTCATCCGATGTAGTACCTCAGACGGACAAAGCCGAAAGCTAGCATTCTTATAATGTGGATTGGTCGGCTATGACATAGGAATAATGTGGCATGGGTCTTTTCAAACCCCGACTAGGGGCTTTACCCCCGAGGTCATCCGTCTTTGAACGGGCATGTTCGACATAATCACCCGAGGAAAGGAACCGTTGGATGAACTATTTTCCTCGGAAGATGTTTCTTACGTTAAATAGTAATATAACATAACCCTTTGTTACCCTCTTGTCCATCGAGCCGGATAGCCCGATTGCCTGGTCACCTGAAGCATCTGGCCCGATGACCTCGGCCAGTAGTATGGGACACTCCCCGGAATTTATCCAGGGAGGGAGAAGCCGACGGCTGGCTGACAGAGTTTGGATAAACGAACGGACAAAATTGACATAGTATACTTCGGTACATAAAGTCATACAATACTTTTCACACACGGTCGAGCCCGTCTATCAGGATGTTTAACGAACAATCCTTTTCCGAGAGGCGTGCCGCAGGCATTACACTATCATATGCTTGACTGGTAGGGATCTCCTCCCCATCAGGCCCCATGGGTCCCATCTCTGCCAACTCCGTCATCTTCAGACCGGTATAGTGGGTCTTCACCATGGCCCAGGCCTCCCTCGCACCTTCTCGACAAGATGACACTTTCCACGCTTGGATCCGGCGCCGCGCTCCCCTTAGCTGTTCGGCCAGCGTGGCCATGTCCTCGGGAACCGGCACCACCTCGGGTCATAAAGCCTGGTGCACATCCCTCATCACTTTCCGCGTTCCTTCATGCACTTCGGATAAGCGACTGCTCATGTCTTCGGGCATTGGGCCCGAGACTCTGGAGGAAGGCCGGTCAAGCAAGCTGTCACAAATAACATTTCGCATGACAAATCTTTCGGATCAACCGCATAACAAATGTCTGTCGAGACTTATAACTTACCATAAATCATGTCGTCTGTTAGATGATTCTTTGCTTCTGCAGCAGCCAGGCGAGCCTTTAAGCTCTCAATCTCCTGGGCTTGGCGGGCATTCTCAGCTCTAAGCACATTCACGCTACCCGCTCTCTGCGTAACCACATGTTGATTCGCCTGGCGTTGCGCTTCAGCATACGCCAGCTCGTCGCGGGCCTGTTTCAGGTCTCTTTCGAGATGGCCCAGGGCTTCCGCTGCTACAAGCAATACTGGCGTCAGCCATACCTTTCGGACATTACTTCCTTCACTAAAAAAGCACTTACCGTGCGCATCTCTGGTGAATTTCTTCACCTGCTCAACCTCGGACAAAGTTGCGTCAAGCTGCACCTTTGTTTGGTTTAATGCCGAGGTCAGTTGCTCGTTCTTCAAGCGAGCCTCCTGTTATAACAAAGTTTGCGGGTTAACATTCAAGTCTTGATTCGACCCCAGGGGCTCGTATCAAGCCTTAGGGGCTACTGCCATACTCGGTAGTTATACTTGTCTTTAAAAACCTTACCTGCAGTCCTCGCGATAGGACATCCAGTGACTCGTCAAAGGCACCTCGGGTCGCCCCGAGGTACGCGTCCACCGTGCTGAGAGCATTAAGCTCCCTGTCCGAAAACGCCGGATTATTTAAAGAAGCCTTTCGCCGACGATAATTCGCGGGGCATTGGATTTCTGACGGAGTGGCCGATGTAGCCGAGTCCTCGGGCTGGGCAGATCCGAGGTCCACCCTCGTTGGATTTCGGGCCTCTGTTTCCTCGGGCGGAGGCGCTCCTTTCTCGGCCTCCACGTGTACGTTAAAAGGTGGAGGCTATCTACAAACGTTTAAGATGTTAGAATCCAAAGTGTATTTTCTGAAGATATCGACCTAGGAAATACCTAGTGACGGATGGAGCACTTTCGCCTGTTCCCGCGACCTGGACCGGAGCTTCTTGCGCTTCTGGTTGGGCCCTTTCCGGTGGAGGCGCTTCTCTGCGTAGGCGTTGGGAGCGCCGCCCCTTTGGAGGAGGAGTCAGAAGACTGGAGACGGGGGGACGAGGGACTCTCTTTCGTTTAGACGAAGGGGGAGTTACCGATGAGGCTGGCCTCGTCCCCGGCATGTCAGGCACGATCGCTACCTTTGAGCCATCAAGGCTCTCTAGGAAGAAACTCCTCCCTTCATAAATCAACCCCAAGTCTTCATCCTCGTGATGAAGAGGGTCTTCGGCATGGCTGTGCATCTCCGGCTCAGGGGCCGGACTGCTCACTCCATCAAGCCAACGTCTCCACCTCTGCTTAACCAATGTGAAACGGCTTAATGTTAAGGATCCTCGAGGTAAAATGGATAAACCTGAAGTAAAAACTTACTATGTGGGCAGGGTTGTAGTATGACAGCCCGTCTTGGAACCAGCGCTTGGCAAACTCCTCGGCAGACCCTTGGTATATGCTGGCTAGTACGGCTCCAAGGGTCATTTGATCCATAAAAGCCCCCTTGATGGATCGAGAGGCGTCTTCGGACCCATTGTAATCCCACAATAAGTGCTGACGCTGCCGGAGAGGCTGGACTCTTCGGTCTAGAGCAACCTCCATCACGTCAATGATGGTAAGGCAAGCGCTTGATAGGGACTTCACCTTGGCTGCTAGCCTAATCATGGCTTCACCTTCCTCTTGAGCCGAACTCAGCGGCCTCCAGCTGTAACGCTTCCGCGGTGGATCTAATGAGAAGGGCGGAAGGCCTGGTCGGGCTGGCAAGTACAACAAGACGTCGGTGATATAGAACCATTCGGTAGGCCAGTAATCGGTTTCCTCCCGAGGTGTCCCCGCTGGGTAGTTAGTCTTGTCGATTCGGCAGACTTCGGCTCCTCCAACCTCGAATAGCTTGTTTGCTGAAGAGCAGGGCATGACACAAAAGTATTTCCGCCACAATCCGAAGTGTGCTTGACCGCCGAGATGTAACTCGTAGAGCGCGACGAACCCCGCGATATGCAATATCGAATTCGGGGAGAGATGGTGTAACTGCAACCCGTAAAACTCCAGCAGACCACGGAGGAAGGGGTGTATTGGGAACCCTAAGCCGTGGAGGAGGAAAGGCACGAAGCATACTCGCTCATCTCCTCGTGGCGAGGGGTAATTTTTGGCATGGGCTTGACCATCAATGGACGTCAGTCTAGGACGAGTAGCAGCTAAATCTGCGTCAGGCAGGTACCCTTGCGTCGCCAAGCGCTCCAATTGAAGGCGTGCGACGGAGCTGCTCCCCTAGTCTCCCCTATCAGGGCCGTGAGGGCGCCTTGACGATCCCTCGCCGCTTGCCACTGTTCGACCTCTTGAGCTGGAGAGGGGAGGGGATTTTTTGCTGTGGTGGCGGATGTGAACTGTCACCAGCAGGGGTTACGCGTTTGATAAATAAGAGCAGAGGCGGCTGACGTTTCAACGTTTTTCTCCATAAAGAGGCTCGGTCACCTAGGCGGCACAATTCTCGAAATCTAAAGTGGGGCCCCAACGGAATTCTAAGGGTTGGCCGAAGTCTTTAGATTTGGTCGGAGAATAAAGCACGGGAACTTGTCTATTGAGCCAAGACTCCGGGAAGTGAAGAGCGTCGACCTCGGCATCGAAGACCAGTTCAAGGGCTACTGACGGTGTCCTAGGTTAGGGGGTGTTAACCTAGCCGGCCCATCTCCTCGGATGGGCCGATATGCCCCCGTACGTAGTCAAGATGGACTCCGGAAGCCGCACATGGGAGACGTGATCAGGGCTGCCTCTACCGAAGACTTGCAGTACGCGTCAAGATTACTCCAGCCTCCTTACTCCAAGATACCGACCTTGTAACCCTAGATACCCTCCCTGGCGTGTATATAAGCCATAGGGTTTAGCCTGTAGGGGACATCAACGCAACATTGAACACCTAGCTTTAGAAGTTAGACACATACTACGATCTCGAGGTAGATCAACTCTGTACTCAATACATCTCCATTAATATAAACAAATGCAGGACATAGGGTTTTACCTCCATCAAGAGGGCCCGAACCTGGGTAAAACATCGTCTCCCTTTATCTCTGTTACCATCGATCCGAGATCCGCAGCTCGGGACCCCCTACCCTGAGGTCTGCCGGTTTTTACACCGACACTACTGTTTTTGTGTGTTCACATGATTAAGCTACTGTAGTAATCGTGTTTTATATGTTTCCTTTCAATAATGTGCCAAGTAAAGCCTTTGGGATAGTGTGGATGCTTGGTGATTTGATTCTGTGCAAAAACAGAAACTTTTGCGTCCAGTGCTGGAATTTCTATTCTGTACTGGAGCGTGAAACAATTCTGAAATTTTTACACAGTATTGGTTTACAAAGTTTTTACGTTGTCCTAATTTTTCAGAATTTTTGGAGGTACAAAAGTATGGTTTTTAAATCGCTTACTACACGTTATTCTGTTTTTGACAGATTCTGTTTTCGGTGCATAGTTTGCTTGTTTTAGTGTTTCCATAGCTTATATTGAGTAATATAAATTGAGGAAATGATAGAATACAGTATTAATTATTTGAGAACAATTATGAATCTTGTCTTGATAGTACCTAAGTGGATGATTTATTTTTATCATACTAACCTATCTCACGAAGTTCCGTTAAGTTTTGTGTGATTGAAGTTTTCAAGTTTGGGTGAGATATCGATATGAGGAGAATAAGGAGTGGCAAGAACCTAAGCTTGGGGATTCCCAAGGCACCCCAAGGTAATATTCAAGGAAGACCCAAGCAACTAAGCTTGGGGATGCCCCGGAAGGCATCCCCTCTTTCGTCTTCAACATTATCGGTAACCTCACTTGGAGCTATATTTTTATTCGTCACATAATATGAGTTTTTCTTGGAGCATCATCTTCTTCTGTTGATATTTGCTTGGTGTTATAAATAATCATGTTTTGTATCTTTTAGTTCAATAAAATGCCAATTATAGCCTTTACCATGCTCAGTTTGCAAGTTCATGTGTTGCTGTTTGAAAACAGAAAGTTTTCTGTTATGTCCAGAATATTCATGAATAGTCAGAACATGATAAAAATCTGAAATTTTTACACAGTAAGCATGCATGAGTTCTCTGTCACGTGGTAATTTTTCAGAATTTTTGGAGTTAGGGAAGTATGGATTCTTATTCCCCTTTTACAGACTGTTCTGTTTTGGCAGATTGCTGTTATAGTTGCATTATTTGCATATGTTTGCTTGTTCAATGATTCTATTTGAGGATAGGAGTATTAAATATGCAGAGACATTTAGTATGCAATGTTTAATTATAATTTTTGTGATTTGCTACAGTAGAGAATGTTGAGGTTTTGAGTTGATTTATACTAACTTATCTCACGAGTTCTTGTTGAGTTTTGTGTGGATGAAGTTTTTAAGATTTATAGAAACCGTGATATGAGAGGAATTAAGGAGACACAAAAGCTCAAGCTTGGGGTGCCCAAGGCATCCCAGTATAATATTTCAAGAAGTCTCAAGCATCTAAGCTTGGGGATGCCCCGGTAGGCATCCCACCTTTCTTCTTCAACAACTATCGGTCAGTTTTGGTTGAGCCTAAGTTTTTGCTTCTTCACATGATATGTGCTATTCTTGGAATGTCATTTTATTTTGTTTTCTTTGCTGTTTGCATAAAATACTTAAGATCTGAAATTTTTAAATGAGAGAGAGTCCTCACATAGCAACATATTTACTTAACTACTCATTTGGTCTTCACTTATATCTTTTTGGAGTAGTTTGTCATTTACTCATGTTCTTCACTTATATCCTATGAGTAGATTGTTGAAATGAATTGAATATCATAAAGTTGAAATTTATATGCTTCATATGCTTGTCCCATGAGGAGTAGTGACTTCACATACAAGAAGTATAATTGGTAAAATTTATTGAAATTTAACAAACATAGCATTGGTCACTTGAACAATTCATGAAAGAATTTTGAAGGAAGAGAAATTTCACATATAAATATACTATCTTGGACATCGTCTATGATTGTGAGCCCCCATTAATTATTTTCAAGCTTGATCAAGTATTGACGTTGGACAAGGAAGACAACGTAATGAGTTATGTTTGTTTATATTCACATAGAAGTTATATTGTCATGGGTCCTCTAACATGTGGTGCTTGCTTAGGATCTTTTGCTAGCCAAAAATTCGTACTAAGTAGAGATACTACTTGTGCATCCAAAAACCCTTAAACCCAGTCTCTTGCCATGAGTGTCCACCATATCTACCTATGGATTGAATAAGATCCTTCAAGTAAGTTGTCATCGGTGCAAAAAGCAATAAAAAATGCTCCTAAAATATGTATGATCTTTTATTGTAAGGGAAAATTAGCGTTGTACGAACTTGTGATGGTAAAGAAATAAAAGCGACGGACTGCATAATAAAGGTTACTATCACAAGGGGCAATATAACGTGACGTTCCTTTGCATTAAGGGCTTGTGCATCCAACAACAAAAAGCGCATGACAGCCTCTGCTTCCCTCTGCGAAGGGCCTATCTTTTACTTTTCTGTATTTACTTTTATGCAAGAGTCATTAATGTTCATACCTATTCCGCTCTATTTATTCTTTAGTTGGCAGGCATTATGTGGTAGGGAAAGATCCAGGCACATATATCCAGTTGAATATAGGTGATCATGAGTTATTATTGTTGACATTATCCCTGAGATAAATAAGTTGGGAGGCGAAACATTAAGCCCCAATCTTCCTATGTGTTTGACTGAAACAGTTTGTTCTAAAAATATGCTTTGAGTGTTAGCAATCATGGAAGACTAAAAGATGGTTGAGTATGTGGAATTTGCTAGATCAAAGCTCTTACATAGACCCTTCCTGAAAATAAGATGAATTGCAATTGTTTGATGACTGAGAACATAGTTTGTTAGTTTTCAAGAAAGTTTATGGCCTATACTTTAAACATGTGAATAGCTTTCTACTTGATCATGAGAAGTTTTATGAGATGAGCTACTGATTATGATATATATTGATGCTAGAAAAAGTGATTGAAATTATCATTGATCAACCTTATGCACTATTCTAACATTCACACTTCATAAATTATTTCTTTTATCATTTACCTACTCGAGGACGAGAAGGAATTAAGCTTGGGGATGCTGATACGTCTCCAACGTATCTATATTTATGAAGTATTCATGCCATGTTTATTATAGTTTTGTATGATTTTGGTGCACTTTTATATGATTTTCATGGACTAACATATTGACCTAGTGCCTAGTGCTAGTTGCTGTTTTCTGCTTGTTTTTGGTTTTCCAGAAAATCTATATCAAATGAAGTCCAAATGCAGCGAAACTTTTTGACGATTTTTTCTGGAACATAAGAGACACTAGAAGCTTCGGGAGGTGGCCAGAAGACCCACAGGGGCCCCACGAGCCACCAGGGCACACCACCCCCCCAGGCGCGCCCTGGTGCCTTGTGGGCCCCCTGTGGCCCTTCTTCGTGTGATTCCAATGCCAAAAAATCATATTTATTCAGAAACCCTCGAAAGTTAACCTAGATGAGTTTTTATGCCGCCGCAAGCCTCTGTACCTCCACGATCTAATCTACAGCCCTTTTCCGGCACTCTGCCGAAGGGGGGAAATCATCACCGGAGGCCATCTTCATCATCCCGGCGGTCTCAATGACGAGGAGGGAGTAGTTCACCCTCGGGGCTGAGGGTATGTACTAGTAGCTATGTGATTGATCTCTCTCTCTCTCTCTCTTGTGTTCTTGATATGGCATGATCTTGATGTATCGCGAGCATTGTTAATATAGTTGGATCATATGGTGTTTCTTCCCTCTCTATCTTTGTTGTGATGAATCGAATCTTTTCCCTATGAGGTTTCGTTATTGTCGGATTGAATATTTCAGATTTGAGAACACTTTATGTATGTCTTGCATATGAATACCCGTGGTGACAATGGGGTATTATATTGATTCACTTGATATATGTTTTGGCACTCAACTCGCGGATTCCCGAGGTGACATTGGGGTAATCTATGCATATGGGTTGATGCACGTTTTCATTATCTTTTCTACGATAGAAACTTTGGGGTGCTCCTTGGAGTTCTTTGTGTTGGATTGAATATTATGAATCTGAAGTTGTTTGATGCATATCATATAATCAACTCACCAATACTTGTGGTGACATTGGAGTATCTAGGTGACATTAGAGTTGGTTGATATGTGTCATATGGTGTTATTTTAGTATGAACTCTAGGGCCGTTTGTGACACTTATAGGGATGGCTCGATAGATTGATCGGAAAGGATAACTTTGAGGTGGTTTCATACCCTACAACAATTTCTATCTTATGTTCTCCGCTCATAGGAACTTGGGAGTGATTCTTTATCGCACGTTGAGGGATGGTTATACGATCCAATTATGTTAGCATTGTTGAGAGATTGCACTAGTGAAAGTATGAACCCTAGGCCTTGTTTTTAAGCATTGCAATACCGTTTGTGCTCACTTTTGTTACTTGCTACCTTGCTGTTTTTATATTTTTAGATTACAAAAACCTATATCTACTATCCATACTACACTTTTATCACCATCTCTTCACCGAACTAGTGCACCTATACAATTTACCATTGTATTGGGTGTGTTGGGGACACAAGAGACTCTTTGTTATTTGGTTGCAGGGTTGTTTGAGAGATACCATCTTCCACCTATGCCTCCCACAGATTGATAAACCTTAGGTCATCCACTTGAGGGAAAATTGCTACTGTCCTACAAAACTCTGCGCTTGGAGGCCCAACACGAGTCTACAAGAATAAGTTGTGTAGTAGACATCAGTCACTTCTGACACCTGCCACCGTCGTGGCCAAACTAAACTGTGCCAAACGGGTACCTGAGCTCAATAACCAAACCGGGCTCACAAGATTATCGCTGTCTACCTGATCAGGATAGCACGCACGCATAACCTTCCCTCTTTGGTGGTACTGATAAAAGAGCACGAGGTTAGACCAAGTCAAGGCCGTCCCATTCCGGCAGATGTGGCTGCACTGGAAAGTTCGGTTCAGTGTCACTTGATCAACGAATGAAGGAATTTATCCCCAAGTAACTTTCAGTCATAACTGATACTCCGGTATCATAGTGATCCAAGTTAAAACAATAGCCATCTCGCAATCCAAGGAGAAATATGACTAAGCTGCTGCTACTAATTCCATAGTCAAAATGCCGGACGGGATCACAAAGTAATCATAGACAGTAATCTCCTAATCCAGTAGCATCATGGCATCATCAAACTTGTAGACTACTAGTCACTAACAATCCAATCCTCAACATGGCAGTAACATATCCAAGAATTTCTCCAAGTGTTGCATGAATAAATCAATTATAAATAATTCAAATTTTAGCCTAAATAATTATTTAAACCATGGCATTGCAATGCAGTCATGCAAATGAGAGTTGTGGATTGCCTTGCACCAAAGGAGTGTGGGAGTACTCCTGGCCTTCACCAACTATTCAAATCACTCTGGAAAACAATTTTGGAAAAAATTGTAAATAATACATAGAGCATTTTTCTCTGTCTAGAAATTCTAGACAGCAGAGAAAAATACCAAATTTTTCCAGCAAATAAAGGAGCTCACAAGAAAAATAAGGCAAAAAAGAATGAACTCATTTGGACTTATGGTTTAAAAGTAATGAATGGCCAAAGATTTGTAAAAATTCTGGATTAAAATGGATTTAAACAGAAAATTAGAAAAACTTCCGGCAGGCCACGTCGAAAGCATAAACCCAAAGTACGCTTCCACTTGCGTACCGCTTCCGGCGCGGTTGGGTCGCTGACGGGTGGGGCCCGGCTGTCTGTTTTAAAGAGAAAGAGAGGGAGCAGAGAGATGGCGGGCATACGGACGGCCGTTCACCGGCGTTGAGGCCACAGCGGAGCTGGGAGAGGGCGGGGATGGAACGAGCGGTCGATGGCGAGCATGCCCGTACCCGTAGCTCGTCAGGAGGTGGCCGGACGGCGTCGGCCCCTTCTTCTCAGGCGGCGGCGAGCTACGGTGGTCGTCGGGGACGGCGATTCCGGCAACGATTCGGGCAGCGGAGGGGATGGAAGGAACAAGTGAAGCACCACTAGCTCGGTGGTGGCCTTGGTTGGGGCGGAGGGGCACCAGAGTGGGCTGGCGGAGCAGAGGCAGAGCGGCAGAGCTCCTCGCCAGAGATGGGGAAAGTGGGCTCACGGGCTCTGCTTTTCGGTGTGGGGCGTTGATTGAGAGGCGGGGAGGGCGAGTGGTGAGGAGAGGGAGCGCCGGGGAGCGGCTTTTATAGCCGGGGGGGCGATGCCCGAGCCGGATGCCGCCGAGGGGAAAATACCGGCGTCCTGCGTTGAGCTAGACGTCGTGCCGGCGACCGAGCCACGTGGGGAGGTGATGGGAGAGGGCAGAGACTTAATGGCGATGGCACGGAGCGACGAAGAAGATGCCAGTCAGCGCGGCCATAGTGCCCATACGGAGCAACAGCGACGGCGGTTGGCGGTGTCCGGCAAGCTCGCTGCCGGCGACGGGAGGGCTCCAGAAGGGCCAGGTGGACGGCGGGGAGGATGCTGGCGCTCCAGGGCAAGGTACAGTGACGAGGGCGCGCGGCGCCAGCGAGGCCCTCAACAAATTTGGGATTATTTCATTTATCCAATATTTCTCTATAATTCCCCCAAGTTTTTGTCCAGAGGAAAGCATTGTGAAGGAAGTACCATTTTGGTGTATCCAAATGGTATGAAATTTTTACAGTGCCTTCATATGTCCAAATCATCCTCCTACAACAAATTTCAAATCTATCCAACACTCTATGTGAGTGCAGCTTCAAATTCCATTTCCTGGACCAGATTGTCAGTTGTGAAGCAACTATGATAAATCTTTGTCCAAATCATCTCAAATTACACCAGATCATAGTCCTTCCTACCCTAAACCCCTGTGACATCTTTCTTTGCCCATTGGTCAAGTCATTTGACCACAACTTCATGCCCAAGGTTTGCTACAGCAAACCTTAGCTGATGCTACCCATCAGCACAAAGGTGCTTTAATCAAACCAAGACCATAGTGCTTCTCCATCAAGTAGGGTCCACGCGGTAGACAACTTTTTCCTGGCCAGAGCGCACCGCGTGCGCCTGTTCACGCGGTGACCATGCGTAGAGCGCGTGCGCTGCAGGCAGAACGCGTGCTCTAGACTTTGGGGCCCCCGGCCGCTGCCCAAACCACGCGCTCTCACCACCGCACCATGTCTACCGTGTTGCCCGACCTCTCCTGCATCCACGCCACCCCTCTGGACCCCTCTCCCCCTCCTTCTTCCTCCCCGGCGCGCCACGCCGCACCGCGTGCCCGTGGCTGTCGTCGCTTTGCCTCTGTCTTCTTCCTCCTCGCGGATCCTCTGGCGCCCCACTAGCTCGCTCGAGTCCCATCCGAGCCCTCTCGCAAGCCCACGTGTCTGCGGTCATGCCGGAGCATCGTTTGCACGTCTGTGGCGGCATCCGGCGAGGGCATCGTCGCCACGGCTATTTAAGCCCTCCCTAGCCTCGGTTCTCCTCACCAAGATCCTCTCCTCCCTCCTAGCACCACCCCTGCCCTCTCAATCGAGCTCGAGGAGATCCCTTTCCACCCCACGGCCGCCATTGCCACCGTTGGCCTCTGCCTAAATTCTTGCGAGCCGGAGCTCCTCTCACTCTCCTCTCTCTCCTCCAGTGCACTCACCCAGCCCCCACGAAGCTACCCACCACCCCATAGCTCATCTCCACCACAGTGCCATGCTCCCCATCTCTGGCCAAAGCCGCCATCTGCCGCAGCTGAAGCTCCGTCCGTTCCCGAGCTCTCCGACGACCGAACCACCCTTGGACGGGCCTCGCCTCTGCCTCTCCAGCGTCGGGAGGACGAAGGAGGAAGTGGGAGGAGATAGAGAGCATGGGTGGGTGTTGGGGAACGTTGCATGGGAAACAAAAAATTTCCTACGCACACGCAAGATCTATCCATGGTGATGAGCATCTACGAGAGGAAGAGTGAATCTACATACCCTTGTAGATCGCTAAGCGGAAGCGTTTAAGAAACGCGGTTGATGTAGTCGAACGTCTCCGCGATCCAAATTGCAAGTCCTCCCTCGATCCGATCACGAACTAGCGCCGAACGGACGGCACCTCCGCGTTCAACACACGTACGGCTTGATGACGCCTTCACCTCCTCGATCCAGCGAGCGATGATGAAGTAGTGGTTGAGTTCCAGCAGCACGACGGCGTGGTGATGGTGGTGAGGAACAATCTCTGCAGGGCTTCGCCAAGCGCTACGGAGATTATGACGGAGGAACTGGAGGGTTGGGGTTGCCGCACACGGCTTGGGGAAATCTTGATGTATCCCATGTGCTAGCCCTGCCCCTCTATTTATATGTTGAGCCTTGGGGTCTAAACTTGGAGTAAAAGCCTCCTCCAGGTCGGTTTTGCCCGCACAAGGTCGGTTTGGCCCGCAGGGAAAGATTCCAACTCGGATCCCTGCCGAACCGTGCACAGCCGCACACAAGCGGTAGTACCGCTTCACACAAGCGGTAGTACTGCTTGGGCGGTAGTACCGCTTCACACAAGCGGTAGTACCGCTCGGGCGGTAGTACCGCTTCACCAAGCGGTAGTACCGCTTACGCGGCAGCAAAACTACTTTTGCACTTTCCAATACCTCGTGGGCTTTTATCCCTTGGCCCATATAAAGTGTTGCTGCACCCGAACACTTCGGCAAACATCCGGAACCCCTTCCGGTGAACTCCGGAACTCTTCCGGAGATCAAAACACTATTATCACATATATCAATCTTTACCTCCGGACTATTCCGGAGATCCTCGTCATGTCCGGGATCTTATCCGGGACTCCGAACAACCTTCGGTCACCAACATAATAACTCAACTATACTAATCGTCACCAAACGTTAAGTGTGTAGACCCTGCGGGTTCGAGAACTATGTAGACATGACCGAGACACCTCTACGGCCAATAACCAATAGCGGGACCTGGATGCCCATATTGGCTCCTACATATTCTACGAAGATCTTTTATCGGTCGAACCTCTATGTCAAGGATTCAGTTAATCCCGTATGCTGTTCCCTTTGTTCTTCGGTATGTTACTTGCCCGAGATTCGATCGTCGGTATCTCTATACCTAGTTCAATCTCGTTACCGGCAAGTCTCTTTACTCGTTCTGTAATACAAGATCTCGTGGCTAACACTTTAGTCACATTGCTTGCAAGGCTCATTGTGATGTTGTATTACCGAGTGGGCCCTGAGATACCTCTCCGTCACACGGAGTAACAAATCCCAGTCTTGATCCATGCCAACCCAACAGACACCCTCGGAGATACCTGTAGAGCACCTTTATAGTCGCCCAGTTACGTTGCGACGTTTGATACACACAAGGTATTCCTCCGGTGTCAGTGAGTTGCATGATCTCATGGTCAAAGGAACAGATACTTGACATGCAGAAAACAATAGCAATAAACTGACACGATCAAATGCTACGTTTACAGTTTGGGTCTTGTCCATCACATCATTCTCCTAATGATGTGATCCCGTTATCAAATGACATCTCATGTCAATGGCTAGGAAACCTTAACCATCTTTGATCAACAAGCTAGTCAACTAGAGGCTTACTAGGGACACAGTGTTGTCTATGTACCCACACATGTATTTGAGTTTCCAATCAATACAATTATAGCATGGATAATAAACGATTATCATGAACAAGGAAATATAATAATAACTAATTTATTATTGCCTCTAGGGCATATTTCCAACAGTCTCCCACTTGCACTAGAGTCAATAATCTAGTTCACATCACTATGTGATTTACATTGTAATGAATCGAACACCCATGCAGTTCTGGTGTTGTTCATGTTTAGCCCTTGGAAGAGGTTTAGTCATCGGATCTGCAACATTCAGATCCGTGTGTACTTTGCAAATATTTATGTCGTCCTCCTTGATGTAATCGCGGATGGAATTGAAGCGTCGCTTTATGTGTCTGGTCCTCTTGTGAAATCTTGTTTCCTTGGCTAGAGCAATGGCACCAGTGCTATCACAAAACAGAGTCATTGGGTTAAGCGCACTAGGCACTACTCCAAGATCTGTCATGAACTCCTTCATCCAGACACCTTCCTTCGCCGCCTCCGAGGCTGCGATGTACTCCGCTTCGCATGTAGAATCAGCTACCACGCTTTGCTTGGAACTGCACCAGCTAACCGCACCCCCATTAAGAATAAATACGTATCCGGTTTGAGACTTAGAGTCATCCGGATCAGTGTCAAAGCTTGCATCGACGTAACCCTTTACGACGAGCTCTTGATCACCTCCATAAACGAGAAACATGTCCTTAGTCCTTTTCAGGTACTTTAGGATATTCTTGACCGTCGTCCAGTGTTCCATTCCTGGATCACTTTGAAACCTTCCGACCATACTTATGGCAAGGATGACATCGGGTCTTGTGCACAGCATTGCATACATAATAGAGCCTATGGCTGAAGCATAGGGGATGACACTCATATTTTCTCTATCTTCTGCAGTCACCGGGCATTGAGTCTTACTCAACTTCACACCTTGCAAAACAGGCAAGAACCCCTTCTTGGACTGATCCATTTTGAACTTCTTCAAAATCTTATCAAGGTATGTGCTTTGTGAAAGTCCTATTAAGCGTCTTGATCTATCTCTATAGATCTTGATGCCTAATATGAAAGCAGCTTCTCCTAGGTCCTTCATTGAAAAACTCTTGTTCAAATATTCCTTCACGCTTTCCAACATTTCTATATTGTTTCCAATCAGCAATATGTCATCCACATATAATATTAGAAACGCTATAGAGCTCCCACTCACTTTCTTGTAAATACAAGCTTCTCCGTAAACTTGTATAAACTCGAACGCTTTGATCACCTCATCAAAACGAAGATTCCAACTCCGAGATGCTTGCACCAGTCCATAAATGGATCGCTGGATTTTGCAAACTTTGTCAGCATTCTCTAGATCGACAAAACCTTCTGGTTGCATCATATACAACTCTTCCTTAAGGAAACCGTTAAGGAACGCTGTTTTGACATCCATCTGCCAAATTTCATAATCGAAAAAGGCAGCTATTGCTAACATGATTCTGACGGACTTAAGCATCGCTACGGGTGAGAAGGTCTCATCGTAGTCAACTCCTTGAACTTGTGAAAAACCCTTTGCCACAAGTCGAGCTTTATAGATGGTGACATTACCGTCTGCGTCCGTCTTCCTCTTAAAGATCCATTTGTTCTGAATGGCCTTACGCCCTTCAGGTAATACTTCCAAAGTCCATACTTTGTTTTCATGCATGGATCCCATCTCGGACTTCATGGCCTCTAACCATTTCTTGGAATCTGGGCCCATCATCGCTTCTCCATAGCTCGTAGGTTCATCGTTGTCTAACAACATGACCTCTAAGACAGGGTTGCCGTACCACTCGGGAGCAGTACGCGTCCTTGTCGACCTACGAGGTTCGATAGCAACTTGATCCAAAGCTTCATGATCATCATCATTAACTTCCTCTTCAGCTAATGTAGGCTCCACAGAAACAACTTTCTGCGCTGTGCTACTCTCAGGTTGAAGTAAAGGTTCAACAACCTCATCAAGTTCTATCTTCCTCCCACTCAATTCTTTCGAGAGAAACTCTTTCTCAAGAAATGTTCCGTTTTTAGCGACAAACACTTTGCCTTCGGATCTGAGGTAGAAGGTATACCCAACTGTCTCTTTTGGGTATCCTATGAAGACGCATTTCTCCGCTTTGGGTTCCAGCTTTTCAGGCTGAAGCTTTTTGACATAAGCATCACATCCCCAAACTTTAAGAAACGACAGCTTTGGCTTCTTGCCAAACCAAAGTTCATATGGCGTCGTCTCAACGGATTTCGAAGGTGCCCTATTTAAAGTGAATGCAGCTGTCTCTAATGCATAACCCCAAAACGATAGTGGCAAATCGGCAAGAGACATCATAGATCGCACCATATCCAATAAAGTTCGATTACGACGTTCGGACACACCATTACGCTGTGGTGTTCCAGGCGGTGTCAGTTGTGAAACAATTCCACATTGTCTTAAGTGACTGCCAAACTCATAACTCAGATATTCTCCTCCTCGATCAGATCGTAGGAATTTAATCTTCTTGTTACGATGATTCTCAACTTCACTCTGAAATTGTTTGAACTTTTCAAACGTTTCAGACTTGTGTTTCATTAAGTAAATATACCCATATCTACTTAAGTCATCAGTGAAGGTGAGAAAGTAACGATAACCACCGCGTGCCTCAATGCTCATTGGACCGCACACATCAGTATGTATGATTTCCAATAAGTCACTTGCCCGTTCCATTGTTCCAGAGAACGGCGTTTTAGTCATCTTGCCCAAGAGGCATCGCTCACATGTGTCAAGTGATTCAAAATCAAGTGACTCCAAAAGTCCATCAGCATGGAGCTTCTTCATGCGTTTTACGCCAATATGACCTAAACGGCAGTGCCACAAGAAAGTGGTATTATCATTATCAATTCTACATCTTTTGGCATCAATGTTATGAACATGTGTATCATTACTATTGAGATTCAATAAGAATAAACCCCTCACATTGGGTGCATGACCATAAAAGATATTACTCATATAAATAGAACAACCATTATTCTCTGATTTAAATGAGTAACCGTCTCGCAATAAACAAGATCCAGATATAATGTTCATGCTTAACGCAGGCACCAAATAACACTTATTTAGGTTCATCACTAATCCCGACGGTAATCGAAGAGCGAGCGTGCCGACGGCGATCACATCAACCTTGGAACCACTTCCCACGCGCATCGTCACTTCGTCCTTTGCTAGCCTCCGTCTATTCCGCAGTTCCTGTTTTGAGTTGCAAATATGAGCAACCGCACCGGTATCAAATACCCAGGCACTACAACGAGAGTTGGTAAGGTACACATCAATAACATGTATATCATATATACCTTGTTTGTTGTTGGCCGCCTTCTTGTCAGCCAAATACTTGGGGCAGTTCCGCTTCCAGTGTCCAGTTCCCTTGCAATGAAAACACACAGTTTCTGGTTTGGGTCCAGCCTTGGGTTTCTTCACGAGAGGAGCAACTGTTTTGCCACTCTTCTTGGAGTTACCCTTCTTACCCTTGCCATTTTTCTTGAAACTAGTGGTTTTATTGACCATCAACACTTGATGCTCCTTCTGAATTTCAGACTCAGCGGCTTTCAGCATCGCAAACAGCTCGGCGACTGACTTGTTCATCCCGTGCATGTTATAGTTCAACACAAAGCTCTTGTAGCTAGGTGGCAATGATTGAAGAACTCTGTCAGTGATAGCCTCTGGCGGAAGGGGCATCCCCAATTCAGCCAGACGGGTGGAGTACCCAGACATTCTGAGCACGTGATCACTGATAGACCCGTTCTCCTCCATCTTGCAAGCATAGAACTTATCGGAGATCTCATATCTCTCGATCCGGGCATTCTTCTGAAAGATAAACTTCAACTCCTGGAACATCTCATATGCTCCATGACGTTCAAAACGTCTTTGAAGTCCCGGTTCTAAGCCATACAACATTGCACATTGAACTATTGAGTAATCATCAGAACGAGCCTGCCAGGCGTTCACAACGTCTAGAGACTCAACTGGAGCGGGTGGATCACGGTGCATCAAGGACATAAGCCTTCTGGGAAGCCGTAAGGATAATCCTTAGATTACGGGCCCAGTCCACAAAGTTACTTCCATCATCTTTCAACTTAGCTTTCTCTAGGAACGCATTAAAATTCAGGGGTGCTACTGCGCGAGCCATGATCTACAACATAAATATAGCAAAGACAACTTAGACTATTGTTCTAGACAATGAGTTTAGTTAATCATATTACTTAAAAACTCCCACTCAAATTGACATCCCTCCGATCATTCGAGTGTAACATGATCCAAATCCACCAACTCAAGTCCGATCATCACGTGAGTCGAGGTGGTTTCAATGGTGAACATCTTCATGTTGATCATATCTACTATATGACTCATGTTCGACCTTTCGGTCTCTTGTGTTCCGAGGCCATGTCTGTACATGCTAGGCTCGTCAAGTTTAACCCGAGTGTTTCCGCACGTGCAACATGGCTTACACCCGTTGTATGTGAACGTAGAGTCTATCACACCCGATCATCACGGCGTGTCTCGAAACGACGAACTTTCGCAACGGTGCACACTCGGGGAGAACACAATTTATCTTGAAATTTAAGTGAGGGATCACCTTATAATGCTACCGTCGTCCTAAGCAAAATAAGATGCATAAAAGGATTAACATCACATGCAAATCATAAGTGACATGATATGGCCATGAACTTGTGCTTTTGATCTCCATCTCCAAAGCACCGGCATGATCTCCATCGTCACCGGCATGACACCATGATCTCCATCATCTTGATCTCCATCAACGTGTCGCCATAAGGTTGTCGCGCCGACTGTTGCTTCCACGACTATTGCTAACGTTTAGCGATAAAGTAAAGCATTACATAGCGCTTAATGATTGACACGCAGGTCATACAATAATTAAAGACAACTCTATGGCTCCTGCCAGTTGCCGTACTCATCGACATGCAAGTCGTGATATTCTATACAACACATGATCATCTCATACATCACATATATCTCATCATGTAATTGGCCATATCACATCACAACATACCCTGCAAAAACAAGTTAGACGTCCTCTAATTGTTGTTGCAAATTTTACGTGGCTGCTACGGGTTTGCAAGAACCGTTCTTACCTACGCAAAACCACAACGTGGTGTAGTGATTGCTTTTTGATCTTCTAAAAGAACCCTCTTCATTGAAATCGATTCAACTAAACTGAGAGAGACAGACACCCGCTAGCCATCTTTATGCAACGAAGTTACATGTCAGTTGAAGGAACCTGTCTCGCGTAAGTGTACGCGTAATGTCGGTCCGGGCCGCTTCATCTCACAGTACCGCCGAATCAAATATCAACTAGTAACGGCAAGCAATATGTATACACCCACGCCCACAACTCGTTTGTGTTCTACTCGAGATCTCATCTACGCATAGACCTAGCTCTGATACCACTGTTGGGGAACGTTGCATGGGAAACAAAAAATTTCCTACGCACACGCAAGATCTATCCATGGTGATGAGCATCTACGAGAGGAAGAGTGAATCTACATACCCTTGTAGATCGCTAAGCGGAAGCGTTTAAGAAACGCGGTTGATGTAGTCGAACGTCTCCGCGATCCAAATCGCAAGTCATCCCTCGATCCGATCACGAACTAGCGCCGAACGGACGGCACCTCCGCGTTCAACACACGTACGGCTTGATGACGCCTTCACCTCCTCGATCCAGCGAGCGATGATGAAGTAGTGGTTGAGTTCCAGCAGCACGACGGCGTGGTGATGGTGGTGAGGAACAATCTCTGCAGGGCTTCGCCAAGCGCTACAGAGATTATGACGGAGGAACTAGAGGGTTGGGGTTGCCGCACACGGCTTGGGGAAATCTTGATGTATCTCGTGTGCTAGCCCTGCCCCTCTATTTATATGTTGAGCCTTGGGGTCTAAACTTGGAGTAAAAGCCTCCTCCAGGTCGGTTTTGCCCGCACAAGGTCGGTTTGGCCCGCAGGGAAAGAGTCCAACTCGGATCCCTGCCGAACCGTGCACAGCCGCACACAAGCGGTAGTACCGCTTCACACAAGCGGTAGTACCGCTTGGGCAGTAGTACCGCTTCACACAAGCGGTAGTACCGCTCGGGCGGTAGTACCGCTTCACCAAGCGGTAGTACCGCTTACGCGGCAGCAAAACTACTTTTGCACTTTCCAATACCTCGTGGGCTTTTATCCCTTGGCCCATATAAAGTGTTGCTGCACCCGAACACTTCGGCAAACATCCGGAACCCCTTCCGGTGATATCCGGAACTCTTCCGGAGATCAAAACACTATTATCACATATATCAATCTTTACCTCCGGACTATTCCGGAGATCCTCGTCATGTCTGGGATCTTATCCGGGACTCCGAACAACCTTCGGTCACCAACATAATAACTCAACTATACTAATCGTCACCAAACGTTAAGTGTGTAGACCCTGCGGGTTCGAGAACTATGTAGACATGACCGAGACACCTCTACGGCCAATAACCAATAGCGGGACCTGGATGCCCATATTGGCTCCTACATATTCTACGAAGATCTTTTATCGGTCGAACCTCTATGTCAAGGATTCAGTTAATCCCGTATGATGTTCCCTTTGTTCTTCGGTATGTTACTTGCCCGAGATTCGATCGTCGGTATCTCTATACCTAGTTCAATCTCGTTACCGGCAAGTCTCTTTACTCGTTCTGTAATACAAGATCTCGTGGCTAACACTTTAGTCACATTGCTTGCAAGGCTCATTGTGATGTTGTATTACCGAGTGGGCCCTGAGATACCTCTCCGTCACACGGAGTAACAAATCCCAGTCTTGATCCATGCCAACCCAACAGACACCCTCGGAGATACCTGTAGAGCACCTTTATAGTCGCCCAGTTACGTTGCGACGTTTGATACACACAAGGTATTCCTCCGGTGTCAGTGAGTTGCATGATCTCATGGTCAAAGGAACAGATACTTGACATGCAGAAAACAATAGCAATAAACTGACACGATCAAATGCTACGTTTACAGTTTGGGTCTTGTCCATCACATCATTCTCCTAATGATGTGATCCCGTTATCAAATGACATCTCATGTCAATGGCTAGGAAACCTTAACCATCTTTGATCAACGAGCTAGTCAACTAGAGGCTTACTAGGGACACAATGTTGTCTATGTACCCACACATGTATTTGAGTTTCCATTCAATACAATTATAGCATGGATAATAAACGATTATCATGAACAAGGAAATATAATAATAACTAATTTATTATTGCCTCTAGGGCATATTTCCAACAGTGGGACCAGCCTGTCAGCGACCCACCGCCCGGTCCCAGCTGTTTAAGTGGAGACAGTTTTTCCGCAAATACGTTTTCTATTAAGGAAAGCGTATTCTGGCACGGCTTTGGACTGAAATACGTTTTCACTACCGCGAAGACATATTTCTAAAAATGCGCTTTCTGTTTTTCAGCCGCCGGCGCCGAAACTTCTATATTGCGGACGTTCGTCCGTTAAGAGCAGAGATGAACATGTTTTTGTTTGTTTTTCTGCCTAATGAAGGAACGGCCGTATATTCGCAACCGTAACTCCGAATCAGGTGATTCTAAAGCCCACGTTCTCTATTCGTCCAGCACGTTCTGTTTGTACCATTTTCATGACATTGTCACATTTTGAAAATGACCATTTTGCCCTTGCCCTTAATTAGCCCCCTTCGAGAGGGAAACTTTTCCGGCAAATCTTTCCGTGAGCTCCTCGCACTTCTTCCCGGTGACTCCATCAACCCCAGGCAAGCCACGACAGCCACTTGCATGATGGCATTGCAATAGCCATGGTTTCAACTTGAATGTTCGAATAATTATTTGTTCATGTAATTATGTTGAATGCTACTTATATGCTTGTGAATCCATGCTCATTTCTTATGCCATGTTCATTTTCATCTAGTAAGTGAAATGATTATTTGCTAATAGTATTATTCTCATGTTCCATTCTTGTACTCATTTCATATGCTGGTGGTCATGATATGCTCACATGAATAGTTATGGTTTGTTATACTTGTGGTATTCATGATCATCTCTATGCCATGTTTATTTGCATCCCGTAGACTAAATGATTTATTGTTATTGATGTTATGATAAATGGTTATATTGCCCATCCATGTTTATGTTGATATCATGCTCATATGCATTGTCATGTTATTTTATTGTGACTCAACTCATCACCATTCAAGTTGAACCTGACATTAATTGAACTTGCACAAATCTGTTGGCTGAGTCATGGTGCCACCGAATCGAGCTCACCAGTGCAGCCACACTTGCCTGGATGGGGAGGCCCTAATTCGGTCTTGTCATGCCTCTCGCGGTGCCTCCAACTAGGGAAGGTTATGTGTGCGTGCTACCCTGATCAGGTAGGCGGCCACAGCCTTGTGTGCCCGAGTTTTACGGTACCGATGTCCCCGTTTGGGACGATTTTGTTTTGTTTTGGCCATGACGGTGGCAGCCATAAAGGTGGCGGATGTCACAAGTTGACATCGGGGCCACCCATGACATAGCCCAAAGGGGAGTTTGTCGGAGTGGCCGGGATGCAATAGATTGGTTTTGTCGGAATGTCGTTGGTCCACCCGAATGGGAGTACGAGGCCATGAGTTCCGTGGTGTGGGTACAGTGTACTAACCTCTGCAGAGTGTATAATCTATCGATAGCCGCGTCCTCGGATATGGACACAGTTCGTAGTAGGTCACACTATGGGTCAAAAAAATAATAAACCTGCACACTAAGAACAACAAGATGGCACATGCAGAAGTTGGTGATCATGTGATGATCACTATGGTTGGTATGGCTGTGATTAAGTAAGAATCATGATGGTAAGATGTTGACGGTGGTTACGAGGTAACCCCGAGATGGTAAGTTGGTCCAAGGGACCACGGCAACATTCCCCGTACACATCATGTATGATTGCATCATGTTCATGTTCATATCATGATTAACATGTACATGCCTTGTTCACTCTCCTGTTGTTCTAGTACTATCATGTCCATCATCGATAATTAACCTGTAAATGCCATGCTATTGTTTGTCTTGATTGCTTTGGTTGCTGTGAGCTTGCGAGTATATTTAAAGTACTCACCTGGCATGTCATGCCAGATTGCAAGTCATGCCATGATTGATTGTTTGTCGAGGATCTCGAGTTTGTGAGCTAGGATGTGTCCCAGCCAGAGTCCCTGCGGAGTGGAGTCCATCACCGGTGTTGTTGTTCCGCTACTAGAAGTTATTCCGCTGTTACAAGTTAGCCCGCTGCTAGCATAGAGCTACCTTAGCCGACGTAGTGTCGCCGTGCCGATGTAATCCTTTGTAATACCCGAACCCTTGTAACCGTATTATTTGTAATAAAGATTTGTTCTATTCTATGCCAAGCAGTGCCGTATTCCAGAAGACTTGATCTCTGGGCTGGAATATGGGGTGTTCCGGTTCCTCTGAGCCGGGGTGCCAGAACGCTTGGTATAAGAGCAGGTCTGGCTGTAGGACGCCCTAGTCTGCGCGAGCATTAGAAACCATTAGTATAGAGTCTAGTCAGTTTGCTGCATTTGGTTACTACATTTGTTTGTCGCATAGCATGCATATAGACTCACTATCTTGTCGCTAACAATCTTATCTTGTGAGTGTAGGTGGCATCGGTTTCGATCCACTACCTGCACCCTCCAGTTTTGCATACTTGCTCTTTGGTGTTTGGTGTCATCTCTGTCCCAGTGGAGTGATGTCGAGGTACCTAGTGGTGCCGATCACTTGAAGGATTGATGCACAGGTATCGCACCAATATATTCTCTTCATCCACACCTATCGTCTCGGGGGGAGACATGTTTCTACCCCGGGTCTTGCCATCCAACCCGCCGCTTTGTCAACCCTTACTTGTCTTTCTTACCAGGAAAGGGCAATGCCAGCAGACCCTGCTTTCCACCGCTATCCTACCTTGTCACTCCATTCTCTGGACGAGTATGGTTCCCTTCCGTCCACTTGATGATGATGTGGCCGTGACATCCGTGTCACGCTACATGATCACCGAGTACGTCCTCATCCCTAAGCCCGTCCAGATGCAATCGGTGTTAAGCCAGCTCTTGGTGTAGCTCTGTTTACACCAACCTCTCCACATGCTGATCCACTTTCATGCACACCGCCACATCATATTAGATCGTAGCACTGGAGATCTCGCGAGATTTGTGTGCTTAAGTAGGCAGGCATACTGTGGTGAATAGCAGTAAAATGTGATGTTGCTTCTGTGTGATCATGATGCCTTGTGTGCTTTTGTTTGAGTCGTTTCTTTTGCTTCTTTCTTTGGGCCTTCGGTGTTACCTTATTTCCCCTTATGAAAGTTGCTCATCAACCGACACCGGACTCGAAAAATCAGTGAGGATTTCAAATATTTGGAAGCTCAGCTAAACATTATGGAATTCTCAGCCGACTGAATTATATTGGGAATATCTGATCTAAATGCAAATGATATCCTAGATTGATTATCAGCATCAAGTTTACACAGTGGTACAATCTTCATAGCCATAATGATTGAACCAGCAGGAAGATAATTTGTGTGCAAGGCCAACCGTATATTTTGAGGCAAAGCAGGAATATCAAGGGTATACATATATATGGCATTCAGTCCGCATATCATGAAGAGAAGCTTCTAGGGTAAGCAATCTAGTCTTCCTCTGCACGCTACCAGGGAAGCTTACGACGCAAGGTTCTGCAGTCTTCCTCAGTACGATATGTGGATAGCTTCCAGTATAAGATACTCAATCTTCTACGGTAAGCCACCACGGAAAGCTTCTGGCATAAGTCACCAAATCTTCCTCAGTAAGCAACCAGAGGAAAAGCTTCTAAAGTATGATACCCAGTCTTCTTCAGCACGCTATCCCAGCAAAAGCTTCGAGCAAAAGATATCCAGCCTTCTTCAGCACGATACTCTCAGATAGCTTCCAACACAAGCTATCCAGTCTTCATCAGTATGGCACTACAAACAGTCATCGGCATTGGTAGAAGATGTTACCCAGTGTGTTGGTAGTATATGGCAGTGCACCTCAAGAATCGGATCCGCAACAGTTGGGTCAGAAGCACGAGCTAGTCAGGACCCAAGTGTCTGTCTCGGGAATCAAATGCTCAACTACACATACTTCCATATATATTGTGAGCATGCCACCCAGGTCATGCAGGGCACTCATACAAGAATACAAGTATGTTCAAGCAGATCCACCGAAGGAAGGTGAGAATTCGACAACCACATGAGTTATGCAAGAGGAAGAAAAGCCAGTTATACACCTCAGTATGATGCAAGGACCAACAAGCTATAAAGTAAGACAACTTTGGGACAACAATCTTGACAGTGGATATCAAGGCCAGCTTCCTCACACCCGACAAAGGGATATCATTAACCTTTGTCACTATCTTGTATGATTGACGACAACAATGATCTCTATACAACTACATGTGAACCTGGTATATTTTCTATGACACGAGTCATGACCAAGGATAAGGTATGATTACCGGAATATGGCACCTGACAGCACCTATGGTCACACGAAGAATTAAGGATATATATGGCCAAGCTCTTTCAGCAAAAGATTCAGAAAAAGAGAACAATAATGAAGGAGCAAGACTGGCAATACAGGTATGATAATTGTTGCAGGAACAACATGGTACGGACACCCAAGACAGTCTGATTCCATGTCGCTCACCATGGATATACACCCAAGAGTGATACTCTATTTCGTAAGTACCTCATATCGAGGTAACCCGCTTGTCCAATTGTATATGCTCAAAATTGTTAGTATCGAATATCCAAGTCTGTCATGTCAGACCAAAGGCCAGCTCCGCAGTTTGACTCCAGCGACCGTGTTAAAGCATCACATAGCTTACTACCCACATATGGGTACACCGACAGAACGAGAAATCAAAAGACTGAACAACAAGCTCGGATCATGTGTCCTCAAATATGGTACCCAGTGAAACGATAGCCTGTCATGAACAAGATTCTTCCAGAACCACCGTTAGCCAAGTCTCTAGATGCTATTGCCATAAGGTCATATTCCATTATACTGGTCCTGATGGGCGACAGTCGAATCGTTCATATGAGTTTGATACTCAAGGCAGTGGAGTCAGCCAAGATGATTCAGAAATCTCTGCGAGCAGTTAGGTTTCGTCAAGAGAGCGGTTATGATTTCCAGTATGGTTTTGAACCCGGAGGACATGCATCTAGTAACCCAATGCAATGATTAAATGTTTCGTGTCCACCAAGGGAATTTGTTCATAACTCCATTGAATACTATCGGTGCTGGATAGAAGAATGTCACGTCAATTGGAAATCACTCCCAGACTTATGGAAATTCCAGTCATGATAAAATCAGATAAGCCAGCAGACATAAAAGAATTGAAGTCAGAGTAAGGATAAACATATGAAGGAAGTCCTGTCAGAATGTGGGATATGGTGAAACAAACCACCCCAGAGCAAGGTAATCAGGTCATATGAAATTCAGAGGGAACATCAATGAAAAGGATACCCGAGTTGGAAACGGTCTCCTTAAGTCAGAATATTCATACTTGTTCCCTGAGCAACCAAATCTCGAGGACGAGATTTTTGTAAGGGGGGTAGGTTTGTGACACCCTAATTTTTGGCCCTTTCTTTTGGATTTCTCTGAATTTTTATTTGGAATTTCTTTTCTGTGGCTCTGTGGTCTTAAAACCGGGGAAGATCATCTCTTCTTCCTCTCCCTAGTGGCTTGTCACTCTCAAATCTTTCCCAAGACCATGTCATTTCCATCTTAGCCCACCCCTAATCTTTATCCCTTGGGAATATTGCTTTTTCTATTAAAGGAATAATCCTGTTTGCCCTGGGTTGTGAAGCAACCTATATTTCTGTCTTTCCTAAAATTCCCCCAAAATTCTCAAAATTCCTTTGGACCATATGGACCTTGGATATGTAAAAATATTCAAGATTCCACGCTCATGGTGAGCACACCATCCAATCTTTGTTTCTGGTCAGAAATTCAGTTTGTGAAGCAACTATATTTTATATGGCTTCATAAATTCTGAAATTTTACTAGGACATTATCCTACTTATATAGCATCCCTCCACAAAATTTGGGCTTATTTCATTCATCCAATATTTCCCTATAATTCCCCCAAGTTTCTGTCCAGAGGAAATGTGGCACCCCGACTCAAAGGAACCGGAACACCCCGTATTCCAGCCCAGAGATCAAGTCTTCTGGAATACGGCACTGCTTGGCATAGAACAAATCAGCTCTTTATTACAAATAATTGAGGTGCAAAGGTTTGGGGTATTACAAAAGGGTTACATCAACACGGCTATAGCTGGCCAAATGGGCCGGGCCAACCAGGCCGGCCCGCGAGCACGCCCGGCACGGCCCGCCATGCGCCAGGCACGGCACGGGCTAAACGGGCCGGGCCCGGCATGCGGCACGCCCTGGGCCGTGCTTAGCCTGCTAGGATGAGCACGCGGGCCGGCACGGCACGACCCGATTATCTTTTTTTTATATATCTCTATATGGCCCAACAGGTAAAAATAGGCTAAAAATGCCCAGTGCGCCAAATAGCAGGCAGGTTAGTGGGCCTGGCGTGCCGGTGGGCCGGCCCGATTAGCAGCTGGGCCGTGCCTAGGCTGCAGGCTGCAGCACGCGGGCCGGCACGGCACGGCGCGTATAATAATCGTGCCTCGGCATGCCGGGCCGTGCCAGGCACGATTAGGATGGGCCGGGCCGTGCCATGCCGGGCCAGCCCGTTTGGCCAGCTATGGACACGGCAATACTATGCCGGCAAGGGTAGCCTTATGCTAGCAGCGGAACAACTCATAGCAGCGGAACAACTTCTAGCAGCGGAACAACAACGACGGTGCTGGACTCCACTCCGCAGGGACTCTGGCTGGGACACGTCCTAGTTCGCAACTCGGAATCCTCGGGCTACGCAACCATGGCAGCACCTGCAAACTGGCATGACACGCCAGGTGAGTACTTTGAATGTACTCGCAAGCTCACAACAAACAAGAGCATCAAGGCAAAGCAACATCGTAGCAGTCATGATTATATCAGGACCAGTTGTTATTAAAAGAGTAGAAGAAAATATTAAACAAGTTATCTCTGAACTATCTGCAATAGTCACCATTGTTTAAGGTCATAGAGACCGCCTTACCCTTGACTATTCAGTCAAACCATCTACTCTCATGATCCACTCGCGATCGTCTCAATATCATTTGACGGTCATTGTCAAGATCATTACCAAGACTATCAACGGCCTTCTGCCAAGTGGTTACCATGCTATACCAAGACGAGTTCTTCCATCATTAACAAGTCATTCCATCATTGGTGTTGATCAGACAGTGTGCCTTAGTATGAACCGTGTCCAATACCGTGGACGCGGCTATTCGAATAGATTCTTACACTCTGCAGAGGTAGCGCACTTTACCCACACCATGGACATTCGTCCAACAAAACTCGCCTAACCCGTGACCCTTCTATCACACCACCACCTTCTGAGGTCATGCCCTGGGTGGCCCCTGTGTCACTTCTGACACCTGCCACCGTCGTGGCCAAACTAAACTGTCCCAAACGGGGACCTGAGTTCAATAACCAAACCGGGCTCACAAGATTATCGCCGTCTACCTGATCAGGGTAGCACGCATGCATAACCTTCCCTCTTTGGTGGTACTGATAAAAGAGCACGAGGTTAGACCAAGTCACGGTCGTCCCATTCCGGCAGATGTGGTTGCACTGGAAAGTTCGGTTCAGTGGCACTTGATCAACGAATGAAGGAATTTATCCCCAAGTAACTTTCAGTCATAACTAATACCCCGATATCACAGTGATCCAAGTTAAAACAATAGCCATCTCGTAATCCAAGGAGCAATATGACTAAGCTGCTGCTACTAATTCCATAGTCAAAATGTCGGACGGGATCACAAAGTAATCATAGACAATAATCTCCTAATCTAGCAGCATCATGGCATCATCAAACTTGTAGACTACTAGTCACTAACAATCCAATCCTCAACATGGCTGTAACATATCCAAGAATTTCTCCAAGTGTTGCATGAATAAACCAATTATAAATAATTCAAATTTTAGCGTAAACAATTATTTAAACCATGGCATTGCAATGCATTCATGCAAATGAGAGTTGTGGCTTGCCTTGCACCAAAGGAGTGTGGGAGTACTCCTGGCCTTCACCAACTATTCAAATCACTCTGAAAAACATTTTTGGAAACATTTGTAAATAATACACAGAGCATTTTTCTCTGTCCAGAAATTCCAGACAGCAGAGAAAAATACCAAAATTTTCCAGCAAATAAAGGAGCTCACAAGAAAAATAATGCAAAAAAGAATGAACTCATTTGGACTTATGGTTTAAAAGTAATGACTGGTCAAAATTCTGGATTAAAATGGATTTAAACAGAAAATCAGAAAAACTTCCAGCGGGCCACGTTGAAAGCGTAAACCCAAAGTACGCTTCCATTTGCATACCGCTTCGGGCGTGGTTGGGTCGCTGACGGGTGGGGGCCGGCTGTCTGTTTTAAAGAGAAAGAGAGGGAGCAGAGAGATGGCGGCCATTCGCCGGCCTTGAGGCCACGGCGAAGCTGGGAGAGGGCGGGGATGGAACGAGCGCTCGATGGCAAGCACACCCGTACCCATAGCTCGTCGGGAGGTGGCCGGACGGCGTCGGCCCCTTCCTCTCAGGCGGTGGCGAGCTACGGTGGTCATCGGGGTCGGCGATTCTGGTGATGATTCGGTTAGCGGAGGGGCTGGAAGGAACAAGTGAAGCACCATGTCAGGCCCATTTCTGGAATAAATCACAGAATAGCCCCAAGTCACACCAGCCCGAAGATCAGAACATCTGGTGGACTTCCATGATATAGATAACCAGTACATACATAATATTATACAGGGTTGAGCCAGAGTGCTCAAGAATTTATTACAAACTTGTTAATATATGGTGGTGGCGGAATATGACAGTGGTGTGATGAAGGTACACACTGATACAATAAAGTAGTGCCAAGCGTCAGTGTGAGGCTTGACTATTTTATTTGGTGTAGCGGAAGCACTGCGAATGATACACGTGGTAGACTCCAAGATCACAGGTTGACTGACTGGGAACACCTCTAAGCGTCGGGCTCGCTAGCGCAATCTTCCTCCACAAGCTCGTCTTCCTCTAGGTCTGGCCAAATTAACAAGCCAGGGACAAGCCTGGGAGTACATTGGAATGTACTCGCAAACATTATGAACGAAAGATATACCGAATGCATATGCTCATGCTGGATTAAATGTTATGCATATGTTGACCGAATTTTAATCATGGCATGATAAACATTAGCATGTGCAGAAGAATTAGTATATAAAATTTTAGTGACAAACAAAGAAAGTTAATGGAACTGTGGCGCCCCCGCCTGGTTACCGCTGTAGGCAGACGGTCGCCGCACACACCAGCCCAGGAAATCACTCTGGCATGCGCGTTTACAACAAGTATCATGAACACAGACATTACTATTAATGGATATATAAGTCTTACATGATATATTTTACAAGGGTGGTGGCAGCGGAAAAGCTCTATCTAAGGCAGCATGGTCTTGGTGCGGCTCCAATCCACAGGGATCTGACTGGGTTACTCTTCTAGCCCGCGAACACTCCGGCTCCTCGCTAGAGGGCGTAGAATCCTTAGGTGAACCTGGCCACATTGAAGGCCGTTGAGTACTTTTGAATGTACTCGCAAGCAAACCAAACCAACATATACACCAAGCAATGCAATCCATGGCATTCAGGCATGCACTGGTTATCTTAACAATATTAGCTAGCATACTAAGGCAGGATTATCTAGCAAGATTAATCATCTAGCAACATTAATTATCATGTCATAACAGGATTAACTCGCATGATAACTACTGAAGTAAAACATATCAAGTAAATAATCCATACTCCGAATATGTCATGATCCAAACCATAGCCGATCCCAGTCCAATCCAAGTCTTGTGGTCATCCGACCCTTTAACTCATAGCCATCGCATGGCTAACCTTCATACCCCTGACCTCATCTGATGTCCATGCATCCGTACTGCAAGTCTGACATGCCTTACCATTCTCTGGTTCAGTGTTAGCAATAACATTATATAGTTCATTCCTCCGGACTCGACACAGACCAAATAGTGTGACCTAGTACGAACTATGTCCCATGACCGAGGACGCAGCTATTCGAATAGATTTACACTTTGCAGAGGTTGCGCACTTTACCCACACTATGGAGCTCCTGGCCTAATGCTCCCATTCGGGTGGACCGGTGCTGCTCCAACAAAACTCATCTATTGCCTGGCACTCTTACGGTCCCACCGACAATCATACCCTCCCAGGGTCATGTCCTGGGTGGCCCCTGTGTCACCCCGGTGACACCTGCCACCGTCGTGGCCAAACAAACTGTCCCAAACGGGGACCTGGTACCATATAACTAAACTGGGCTCACAGGATTATCGCCGCCTACCGGGCCAGGGTAGCATGCACGCATAACCCTCCCTCTTTGGTGGTACCGACAAGAGGCAAGACAATAGACCAAGTCAGGGCCGTCCCATACCGGCAAATGTGGTTGCACTGACTAGCTCGGTTCGGTGGCACTATGACTCGATCCAGCCGACGGAGGAGGTTGTTGTCATTATATCATATTCTTACTCATTTCAATAACAATGGTAATGCATGATGTAATCACTATGAAAACTTAACAACCTATCTCCATATGCACTACAACGAGTCACTAGTGCGATAACATGATGAGCATTAGCAGGTAACGTAAATAGCAAATTCAAACTAGCAGGGGTTTAATTATTTCTAACACAGGCATAATCATTAATTAAACATGCAAGAATAACATAGAGCAATGCTTTAGGGCATATATCAGATGTTCGGCTTGCCTGGGGGTCGAGGAATACTCTGGGAAGAAGTGCGATCACCTCGCAGAAAATTCGCCGGAGAAGATTCTCTCTCGGAGGGGCTGATAGAAGGGCAAGGGCAAAATGGTCATTTTCATAGTGTGGAAACCTTATGAAAAAGATACCATCGGAACGGGCTCGACGAACTGAAGACGTGGGCGTTAGATTCACCTGAATCGGAGTCACGGTTAAAAAGTTAGGGCCGTTCGTTCGTTAGGCAGAAAAACAAATAAAAACTGAGCTTTTCTGCTGCTAACGGGCGAACGCCCGCAATCTAACTGTTTCAGCCGGCTGAGTAAAACAGAAAGCATATTCGCGGGAATATGTTTTCAGAGTAGTGAAAGCGCACTATTGGCCGAAGAACCACCAGAGTACGCCTTCGGAGGAGGGAGAAGTATTCGGCCGAATACGCCTCCACTTATCCGACGTGGCCGGCCCCTGGTCACCGATAGGTGGGTCCCGTTGTCTCCTCTCTCTCGTCCTCTCCTCCTCCTCTTCTTCCCCCGACGCCCGCTTCCAGAGCAGCAGGAGGCCGCTGGCGCCGGTGCTCGCCCGGCCAACTCCAGCCATCTCCTGGAGCGCTCCGACCACCGAAGTGCTCAGGAGAGGACGCCGCATCCACCTTGCCTGAACACTGACGGCGACGAGGACTCGAGCGGCGGCGATGTGGGCTCCCGTGGGCGAGGCCTCTGGCCGGTTTGAATCCCAGCGTGTGGTCGTCCCGAGGACCAACCAAGGGCATGGGGGCTCCGCACGGCCTCTAGGTGCTCTCTGGTGGTGGTAAGAGGTAGAAACGGAGCTTGGGCGAGGAGAATTTGGCCGAGGCCGAGCGGCGGCCATGGCGGTCGTGGAGGAGCGGGAGAGCTTCTCGAGCTCGACTGAGAGGTGGTGCGAGGCACCAGGAGGGTGGAGAGGGGCTGGTGAGGTGGAGTGGCTCGGGGAGGGGCTCGGCCATGGCTATTTATAGCCGGCCGGGTGGGTGGATAGGGACGGCCGCCGTGGCGTTCCTATCATTGCACTGGAGCTCCGGCGACACGCGGGGGAAGGAGGCGATGTCAGCAAGGTGTCTGGGAGGGTGGGGAAACCAGCAGCAGCTTCGGGATAACTTGGGGAGGAAGAGGACAGAGGAAGACGACGGCGCGGGTCACGTGCGCACGGTGCGGTGGAGCTGCCGTGGCGTGAGGAGGAAGAAGAGGAAGGGGAAGCTGAGGGAGAGAGTGCACGCGGCCATTGGGGAGCCAGGGGACATGCCTAGACGATCCATGGCCGGCTGGAGCTGGCTGTCCGTCGCGGTGCATCGCGCAGAGCGCCGTTTTGGCGTGGCCAACTCATGGTCACCGCAGGCACCACACATCCGGAGCGCCTATTGGACTCCAGGCCATGTCAAATAGATGCATCAGTGGTTAGTGAGTTGACCTGTGAGGGTTTGGAGGGGAGTGGAGGCAGGAATTGACTGATTGGAGCTCACAAAGGTTCTGACATAAAACTTGGACAGATTCTTGCGGAGAAATGGATAAGGGTATGAGGCTGAAACTTTTTCACAAAGAAATATGGTAGGAAGGTGTAGGTGCTGGTAAAATTTGAGGCCATTTGGACAAGTTTTGCATACACTTCCTTTGCAATGCAAATTCTGGTCCAGAAAATGGATTTTGATGTTGTGCTCAACTGGCTTGGTGAAATGAGCTGAATTTTTCTGGAGAGAGGTTATTTGGATGCATGGAGGTACTGGAACAATTTCAGCTCAATTGGAAATGCCAAAGTGGTACTTCCTTCACAGAGCTTTCTGCTGGACAGAAGCTAGATGGAATTTTTGGGAGAAATTGGCTAGATAAAATGATGTGAATTTTTGTATGCTCACATCATATAGGGAATGTGAGGTCCTGGATTAATTTGAGGATTTTTCAAGCAATATAAAATGTAGTTGCTTCACAACCTCAAAATAGGTCCAGAAACAAGAACTGGATGTTGCACTCAAACTTTGAACTGTAGAACTTGGGTTCTTGATGGAAATGGTGAAGATATGGATAGGAGAAGCTCCAGAAATTATTTGGGATTTTTCCTGGCCACCAAAATGGTAGCTCCTTTGGAAAGTGCCCAAAATGCAATATTGCCTTTAAATAGGAAAATGCAATTTCCCTTATTTAATTATAGCCAATTTTTTTATGAGAGCTCAATATGATCACAAAGAATATCTCCACAAGTTTTCATAAACTTTGGAGATGGATAAGTATTTTCCTGGATTTAATTCCTTTAACTGGAAGAAAAAGGAATTAATTTTAAATGAAAAATATTGCAAATGACTTGGCTATATTTTTGCATATCCAGGGTTTATAGAGATAGGATGATTACTGGGAAAATTTTGGGAGGCAACAGATCAAAGGAAATTGAGGTTCCTTTGTAACGGAAGGAATTAGGGTTTCCCTTCCGGTAACTCGGAAGGTAGGGTTTCGGTGGCAAAATCCCGAGAAAATATCTTGGGTGGCAAGGTTGGTCTGGAGAGAATATCTGGTTGGATAGGAAAGGCAAGGCTAAATGACCATCTTGATATACCCAAGAGCAAGAGAAAATCCAAGAACATCAAAAAAAAGAAAAAGACGGGAGTCAAATCCCGCGAAGGAAAAACAAGGAGCGAAAACCAGGGTGTTACAGGAACATCGGGCGCTGGACCGCCCGAGAAATTCCAAGAAGAATGCCAAACGGGTGTCTAAGTGCGACGCCTCGAGAGGTCTTGAAAAGAAATGCCAAACGGGTGTCTAAAAGCGACGGCTCAAGAGGTCTTGAAAAGAAATGCCAAACGGGTGTCTAAAAGCGACGCCTCGAGAGGTCTTGAAAAGAACTGCCAAATGGGTGTCTAAAAGCGAGGCCTCGAGAGGTCTTGAAAATAAATGAGTATCTCAGGTAGTCTAGCCATCCCAAGAGATATTCAGAAAGAAAATAAAACTAAGTATCCGGGTAGTCTAGCCATCCCATGAGGTACTCAGAAAAGAAAAATGAATATCTCGGGTAGTCTAGCCATCCCAAGAGATATTCAAAAACAAAATAAAACTGAGTATGGGTAGTCTAGCCATCCCATGAGGTACTCAGAAAAGAAAAATGAATATCTCGGGTAGTCTAGCCATCCCAAAAGATATTCAAAAAAGAAAATAAAACTGAGTATCCGGGTAGTCTAGCCATCCCATGAGATACTCAGAGATGCACATAAAAGAAAAGGTTAGTCCATAATAATATTCATGATAACAATAATATTCATGCTGACATCAGTGGTGACAATAATTATCCTGCAAAATTGAATCATGATCAATTTAATTATTTCCTCCGAAGACCGACACCGGGACCGACACTTGACCCTACCCAGCTAACGTCCTTGACCGTGGACATGGCTATTCGAATAGATATAACTCTGCAGAGGGTGTACTCTTTACCCACGTGTATGAGATTTCTTTAGTCAGCACCACGACGCTGGCTAATTCCCATTACGGTCTTTGGGTTGAAAACACGCCTGACCAGCACACACCAGATTAACTTTCCGGATGCCAGAAATCACCCAAAGTATCGTTCAAGAAAAACTCTAAGTCGGGGAGACCATCGTCTCGACAAGCATGGGATCACTATTCATACGTGCGGATTACAAGGGGTGCCCCCCTCTTGGCCCAGCCGGATACACCCATGCCCCCTGACCAGATGACTGGCATTAGTCCATGGCCGTGGAACCCTCATCATGGCCTCTCTAAGTGGTGTGTACACGGAAAGGGGTTAGCAACTTACTGAGTCGTACTTCCCTCGCGGAAAGACCCGTGGCAGCACGGTATTCAGCTAGGTGTGACAGAACAAGACTCGATCTAGGTCGACTCAGGAGGTGTTGTTATTATGACTGCATGTCTCACATGCCACAATGACACCGTCGTGTCATAACGTGACCCGTGCTCATCAGCACGTCCAAGGCAGGAGACACACTCCTGAATTTCTCACCATATTCCACACGTTAGCAAGTTTCTTGGTGCATGCAAATAGTGCTCAAACTGACATGACCATGCATGCATGCTTTTACTACATATACGGTGCAAGTTCCAACTGATGCAACCATGCATGCAATCACCATATCCCAAGTTCAAAAATGCTTGCCTTGATCAAAGTAGTCAGAAGATAATCCTTCGAAATTCCCGGCAAAGTCCCCTTCTTCGTTTTCTATAAAATGCAAATTTAAATTCAAATTAAAAAATTTGCAACAGTACAAAAAATTGTCTCAAAATATTTTGAAATAAATACTAAAAAAAACTAGAGTGAAAAATAAGAATTTCAAAAAAAGAATCAATTAAAACGGAGTTGTAGTTAAAAAGTTATTAAGGTTTTAAAACCAAGGGCCTTTCTGCAAAAATCCAATTGCCAGCAGGTCCCTGTGCGGTTTAAACAGAAAACGCCTCGGGCAGAATACGCTTTCCAGCGTAGAAAGCGTAACTAGGCAGAATACGCTTTCGATTTAAACGGGAAAAGAATAAAACACTGATGGGTGGGCCCCACCCGTCAGGTTTAAATTCAAACACGCCGCGCGTGCGTACACAGAGGAGGAGCGGTGATCACCGGCGACGATCGCCGGCGTCTCAGAGGGTGGCAATGGTCGGAATGTGCTCGGGGAGGGATTCCGCGTCGGTGGGTGGTGGTGGTGGTCGCCGGCGAGCACCAGAACGATGGCAAGGTCGTCTCCGGCGGACGGCGGGGTCGGGTGGTTGCAGATCTCGTCGGAGAGGCGTGGAAGCACCGAATTGAAGTGTGGGGTGGATGAGTGGGTGCACGAGAAGGCGACTGGTGTGGTTTGGGAGGTGGTGGTGGCCTAACGGCAACGAGAGGTTCTCGGGCACCGCGGCGGATCGGGTGATCGGAAACGGAGAAGAAGACCTCCCTGAGGTCGGGGGAGTGCACGGGAGGTCGATTGGGAGGGAGTGTGGGTGGTGCGAGTGATCAGTGGTGCTCAGGAGGGCCTTTTATAGGTAGCTCGATGAGGTCCAGTGAGGGGCGGATCACGCCGGAGTTAATCCGGCCGGCGAGGTGGTTATGGACTATGGTGAGGTTCGGTGAGTGATAAGGGAGGCTGATGTAGTTATCTGGAAGAGCCAGCACGATCAATCTCCTCGCCCTACTGCCTTATCCACAGCAAGGCACCCATACGGGTGTGGCGGCGGTGACCTGCTCCGGCGACTGCCAGGCGGGTCCGTGGTGGCGTTGGACGGTGTGGTGAGCTGCGGAGGCGAGCGACGCGTGGAGAAGTTGGTGGAGGGAGCGGTGGGCGAGAGTGAAGGCAGCAGCAGCCGTGTTGATCCGCTCGGCCGCTGTGGCCGAGGACGGTGGCCGTTGCACCGACCGTTTACTGTGTCGTCGGCGGTGAGCCACTGACCAGAGGGGTCCCGGCGACCCATTTATGATGAGAGGAGGCGTGGATGAGGAGGAGAGGTGATGGAGTGCAGTGCACGGCGCCGTTTCTCCCTCACTCTGAACTTCTCCAGTTTCTCTGAATTTTTTGACAATGCTACAGTGTGCACAATATGTGTATGATGAAATGCCAGAGGGCTCTAGGCATTTTAGGAATTTGTGGGAATTTTTGTGGTGAGGTGTTTATGCATAAAAGAGAGACTGGCAAAGTTACAAAAATTTTGGAGCAATTAAAAATAGGTTTTGATCAGAGAAATTGAATCTGGTCCAAATTTGAATTGAATGAGATTTGAAAATTTTGAACTGTGGAACCAAATTTTTTTGGTGAGATGGAGTGTGGGTACTGTCTAGTAGCTAGGATAATTTTTGTGGGTGTAAAAGAGTTGGGGAAAATATACTTCCTTTGTAAATCAAACAAACTATGAATAATTGAAATTCCAAATTTGGAATTTATTTAAAATGAGAAAAAAATATTTTTGTGGAGAGGAGAGGTATTGGATACTTTCCTAGGGTGTGAGGATGACTTGGGAGAAAATTTAAAATGCCAGAATAAATTTTTGGGGAATTTTAGAAGTGCCCGAAAAGAGTGAAATGGCCATTTCCTTGGAATAATTTTAATTATTCAAAAACCTTTCTGAAAGAAAAATATTTGTGATCTTCCAAAAATAATTACTCAAGTAATAAACCATCAATTAAAAATCATTTAAAAAAAATTGAAACCCAATTAAAAATTTCAGAAGTGATTTTCAAACAAAAGAAAGAGAGAGAGACCATGGTGATCCAAAGTAAATTTTTATTTTGAATAAAAGATTTGAAAATTTCAAAAGAGAATATTTTTGGGGTGTTACACACGACTAGCTCGGTGGTGGCCTTGCTTGGGGCGGAGGGGCACCGGAGTGGGCTGGCGGAGCAGAGGCAGAGCGGCGGAGCTCCTCACCGGAGATGGGGAAAGAGGGCTCCCCGGCTCTGCTTTTGGGTGTGGGGCGATGATTGAGAGGCGGGGAGGGCGAGTGGTGAGGAGAGGGAGCACCAAGGAGTGGCTTTTATAGCCGGGGGGGGGGGCGATGCCCGAGCCGGATGCCGCCGAGGGGAAAACGCCGGCGTCCCGTGTTGAGCTGGACATCGCGCCGGCGACCGAGCCACGTGGGGAGGTGACGGGAGAGGGCAGAGACTTAATGGCGATGGCACGGAGCGGCAAGGAAGACGCCAGCCAGCGCGGCCACAGTGCCTGTATGGATCAACAGCGGCGGCGGTTGGCGGTGTTCGGCAAGCTCGCTGCCGGTGACGGGAGGGCTCCAGAAGGGCCAGGTGGACGGCGGGGAGGATGCTGGCGCTCCAGGGCACGGTACGGCGACGCGGGCGCGCGGCGCCAGCGAGGCCCGAGAAGGTTCGGCGCGCAGAGCGCGGGTTTGCTCGGCCAGACGCGTGGTCACCGCGTGCACTGGCGCACGCGGTGCGCTCTGGCTTGCTTGATCATGTCCATACGGTAGTCTTCTCAGCCAGTGGCCTCCCTGTGCACTTGGTTTGACAAAAGATGGCTTGGACAGCTGGTCAGCTTCCAGACAAGTTTCTGAGCAGAAACTTGGACGGGTTGCTGGAGTAAAATGGCTAGGGTTTTGAGTGGAAAATTTGTCACACTGAAGTGTAGTAGGAAGGTTCATATACTGGAGAAATTGCAGACCAAATGGACCAGTTTTGAATGTAGTTGCTTCACAACTGCATCTCTGGTCCAGAAACAAGAATCTTGATGTCATGCTCATATGGTGTGATAGATTTATATGAAACTTGGTGGAGAGGGGTCATTTGAGCATAGGAAGACACTGTAAAAAATTCATACCATTTGGATAAATAAAAATGGTACTTTCTTCACAATGCTTCCCTCTGGGCAGAAACTTGGGGGAATTTTGTGGAGAAAATGGCTTGGCAGAATGATGTGAATTTTGGCATGCTCAAAGGATATAGTGATATTTGAGTCCTGGATTAATTTCAGAATTTATGAAGCAATATAAAATATAGTTGCTTCACAAACTGCAATTATGACCAGAAACAAAGATTGGGTGGTGTGCTCACCATAAGAATGGAATCTTGAATATTTTCACGTATCCAAGGTTCACATGGTCCAAAGAATTTATGAGAATTTTCTTAGAATTTTGGGGAAGACAGAGATGTAGGTTGCTTCACAACCTAGAGCACAAAAGGACTGTTCCTTTAATAGAAAAGGAATATTAAATTGGGATAGAAATTAGGATTTGGCAAGAATGGAAATGACATGACTTGGGAGAAGTTTTTGGAGGCTTTGATACACTTAGGAAAGGAAAGTAAAAAAAATATTCCCAAGTTTTAAGTCCATAGAGCCATTCAAATTAAAATCCAAACCAAATTCCGAATAAAATTCAAATGGGTTTTTGAAAAGAAAAGTTGGGAAAAACCAGGGTGTCACAAACCTACCCCCCTTAGGATAAATCTCGTCCTCGAGATTTGGTTTCTCAGGGAACAAGTATGAATATTCTGACTTAAGGAAACCGATTCCCACTCGGGTATCCTTTTCCTTTATATAATGTTCCCACTGAATCAACTATGATTATCTGGCTTCGAGGTGGTTTGTCTCACTTTCTCTGGAAACCTTGACGGGTTCTGTTGCTGTGTCAGACCTTACGGTTATTTCCATTCCTTCATTTTTGCTGACTTAGTTGGAGTACAGTACCTACTCACAGCCGGGACCTATGAGCTTTTCATGGGTACGGTGGTGATTTTCCACTGACATGCCATCCTACCATCCTACCTGATGGTATTTCACGAGTCTAGGAACCGATTCTCTGTGGACCTGAGACTTGTTGATCCTTCCACCCGGGTACCCAAAGAGAGGATGTTCTTTGGATTCAAAGCCCGTACCAAAGGCCCAACCATCTTCTGATCGTGACCAATATAAGTAGGTGCAGCTTTTATAGCTATGGCACATCTCAGGTGATCGTGTTTTGGGGTTCGGTTGTCAGTCACTCTGGTGGTAGAGTCCTACTCATGACAGGGTACCATATGTGAGAGCACATGATTCGAGACGGTTGTTCAGTATTTCGAGTACTCATTTTGTCGGTATATCCATAAGTCGTGTGATGTTTTAACATGGTCACTAGAGTCAAACTGCTGAACTGGCTAAGGAATCTTTAATTTGACCCAGCAGACTTGGATATCTCATACTGACAGTTCTGAGCATATACATTTGGTCAAGCAGGTTACCTTGATATGAGGCCCTTACAGAATAGAGTAGACCACTTGGGTGTATATTCATGGTGATTGATATGGAATCAGCCTGTCTTAGGTATCCGTACCATGTTGTTGTTGCAGCGATCATTACACCCGCATTGTCGGTCTTGCTCTTCGTTATTCTTCTCTTTCCTAAATCCTTCGCCGCAAGAGCTTGGCCATATATATCCTTAATTCTTCGTGTGACCATAGGTGCTGCCAGGTACAATATTCCGGCCACAACTTTTAAATGACAAATTTATCATCTCACAAGCTCTAACTGTAAGGCAATGATCATCCGAACCCTTGCATGAAATCGGCAAATAAATCAGTAGCCACCAGAACGGTCTTTACAACTCAGATCTGGGACATTACTGGAATAACTCAACCCCGGCTCAAGACGGCTGAAAAGCAGCTCAGAGCATGAGACGGTGTTGATAAAAATAAGGTAGCAGTTCCCTAAGACGGCTGGAAAGCAGCTCAGAGGATGGGGTCACTGCTACAAAAAGAAATTCAACAACTGGACGAGATGGCCGAAAGCAGCTCAGAACTCGGGACAGTTGTTGAAAAGAGAAATATAAAGTCAGCATCCACCCCAGACGGTCGGGAAGCAGCACAGAACACAGGCGTGGTGCCATCACTAGAAAAAGGTAAGCAAGGGTTCATTGATAACCCACAAGTATAGGGGATCGCAACAGTTTTCGAGGGTAGAGTATTCAACCCAAATTTATTGATTCGGCACAAGGGGATCGAAAGAATACTTGCAAGTATTAGCAGTTAAGTTATCAATTCAACCACACCTGGAGATAAAATATCTGCAGCAAAGTATTTAGTAGCACAGTAATATGATAGTTTTGGTAGCAGTAGCAAGAGTAACAATAGTAACAGCAACAGTAACAGTTTTGTAGCAAGTGTAAAGCAGTAGCAACAAAGTAACTTAGAAAAAACCAATATGAGAGAGTCATAGGCATTGGATCGGTGATGATAATTATGTTGGGTGATATTCATCATATAACAGTCACAACCTAGGGCGATACACAATAGCACCAATTCATCAATGTAATGTAGGCATGTATTCCGTATATAGTCATACGTGCTTATAGTAAGAACTTGCATGACATCTTTTGTCCTACCCTCCCGTGACAGCGGGGTCCTTAAGGAAACTAAGGGATATTAAGGCCTCCTTTTAATAGAGAACCGGAACAAAGCATTAGCACTAGTGAATACATGAACTCCTCAAACTACGGCAATCACCGGAAATAATCCCAATTATCGATTACATGATAAATCTCATCCAACACATCACCGTCCAACAAACCTACGAAGGAATTACTCACGCCCGGTGGTGAGCATCATGAAATTGGTGATGGAGGATGGTTGATGATGACGATGGCGACGAATCCCCCTCTCTGGAGCCCCGAACGGACTCCAGATCAGCCCTCCCGATGAAGAACAGGAGGTGGCGGCAGCTCCATATCGTAAAACATGATGAAACTTCTTCTTTTATTTTTTTCTCAGGGAAAGAGAATTTATAGCGTTGGAATTAGGTCAGACGGCCGCCTGTGGGCCCCACAAGGCACTACGGAGCGCCCTAGGGGGGTCGCGCCCTACTGCCTTTGCCTTGGGGGCAGCAGGTGGCCCCCCTTCTGTTGATTCTTGCACCAATAATTTTTATATATTCCATCAAAATTCTCCAAAAAGTTTCGTCCAAATCAGAGAACTTTGATTTCTGCACAAAAACAACACCATGGCAATTCTGCTGAAAACAGCGTCAGTCCGGGTTAGTTTCATTCAAATCATGCAAATTAGAGTCCAAAACAAGAGCAAAAGTGTTTGGAAAAGTAGATACGATGGAGACGTATCAACTCCCCCAAGCTTAACTCATTGCTTGTCCTCAAGCAATTCAGTTGACAAACTAAAAGTGATAAAAAAAACTTTTACGAACTCTTTTGTTCTTGTATCCGTATATAAGCTTCAATAGTACCCAGGTTTTCAGCAAAGATCATGAACTAACCATGGTCGTAATAACACTTAAAAACTACATTTACTCATATCAATGGCATAATCAACTAGAGAGCAATAATAACATATCTCAAATGCCAACAATTTGTCCAAATAATCATGATATAATATGATAACATGGTATCTCGCTAGCCCTTTCTGAGACCGCAAAACATAAATGCAGAGCACCCCCAAAGTTCAAGCAGCGACTAAACATTGTAATTCAGGGTAGAAGAGATCCAGTCATGATGCACACAACATTAACTATACTCAATGCATAAGGATGACAATAGTGCTCTCAGGATTGGCGCTTAGTGCAGGAAGGTGAGACTCAACAATAAAAGCAAAATAACATAAAGTAAATAACATAGAAGTAAATAGATAGACCCTTCATAGAGGGAAGCGGGGATTTGCAGCGGTGCCAGAGCTCAAAGCTTAAATCAGAGATGAAAAATAATTTTGAGAGGTGTACTTTTCCTGTCAACGTCACGACCGAAAGTTTTCAATATCTTCCATGCTAAAAACATTATAGGTGGTTCCCAAGTGGAAAGGTAAAGTTTGCTCCCCCTCCACCATACCAACACAAGCCATGGCTAGCCGAATCCTCGGGTGCCCTCCATACCAACAACTTTCCGGGAGAGTTTGTTTGCATTATGTATTTTCGATTTTGAGCATAGGACTGGGCATCCCAAATACCAGCCTCTCTCGTGAAATGACAAGTGAATAAATACTCATCTTGAGAGTAACCCACTTAGCATGGAAGATACTGACCGCCCCCTGTCGCTCCATGAGCGGTACGGGCACACAAAACGGATGTGTATTTGAATAATTTAGAGGTGGCACATGCAAATTTACTTGGAGCATCAGAGTAATACCGCATATAGGTAGATATAGTGGACTCATCTGGAACAACTTTGGTTTAAGGATTGTGGATGCACAAGCAGAATTCCCGCTTAGTACAAGTGAAGGCTAGCAAATAGGTTGAGAAGCGACCAACTAGAGAGCGAAAACGGTCATGATCATGCATTTGAGAAAAATTAACATTGAATACTAGCATGAGTTGGATATAGTCACCCTGAACATAAATATCATGGAGGCTATGCTGGTTTTGAATCAACTACATGCATGAACATGTGCCAAGTCAAGCCACTTGAAATATTCAGAGGAGGATACCATATTAACATACTACATCATAACCATTTTAATGCATGTTGACATCCAAGATAAATCATTATCCACTCCTAGTTACTTAAGCATGGCATGAGCAACTATAATCTCTAATTTTCATCACAAACATGTTTACTCATAATATGTTGAATCATGGATACTGAGTTAAACATATTTACAAAAACAAAAACAAGAAGAGTTCATACCAACTTTTCCTTGCCATAGTCACTTCATCAAATCATTGTCATTATTGCCTTTCACTTGCACGACCGAATGATGTGAAAATCATAATAGTGCAAGAGTGTTGTGGACTAAGCTGGGATCTACAAACATTTTATTCATGGGAAAAGACAAGGTAATACTGGCTCTTTGTTAGATCAACAATAAAGCATATAAGAACCACTCATCATTTTCATCGTGGTCTTCTCCCTATGACAACTTCAACGAAAAGAAAAGGAATTCAGAGAAACACACTGAAATATTTTTGGAGTTTTTAGTTTTTCTGAAGGAAGCAAATTAAGGAAGATAAATGAAAAGCGAGAAAACTATTCACACGGGAGAAATCCCAACAAGCAAAAGAAACAAAACGAGAAATCTTTTTGGGTTTTCTTTTAATACTACAACTAGTTATGCAAGAAAGAAACTACAACTAATTTTTTTGGATTTTCGAAGGTTTTCCAAACACATAAGAAGAAGGCGAGAACAATAAACTAGCATGCATATACAATGAAAAAGAATGAACACCGACAACTGAAATGAATGTGTGAACATGAATGTAATGTCGGTGAGAGATACATACTCCCCCAAGCTTAGGCTTTTGGCATATCTTGGTCTACTGCCATGGCTATCCTGGATAATAATCGAAGTGGTAGCTCGTGGAGGCATTCTAAGCCGCCCCCTCAGCCAGACGGGCAGCCTCAACTGCCGCATTGTACTCGTGCACCTCGCTCTCATGAAGAAAGTATCTCTGTTTTTTCTGAAAATCAAAGAGGGCAGGAGCAGGCAAAACAACAAACACAGAACAATATTTATCGAATATCAAGTTATAATCATAACTGCGAGTGTTGCGCTTAGTGAACTCATGGTTCTGCATTGCCTCAAAATTCAAATATTTATCAGGTAAAAGAGGATCATTAGGCCTGGGCGAGACCCCTAGCCTTGCAGCTACTCGGGAGGCATAAATTCCTCCATTTAAATCACCATTGCCCGAGTTGTGGTGCAACCTACGTGCAACAATAGCCCCAAGATTATAATGTTTGTCACCCATTAAAGCAGTGTACATAAGGCTCAGGTCAGGGGCACATAGTGCACTACAATCTTGTTTACCAACAATGCATTTGCCATTAAAAAGTGCGAAGTAGCGAATAGCGGGAAAGTGAATGCTCTTTATCCTAGCTTGTGTAACTCCCCTATTCTCACCGTTGCAAAGACTATTGAGAAACAATTCATAATCAGATTGTCGCAGTTCGCTAAGTGAACACCAAAATGGAATTTTGCATGCATCACAAAACTCTTCTAGGGACATAGCATAAGATCTGTCATAGAGATGAAATAAAACTCTAGAAGTGCGCGGATGATATTCAAAGCTTTGGGTGAATGAATGAGTGAGGTTGTAGTGCTGTGGTGGCTTATCTGCGATGAAGGCGGAGAGCTCGGTGTTGTGAATATATTGGTCAAACTCTTCCTTGATGCCTGCACCTAGCATGAACTCGTTGCATGGCCACCGACAAGATTTCGCTTCAGCACCTCGCACCGAACTTGCCCTTGGTTCAATATATGATTGACGTGCGGGGCTTTCACTCGATGATGCCTCGGAGGACCTCCTCCTTGAGGACCTCCTCCTGAAAATGTTCAAGTTCCTACGAACAAATTTCTGAAAAAATTTGGACCACAAAAATATGTCAACAAAACTTCAAAAGATTGATAGCAACTACTCATACAAGTGCCTAGAGGCTATATCAAGCTTTCAAACTACTTAGAACTCGAGGAATTTAACATGCAAGCTCATTTTCAGTAGCACCAATAGCAGCAATTTATGCAAAATATAATCCACTAAAGCAGAAACTAATTGGAACAATGGGAGAGTCACATACCAAGGAGTAATCTCTCAAAACAGTTTCGGAAACGGAGCTCCGAGCAAAGAGATCAAAAATCTCAGGTTTGGGAGCAAGAACACGAGAGAGAGAGAGAGAGAGAGAGAGAGAGAGAGAGAGCTACAAAGATTTTTTTTCTGGAGGTAGGAGATGAAGTGGGCTGAATGGATAAGTGAGTGGGTCCCAGTGGGACCCACAAGGCACTTTGGCGCGCCCTGGGGGGGTGGCCGCACCCTATTGCCTTGTGAACAGCAGGTGCATCCCCCTGGGTTGTTCTCAGTACCAAAAATTCTTATATATTCCAGAAAAAATCATGTCAAAATTTTATTGCATTCTGAGCACTTTTATTTTTGGTCATTTTTTTATTGCACAGATAATTCAGAAAATAGGATAATCATGGCATTTTATTTTATTAAACGGAGAGCAAAAGGTAGGTACAGAAAGTTGTGCTTACTAAATTCATCAACCATATGCCCTTCAGAAAGAATCTATTAATAAGCTTGATCAAGTCTTATTAACAAACTATTTCCGAGTGACATGAAACCGAAGAATTTTTGTATAACACTAAGTTACCTCAACGGGGATATGCATTTCCCCAACAATAAGAACTTCATATTTCTTTTTGACAGTAGGAAGAGGAAATTTGAAATCTCCAATAGTGATTGTCGAAACCTTTTCAATACAGTTAATACCATTTACTGAAGTTTGTTTCTTCGGGAAATAAACCGTATGCTCATTACCATTGACATGAAAAGTGACCTTGCTTTTGTTGCAGTCAATAACAGCCCCTGCAGTATTCAAAAAGGGTCTTCCAAGGATAATTGACATATTGTCGTCCTCGGGCATATCAAGTATAACAAAGTCCGTTAAAATAGTAACATTTGCAAAAACAACTACAACAGGCACATCCTCGCAAATTCCAATAGGTATAGCGGTAGATTTATCATCCATTTGCAAAGATATTTCAGTAGGTGTGAGTTTATTCAGATCAAGTCTTCTATATAAAGAGAAAGGCATGACACTAACACCGGCTCCCAAATCACATAAGGCAGTTTTAACATAACTTCTTTTAATGGAGCATGGTATAGTGGGTATTCCCGGATCTCCTAACTTTTTAGGTACTCCACCCTTAAAAGAATAATTTGCAAGCATGGTGGAAATTTCAGCTTCAGGTATCTTTCTTTTATTAGTGCCAATATCCTTCATGTATTTAGCATAAGGAGACATTTTCAACATATCAATCAAGCGAGTGCGCAAAAAGACAGGTCTAAGCATTTCAACAAAGCGTTCAAAGTCTTCATCATCTTTATTTTTAGATGGTTTAGTAGGAAAAGGCATACGTTTTTGAACCCATGGTTCTCTTTCCTTTCCATGTTTTCTAGCAACAAAGTCTCTTTTATCATATCTTTTATTCTTAGGAGGTGGGTTATCAAGATCAACAGCAGGTTCTATTTCTACATCATTATCTGGTTGAGCATCAACATGAACAGCATCATTTTCATTATCATTATCATTATCACTAGGTGCATGTTCATCACCAGATTGTGTCTCAGCATCAGAAATAGAAACATCATTAGGATTCTCCGGAGGCTCTTCCCCCTCAGGTTCACTAGAAGCATGCAAAGTCCTATCATTTTTCTTTTTCTTTTTCTTCTTAGATGGACTAGGAACATCAATATTATTTCTTTGAGAATCTTGTTCAATTCTTCTAGGATGACCTTTAGGATACAAGGGTTCTTGAGTCATTCTACCTCCTCTAGTAACAACTCTAACAGCATGATCATTCTTTTTAGTATTCATCTCATCAAGCAAATCATTTTGTGACTTGGCAATTTGTTCTAGCAGAGTCTGAACCATAGAAGCATGTTTACTCAAGCATTTAACATCATTAGCAGTTCTAAACATCAAATCACTCAAGCGTTCAATCATGATGGCATTCCATTTTAGTTGATTGCTAACATACAAATTAAAGTGTTCCTGTTTAATGATGTAATTATCAAATTCATACAAGCATTGACTAGCAGATTTATTATACGGAATATCACCTTCATCAAATCTAGTGAGAGAATTTACCTCCACTACCTGTGTCGGGGTGTCGAGCCCATGTATTTCTTCAATAGGTGGTAAATTCTTAACATCTTCAGCTTTAATACCTTTTTCCTTCATAGATTTCTTAGCTTCTTGCATATCTTCTGCACTGAGGAATAGAATACCTCTCTTCTTCGGAGTTGGCTTAGGTGGCGGTTTAGGAAGTGTCCACTCATTATCATTCTTCAATATATTATTCAGTAATTCTTTAGCCTGCCCAACAGTTCGTTCCCTGAAAACACAACCAGCACAACTATCTAGGTAATCCCTAGAAGCATCGGTTAGTCCGTTATAAAAGATATCAAGTATTTCATTCTTCTTAAGAGGATGATCGGGCAAAGCATTAAGTAATTGGAGAAGCCTCCCCCAAGCTTGAGGGAGACTCTCTTCTTCAATTTGCACAATCTTAAATATTTCCTGTAAAGCAACTTGTTTCTTATGAGCAGGAAAATATTTTTCAGAGAAGTAATATACCATATCCTGGGGACTACACACACAACCAGGAGCAAGAGTATTAAACCATTTCTTAGCATCACCCTTTAATGAGAAAGGAAACAATTTAAGGATATAGTAATCGCGAATTTTTTCCTCATGAGCAAATAGGGTGGCAATATCATTCAACTTAGTAAGATGTGCCACAACGGTTTCAGTTTCATAACCATGAAAAGGATCAGATTCAACCAAAGTAATTAACTCAGGATCGACAGAGAATTCATAATCATTATCAGTAACGAATATGGGGGAGGTAGCAAACTTAGGATCATATTTCATTCTCTCCCTCGTAGATTTTTCTTTCATTTCAGCAAGCAATTTTATAACCTCATCTCTATCATTACAAGCAAGAATGGCTCTAGCCGTCTCCCTATCAAAGAAATGTTCATCAGGTGATTCAACTCTAGTCGGAGAGCTAGGCATAATAGGTGAATCATAGTTTTCAAGAGTTTCAACATTTTTAGCATTCTCGATTTCTTTAGCTTTAGCAAGTTGTTCATTAAGAAAATCACCAAGTGGCAAAGTATTATCAAGCCTAGTACTAGCATCAACATAAGTATCATTCATAGCAGAAGTAGTATCATCAATAACTTGCAACATATCAGAATGCATAATAGGTGGTGGTGTCACAAGTCTACTCAAAACAGAAGGTGAATCAAGTGCGGAGCTAGATGGCAGTTCCTTACCTCTCGTCTTAGAGGGAACGATCCTGGTCTTAGCGTCTTTCAGATTCTTCATAGTGTTCAACAGATATAAATCCCAAGTGACTCAACAAATAGAGCTATGCTCCCTAGCAACGGCACCAGAAAAAGGTCTTGATAACCCACAAGTATAGGAGATCGCAATAGTTTTTGAGGGTAGAGTATTCAACCCAAATTTATTGATTCGACACAAGCGGAGCCAAAGAATATTTGCAAGTATTAGCAGTTAAGTTGTCAATTCAACCACACCTGGAGATAAAATATCTGCAGCAAAGTATTAGTAGCACAGTAATATGATAGTTTTGGTAGCAGTAGCAAGAGTAACAATAGTAACAGCAATAGTAACAGTTTTGTAGCAAGTGTAAAGCAGTAGCAACAAAGTAACTTAGCAAAAACCAATATGAGAAAGTTGTAGGCATTGGATCGGTGATGATAATTATGTTGGGTGATATTCATAATATAACAGTCACAACCTAGGGCGATACACAATAGCTCCAATTCATCAATGTAATGTAGGCATGTATTCCGTATATAGTCGTACGTGCTTATAGTAAGAACTTGCATGACATCTTTTGTCCTACCCTCCCGTGGCAGCGGGGTCCTTAAGAAAACTAAGGGATATTAAGGCCTCCTTTTAATAGAGAACCGGAACAAAGCATTAGCACTTAGTGAATACATGAACTCCTCAAACTACGGCAATCTCCAGAAAGAATCCCAATTATTGTCACCTTGGGGTATGCGGATCATGACACGTAATAGGTGCATATAACTTGCAAGATAGGATCAAGAACACAAATATATTCATGAAAACATGAAGGGTTCAGATCTGAAATCATGGCACTCGGGCCCTAGTGACAAGCATTAAGCATAGCAAAATCATAGCAACATTAATCTCAGAACATAGTGGACACTAGGGATCAAAGCCCTAACAAATTGACTCGATTACATGATAAATCTCATCCAACACATCACCGTCCAGCAAGCCTACAAAGGAATTACTCACGCCCGATGGTGAGCATCATGAAATTGGTGATGGATGATGGTTGATGATGACGATGGCGACGAATCCCCCTCTCCGGAGCCCCGAACGGACTCCAGATCAGCCCTCCCGATGAAGAACAGGAGGTGGTGGCGGCTCCGTATCGTAAAACATGATGAAACTTCTTATTTTATTTTTTTATCAGGGAAAGAGAATTTATAGCATTGGAATTAGGTCAGACGGCCACCTGTGGGGCCCACAAGGCACTACGGCGCGCCCTTGGGGGTGTCGCGCCCTACTGCCTTGTGGGCAGCAGGTGGCCCCCCTTCTATTGATTCTTGCACCAATAATTTTTATATATTCCATAAAAATTCTCCAAAAAGTTTCGTCCAAATCAGAGAACTTTGATTTCTGCACAAAAACAACACCATGGCAATTCTGCAGAAAACAGCGTCAGTCCGGGTTAGTTTCATTCAAATCATGCAAATTAGAGTCCAAAACAAGAGCAAAAGTGATGTAGGGTGGAACCCTAATTGACGATCTTTCACGAATTGGAGGGGATCCTACGAAGAACACGAAGAACATGGGGAAGAACATGAGGGAAATCACGAGAGGAACACTCAAGAACAAGTCCAATCACACATCCACTAGACTCACAAACACACAAGATCACAAGGTACAAGAACAACAAAGGCAAATCGGTACAAGATAGAGTTCATCCCAAATCCAAGAGGAGATGAGGTCTTGATGATTCACTTGGGTAATCCTTCTCCCTTAGGAGGTCTTGATGATCTAGGTAGATCCTTCTCCCTTAGGAGGCCTTGCACTCCAATGGAGTCTTCTCTCTCTCAAGAGGAATCCCACAAGGGGAGGTACATGAGCTAAGCTCCAATGTGTAGTTCTAATCTTAGCTACCCCTAGAATGAGGAGGGGAAGGGGTATTTATAGTCTAGCCACGAAGTGGGAGGGGAAAAGAGAGATACATGGGCCTCGGGCCCTGTCCACGCACGCAGGCGACGTCGGATGTCCGGGCTGGGGCCCGGATGTCTGGCCTCTCGTGAGGCGCCAGATGTCCGGGGCACTGGCCGGATGTTCGGCCTGGAGATGGCCAACCTTCTGTTGCTCTCTGGATAGGGGGGGGCGGATTTCGGGCAAGGGGGGCGAATGTCTGGGGTGGACGGTCCGGATGTTCGGCGGCGGGGCCGGATGTCCGGGGCCTTGGGGCTCGTCGGCTGTTAATCTAGTGGTGTAGTTGAAGTCTCCAGGGGCCGGATGTCCGGGCTGTAGGCCGGATGTCTGGGCTGCCGGGGCCGGATGTCCGGGGCTCGGGCCGGATGTCCGGGTCCTGTAGCTGCAGCAGCTCCGTCTTCTTCCGTCTCCACTTCCATGCTTCCCTCGCGGATGGTGTAGTTGCTCCTTGGCGCTTGTACTCCTCCTCGTCATCCGTGAAGCTCCAACAATACCTATGCATGCACATGAGTGGAGTGTCAAGTAGTATACTATCCTCGAAGGGGTCAAGTGAACACGTGTAAAGGAGAGGATTCACCTTTGTGTATGTGAAGTAGATGTCGCACGTGTCACTTGCCAAACGGACTCTTGACATGGTGATGTCCGTAGGATGCTCTGCATCATCCCCTCCCCCTTGGAAAAGATCCGTCCTCGGATCAAAAACCAAATCACCATGGGAAAGAGATGTCGTCGCCGTGGAGAAGTGGACGATCACCAAGAACTTATCATCTTGTAGCTCGAAATGGGCACTCTCCAATGTCGCACTGTCTTGTGATTCCTTCAAAAGGAACAAGGACAACAAACACTTGGAAAAATAAATGTGGTTAGCGTTAGTGAAAAACCAAGCATTCGAGCGGTGATTCACCCAACAAGTGTCGTTGTCATGTATGGCATAAGGTGTGACAAAGGAATGAGACATGGCATGTAAGCACATAAATTGAGCACAAGCAAGATCATCATGGAAACAAGCATGCAAATGGGAGGTCGAGATGCTAATATATGTGACAAGAGAACAAGCATCTACCTCAAGGTCATAGCAAGCTTGCATCAAGTGGTCAACAAATGGTTGATGGTAGGCATAGGAATCAATCACAACACCAAATAAAATGACATGTTGAAACACATGGGTCAAGTGCAAGACAATCCAAGCATAACGTGCATATGGTGTACTGAACATAGTGTGGCACTCAACACAATAGAAAGAGCAATTGTTCATCATGTGTGAGGCAATCAAGTCAAGCATGTATCAATCAATGGGACATGGCATATGTGAAGAAATGACATTGTTGCAATCAAACACATGGGAATAGCATGGGATAATCATGTTCGATGCAACACACAAGGCATATATATCATGTGGCATGGCAATGTGGCAATGACAAGTCAAAACAAGATCTCTAGCATGTGTGCAATGTGTCATGGAGCAAGAAACACACGAAGTATGATCCACAATATTCATGCTCATGGTTTTGGGGTTCTCAAAAGAGAAGGATATCACCTCAAAAGCGTGTCCTTGTGCGTCCGTCACAATGCCGAAGTGGTAGAAAATGCATTGTAGAAGCACATCGGTCGAAAGTGACTCGCTCTCAAGAGCTCGAATGGTTAACTCACGGGAAGTTGAAGTTGACACGATGTCGAAGGATCCTACACATGCACACAACAAAGCAAGGAATGTATGTGCACGGTAGATAAACACATCATCCATCATGATGGTTCTCTTCTCTTGCACATAACCATTAGTATCACAAGCGCATGAATAATATGATGCAATAATCTTAATGTTCATGTGACTATGCATATCGTGCAAAGAGGTAAGACAAGCATGCTTCACATGAAAGATGTCAAAAGCTCCAATAATATGGGAGAAAGCTATGGGGGCAATCTCATTAGCAAGACGAAAAGCATTGTTGCACTCAATACATGGCAAATCATCTAGCATGAGAGAGGCAACATATGGAGATGTATGACAAGATTCAATAGCAATCATGTGCAAAGCATGAAAATGGATGCCATCAACCGCATGAAACGAGCAAGTAGGAATCATCGGTGATGCAACAATGTAAGCAATCATAGTAATCATGTCGTGCAAATTAGTGGAGCGAAGATGCAACACACTAGAGAAAATCATGGCAATCATGTCATGTGAGTAAATAATAGGCATAGGCAATGCGCATGACATATCGCAAACAAGACAAATAATGGGACAAGTATCATAGGAATGGGCCAACAAGCATGGAACATGGCAATAACAAGTGATATCTCCATCAAGCATGCAAACACACATACAAGTAGTAGAATCATGGAGCATGTGTAATGCAAAGCATGGGTCACCAAAGCATGTCATCCAAATGGAAATGAGCATATCATGCAAAGTGAACATGGCAAAATGGGCATAGAATATGTAATGGACAATAACCCATAACCATGTGAGGGCCATGTAGAAGAAATGCGCGAAGGCTCGTCGCGTAGAGGGCGGGTGGAGGGTAAATACTCCATGGTGGCACACATCTTCATTGCTCTCCAGAGCTCGTTTCGTCAACTCGTGCGCTTGCGAGGTTGATGAGTAAGTTTGATAACCTACACAAGAAAGGCACAAACGAAAGAAAGTGTGTGCGTGGTAAATGTACACATCATCCATCATGATGTGTATGTGCACGTTAGAGTTAGCACAAAACAAGCATCGCTCAAAGAAATTTGAGGCATGGTATATGGACATGCCATCCATCATGAAAGAATAGTTGTTATGTATAACACGATGGGGACACAAATTGAGCATGCAAGTATGTGGCACATCGATATCATTTTTATTCATGGGGAGCATATTGTGCACATAATTATCGGGATCATGCAATGTATAGGATGGGTTAAAATCTCCTAATATGGATGAGGAAACTATGGGGGTCTCCTCATGAGCAATAGCAGAAACATCATATGGAGAAAACGAACAACATCCAAAACAATGCATGTTCGAAGCTAGGTGGTCATGGCATGGCATATGTGAACAATTGCGCAAATGATGTAAAGGAAGCATAGCAATATCATCACAAGAAAAGCAAATGCCAATAACCATGGGCTTGTCATCTATGCCATATGTGCAAATTGGGTTCATTTTAATGGCATATGCATAGTTACTACGATGAGATTGCAAAGATGCGATATGGTTGATCTCATGCATAGCATATGACAAGTCAAGTGGATTGTCAAACATGATGTGACCAAGAGAATTATCACAAGAAATCATATGCAACATGGCATCACAACTAATAGACTCCACATGGCAATCATCAAACTCATCATAAATGGGTAAATCATCGCATGGGGAAATCATACTAGCAAGAGGCGTGTCAATAGGAGGATCATCATCATGGAAGCAATCAATGTCCACTAGTGGGACTAGCTCATCACCTTGACCTATGTTACGTTTGTCATTCCACTCATGTGGTGTAGGTGAGGTGGCAAAGACCAAATCGTGGTCATCTTCGTCGTGATGGAACCATGTGGGGGGTGCATCATATTCGGCCATGGCCATCGTCTTGTCCATTAGAGGGACGAAGTCGTCGAGGGTCGGCGCGTCATCATATATGGGACCTAGCACCAAATGAGAAGACACAATAGAGGTAGAGGTTAAGTTGTTAGAAATCAAAATGGCCTCACATGCCCTATCAACTACCTCACTCTCTCTATGTGGTAGATCACTCCCTCCCTCAAAATAGGTGCACTCAAACTCACATATGGTGGAGTCACTCATCTCACTCAAGTAGTGGGGGTTGTGGCTCTCCTCACATGGGAATTGGGGCAACTCATCATATACGGGGCTAGTGGTGAACTCGCTCTCACTCTCAATATGGTGGCTCATGTCGCTCAACTCATCGTCGTCGTCGCCGTGGATGAAGGCCGAAGATGGCACATCATCACTCTCGCCTCCAAAGATGGAAGCATCATCCTTGCTCGCCACCTTGTCGCTCGCCTCCAAATCTTATTCCTTGAGAGGCTCCGTAGTCGTAGTCATCGCCGCGCCGTCTTCAAAAAGAGTCATGGTAGACTCGGCATCATCAATGCCACAAAGAGGGATGGCGGTGAAGTCGAACTTGGGAGTGTCGTCTTGGAGCTCGTTGGGCTTGGACATCGTGGTGGTACTATCCTCATGCTCGCCGTCTTGGAGCTTGGTCGTCACGAAGTGTGCTTGGGGTGGAGAAGCCTTGGCCTTCATGTGTTCTTGTTCCGCCTTGAGAGCACCAAAGTAGATGTCGTCGAGGGACTCGTAGGTGTCGAGGAAGATAGTCTTGGAGATGTCGTTGTTCAATCCCATCATGAAGTAGAACTTCATCCAAATGGGGTCGTCCACACCGGCTCGTCGCAAGGCTTTCTTCATCTCCTTGAAGTACTCGTCGAGGGACTTGGATTCCTGGATGGTGTTCTCCAATTGGCGTTGAAGATGTTCCGTGTAGGTGAAAGGCACAAATTCTCGCCGCATCGCGTTCTTCGTCTTGGGCCAACTCATGTTGAAGATCTTCGAAGGTGTGTGAAGCCACCATGTCGATGCGTAGTTGTGGAAGTTCCTTGTGGCGCACTTCACTTGATCTACGGAGGGGACTTGATGTAGCTTGAGGTAGTCGTCCATCTTGCGCTCCCACTCAAGATACTCCTTGGGGTCTTGAGTCCCATAGAAAGGAATCTCGTTGTCGGTGTCGAGGTCGTAGTAGCTCGTGGAAGTCGCGGACTTAAGCTTGGGGAGCTTCTCTTGAACGTAATCTTGAGGTGCTTGTCGGCGAAGATGCCGCATGTCCAAAGGCGAAGATGCCTTGAAGTCGCTTGGTGAAGATGCCAAGGTAGATGGTGAAGTCGTAGAGCGGTGGTTGGTGTTGAGATCTTGACCTTCACGTTCTTGTCGTCGATGTTGTCGATGCCGATTTGATCTTGCCGGAGATGGTAGCTCGGAAGCATGTGCACTTGAGCGTCTTCTCGAAGAGGAGGAAGACCTCTTGCCGGTCGTGATGAGGGCTTTTAGCTCCTCCATTTGAGCATCCATCTTGGTGTCCAAGTGGTTCTTCATAGCATCAAACTCGTCATTGTTGTTGTAGACCGAAGGAGATGTGCTTTCCCTATCCATCACAAGAATCGAGCAAAGGTGAGTAGGAAATGAGATAAACAATACCAAGCTACCTTTTCCCAAAGTTGAGGATGTATCCCGTGTCACTCAATGTGAAAAGAGAGAATAGTGGAATTGGTACCGGACTTGTTCACTCACACCTACAAAGTAAAGCTTATCGAGTGGCTTGGTTAGGACAAGTGGCACAAAATTCAAGCAAGTGTTAGTCAATGATATCGAAAATGTTGAGGAAGATCCACAAAATTGCAATGTAAAGCAAATAGATCAATAGCTATGATGGCACAAGGAAACACACACACGGATAGATAAGTGGGATCTGGGCAACCAAGGAATGAGCACAAAATGTGTTGCCACGCAAAAAGCTCTTGTTGCACGGATACTAGAGAAACAATAGCTCGATTGCTCAAATGGGCTAGATATGCTTGTGCACCAACCTAAGCGAGTAAACGTGCCGTCTTCAATCCCAAGTATGCTATATATGTATGCTCCAAGAGTATGTACTATGCAAGATGGCTCAATGCTATTTCTATTGCTTACAAGCTCTTTTGTATATACTCTTTTCCTTAAAAGCTTTTGCCTCTTTTTTTTGTATGATTTGCCACAATGCTTGATGCTCGAGCCAAGTATGATAAGAGACAAGTATGTAAGATATGCACGGGAGAGACTTATGGCACAAAGATGATAGCAAGATGATTGCACGCTAAATGTAGCTATGCGGCATAAGCGTATCACTAAGGTGCACAATGAGTGTGGCCCGGCAATTCTCAACTCACTAGTCTCGATGGGTAAGTGACACAATAGGCTCAAGGTGATCAATGTAATGGCAATGAAAAGTACAATGATGTCGTCGAGGTTACCGTCGGTGGGTTCTCATTTGTAAGCAAGGACGGATGATGATGAAGTGGACAATGTCGATGTCGAGTCCATGGCGATGTAGAACCGTTCCTAATTAGCCGAAACACCTTAGGAAACGGAAAACCACAACTCAAAATCTCAAATGGCAAATGTCAAATGGTGGTAGCGGAATTAATGCGGTGGTGGTTTTGGAGTTGGCAATGCGGAAGCGGAGTTGGTGGATGATGAAGAAGTAACCATCCCTACGTAGCCGAAACACCTTAGGAGACATGAATCACAACTCAAGAAACCACAAATGCAATGGGGATGAAATGGGTTAGGTTGTGGAAGGCTATGGTGGTATTGCGGAAGTTATGGTGGAGGACCTAGGCAAACTTGCCAAATTCTCAAAATTTTGATGGAGTCAAATGGTGATGGTAGTATTTTTGTGTGATGGAGGATGTCAATAGCTACAAAACGAGCTAAAGAACGTCAAAATCGGACTCCGGATGAATTAGTTAAGGCCGAAACGGTGAAACACGAAAGGCTGAAACTCCAGGGGCCGGATATCCGGGGTGGAGCCCGGAAATCCGGAGCTGTATGTCCAGAAACTTGCACGATTTTGCGCTCCAGGAGCCGGATGTCCGGCCGATGGCCAGGATGTCCGGCCCGACGATTCCAGATCGGGATTTGGACTTCGAAACTCAATTTGGGGCGGAAATTGATGATTTTGGGGGCAAAATTGATGGGGAAAAAGAAATTTTTGGATGGATTTCGTGGTGGGGAAGCTAGATTCACTTGCCAAACAACAAAATCATGGATCAAACACAACAAAATCTCACAAGAACCAACAAAATGCAAAAATTTTGGTGAGGCTATTTTTGGTGGGGATTTTCGAAATTGGGCAAGAACAAGCAAAATTAGGCTAGAAAGAGGGGGGTAGGACTCCAAATTCGTGATCAACGTGGCTCATGATACCAAGATGATGTAGGGTGGAACCCTAATTGACGATCTTTCATGAATTGGAGGGGATCCTACGAAGAACACGAAGAACACGGGGAAGAACATGAGAGAAATCACGAGAGGAACACTCAAGAACAAGTCCAATCACACATCCACTAGACTCACAAACACACAAGATCACAAGGTACAAGAACAACAAAGGCAAATCGGTACAAGATAGAGTTCATCCCAAATCCAAGAGGAGATGAGATCTTGATGATTCACTTGGGGAATCCTTCTCCCTTAGGAGGTCTTGATGATCTAGGTAGATCCTTCTCCCTTAGGAGGCCTTGCACTCCAATGGAGTCTTCTCTCTCTCAAGAGGAATCCCACAAGGGGAGGTACATGAGCTAAGCTCCAATGTGTAGTTCTAATCTTATCTACCCCTAGAATGAGGAGGGGAAGGGGTATTTATAGTCTAGCCACGAAGTGGGAGGAGAAAAGAGAGATACATGGGCCTCGGGCCCTGTCCATGCACGCAGGCGGCGCCGGATGTCCGGGCTGGGGCCCGGATGTCCGGCCTCTCGTGAGGCGCCAGATGTCCGGGGCACTGGCCGGATGTCCGGCCTGGAGATGGCCAACCTTCTGTTGCTCTCTGGATAGGGGGCGGATTTCTGGCAGGGGGGCGGATGTCCGGGGTCGACGGTCCGGATGTTCGGCGGCGGGGCCGGATGTCCGGGGCCTTGGGGCTCGTCGGCTGTTGATCTAGTGTTGTAGTTGAAGTCTCCAGGGGCCGGATGTCCGGGCCGTGGGCCGGATGTCCGGGCCGTAGGCCGGATGTCCGGGCTGCCGGGGCCGGATGTCCGGGTCCTGTAGCTGGAGCAGCTCCGTCTTCTTCCGTCTCCGCTTCCATGCTTCCCTCGCGGATGGTGTAGTTACTCCTTGGCGCTTGTACTCCTCCGCATCAAAAAGTGTTTGGAAAAGTAGATACGATGGAGACGTATCATTCATCAGGGTCATATACCAAGTTTCGAGATGTGAGGAGGCTAGCCTTGACAACTACTGCCAAGATTGGTGTCTCAAATTGTCTTTACTTCATAGCTTGTCAGTCCTTGCAACATACTGAGGTGTATACTAGCTTTCTTCCTCTGGCATGACTTATGTAGGTGTTGGATTCTCACCTTCCTTCGGTAGACCTGCTGAAACATAGTTGCTCCTCGTACGAGTGACTTGCATGACCTCGGCAGCATGCCCACAATATTTATGGAAGTATGTGTAGCTGATCCTCTCATTCCCGAGGTTGACACTTGTGTCCTGACTAGCTCGGGTTTCTGACCAAACGGTTGTGGGCTTGACTCTTGAGATGTACTGCCAACACACTGTGTAATTGCTTGTACCAATGTTGCCAGCTGTTTGTAGTACCGTACTGACGAAGATTGGATAGCTTGTGTTGAGAGTATCGTGCTGAAGAAGGCTGGGTACCGTACTTCAGAAGCTTCCCCTCCTGGTTGCTTACCGGGGAAGATTCGGTGCCTTATGCCGGAAGTTTTCTGCGGTAGCTTACCGAAGAAGACAGAGTATCTTATGATGGAAGCTATCCACATATCGTACTGAGGAAGATTTGAGGAGCCTTGCATCGTAAGCTTCTCTGGTAGCGTGTGAAGGAAGACTGGGTTGCTTACACCAGAAGTTTCTCTCTGTAATATGCTGACTGAATGCCATATATGCAACCTCACCAATCCTGTTGTTGATTACTTGTACGAAAAGCATTTGTCTGACTATCTTTCTTGCTGAGTGCTAGATACATGGCACATTCTTGTTTGCTTCCGGGTATAACCTGTTTCATATTTTACTCAAGCGGAATCAAACTTCGTATATGATCCATACCTTTGACCCGGTTGGTCTTGCACCCAAGTTATCTTCATGCATGTTCCTTACGGTTGTAATGGTTACACACTGAGGCAGACCTGATAGTGATAGCCAATCTAGGATATCATTTGCATTCAAACCAGATGTTTCCAATACAAGGCAGTCAACTGATAATTCCATATTGTTTAGCTGAGCTCCAAAATACTTGAAATCCTCATTGATTCTTCGAGTCCGGTGCCGGGTTGTTGGTGAGCAACTTCCATAGGGGAAAGTAATGTGACACCGAGGAGCCAAATGAAAAGGCAAATAAAAACTACTCGATGAAATGCACCAAGCTTACAAAAACCACACTTTATTGCTACTCAGGGCAATTTACAACATTCGGTACTACTACAACTTATGCGACATGAACCTCGCAGGTGCTTAGGTACTATGATCGGGTGGCGGGTTACTAGAGAGCGAAGGAGCTGGCGGAGAGGTTGACGGAGCTAAAGCCATACCAAGCGCTCTTCAGGTTCGGGTTGCATCTCTGACCAGTTCAGTGATGAGGACGTACTCTGCGATCATGTAACGGGACATGTATGCTACAGCTGCATCGTCATCCGAGCGAACAGGAGGAAATCTAACCCATCTGGGAGTGGCGGCCATAGTGGGATAGTAGTGGAAGGCACGATTCTCTTGCATCGCGCTCTCCTGATGACAAAGAATAGTAAGGCCTGCCAGGGCGGCAAATTGGATAGCGCGTTCTGGTGTAGAGGCATAACCACCATGGAGACTATAGGTGCGCTTCAACATAGGTAGGGCGACTGACAGGAGGACATTGGCATGATACTCAAGCACCAGTCCTACAAGCGGGGTCTGGAACACTTGGTACCTTGGCATCTCTCCACTGGGATAAAGAAGACACCATACATCCTGAAGCAGGGATGCGAAACTAAGTGGTGCAAGGGCTGAGTCGTAGTCAATCAAAACGGATGCCATCTACAAGATCAACTGATTAGTATGCCAAATCGATATGCATGCTATGCGGCAAACAATTGCAACAACCAAATGCAGCAAACTGACTAGACTCTATACTATCGGTTTCTAACGCTCGGGCTGACTAGGGCGTTCAAGAGCCAGACCTGCTCTGATACCAAACCTTGTGGCACCCCGGCTCAAAGGAACCGGAACACCCCATATTCCAGCCTAGAGATCAAGTCTTCTGGAATACGGCACTGCTTGGCATAGAACAAATCAGTTCTTTATTACAAATAATTGAGGTGCAAAGGTTTGGGGTATTACAAAAGGGTTACATCGACACGGCAATACTATGCCGGCAAGGGTAGCCTTATGCTAGCAGCGGAACAACTCATAGCAGCGGAACAACTTCTAGCAGCGGAACAACGACGGCGGTGATGGACTTCACTCCGCGGGGACTCTGGCTGGGACACGTCCTAGTTCGCAACTCGGAATCCTCGGGCTACGCAAACATGGCAGCACCTGCAAACTGGCATGACACGCCAGGTGAGTACTTTGAATGTACTCGCAAGCTCACAACAAACAAGAGCATCAAGGCAAAGCAACATCATAGCAGTCATGATTATATCAGGACCAGTTGTTATTAAAAGAGTAGAATAAAATATAAAACATGTTATCTCTGAACTATCTGCAATAGTCACCATTGTTTAAGGTCACAGACACCGCCTTACCCTTGACTATTCAGTCAAACCATCTACTCTCATGATCCACTCGCGATCGTCTCAATATCATTTGACGGTCATTGTCGAGATCATTACCAAGACTATCAACGACCTTCTGCCAAGTGGTTACCATGCTATACCAAGATGAGTTCTTCCATCATTAACAAGTCATTCCATCATTGGTGTTGATCAGACAGTGTGACTTAGTATGAACCGTGTCCAATACCGTGGACGCGGCTATTCGAATAGATTCTTACACTCTGCAGAGGTTGCGCACTTTACCCACACCATGGACATTCGTCCAACGAAACTTGCCTAACCCGTGACCCTTCTATCGTACCACCGACATGTCCTCTCTGAGGTCATGCCCTGGGTGGCCCCTGTGTCACTTCTGACACCTGCCACCGTCGTGGCCAAACTAAACTGTCCCAAACGGGGACCTGAGCTCAATAACCAAACCGGGCTCACAAGATTATCGCTGTCTACCTGATCAGGGTAGCACGCACGCATAACCTTCCCTCTTTGGTGGTACTGATAAAAGAGCACGAGGTTAGACCAAGTCAAGGCCGTCCCATTTCAGCAGATTTGGCTGCACTGGAAAGTTCGGTTCAGTGGCACTTGATCAACGAATGAAGGAATTTATCTCCAAGTAACTTTTAGTCATAACTGATACTCTAGTATCACAGTGATCCAAGTTAAAACAATAGCCATCTCGTAATCCAAGGAGCAATATGACTAAGCTGCTGCTACTAATTCCATAGTCAAAATGTCAGACGTGATCACAAAGTAATCATAGACAGTAATCTCCTAATCCAGCTGCATCATGGCATCATCAAACTTGTAGACTACTAATCACTAACAATCCAATCCTCAACATGGCAGTAACATATCCAAGAATTTCTCCAAGTGTTGCATGAATAAACCAATTATAAATAATTCAAATTTTAGCCTAAATAATTATTTAAACCATGGCATTGCAATGCAGTCATGCAAATGAGAGTTGTGGCTTGCCTTGCACCAAAGGAGTGCGGGAGTACTCCTGGCCTTCACCAATTATTCAAATCACTCTGAAAAACATTTTTGGAAACATTTGTAAATAATACATAGAGCATTTTTCTCTGTCCAGAAATTCTAGACAGCAGAGAAAAATACCAAAATTTTCCAGCAAATAAAGGAGCTCACAAGAAAAATAATGCAAAAAAGAATGAACTCATTTGGACTTATGGTTTAAAATTAATGACTGGTCAAAGTTTGGACAAAATTCTGGATTAAAATGGATTTAAACAGAAAATCAGAAAAACTTCCAGTGGGCCACGTCGAAAGCGTAAACCATGAGTACGCTTCCACTTGCGTACCACTTCGGGCACGGTTGGGTCGCTGACGGGTGGGGCCCGGCTGTCTGTTTTAAAGAGAAAGAGAGGGAGCAGAGAGATGGCGGGCGTATCGGCGGCCGTTCCCAAGATGGCATAGCGGGATAGGTCAAGGAATTCCCGCTGATAAGCTTTGACAGTCTTATTGCCCTGAGTGAGGTTGCAAAACTCTCTTTTCTTCCGGTCCATGATTCCTTGAGGAATGTAACGGGCACGGAAAGCAGTCTGAAACTCGATCCAGGTAATGACTGTCCCAGCAGGTAGTGAACGCCTATGGGTGTCCCACCATTGAGCAGTGAGACCCTTCAAGAAGTAGGACGCGAAGGTGACAAGGTTGGCAGGGGCGACATTAGCAGATTCCATCTCGAAGGCGATGTCGCGAAGCCAGTCATCAGCATCCAGTGGCTATTCAGAGTTGCGGAAAACAGTAGGGCTGAGACGCACAAACTCTTGCAGAGTTATTGGGGCAGGTTCCTGATTCTGAGCATTCTGGTTCTGGTTTGGGAACTGAGCCATGATTCCAACCATGAACTGGCGGTTCAGCTCGAATTGCTACATCATAGCTGCCATATAGTCTGGCGGTGGTGGCTGTTGGGCAGCATGGCCACGACCACGACCACCTGGTCTAACCATCCTGCTAAAGATTTAACAGGGGGTAGTTTAGTAAAGACAACTGCAAGTGTCTAGAGACTAGCATGATGTAACACGACAATGAACAAGTAGTGCAATAGATTCATAACAGTAGTCAATTAAGACAAACAGATCCATACACAAAGTCGGTTACATGCGGACAGCGTAAGTTCGGAAATCCAAACAGCTAGACATACTAGGCAGCGCGTAGGCACGTGATAGGGAATACAACAACGGGACATAGCAAAGGCTACATCAACGTCGGGGAATACCACTGAAACCAGGTAACTGCAGGTGCTGACGATAAGTGCTCACGGCAGAAAGGTCCTGCGCTCCATGATTACTCTGATGTAGAACCCGATCTCGAACTGGGAGGAGAGGTCCACGTGTGGGTGTGCGACCTCCAACAGTAGGCCAACCGATACCTGCAGGCATCTGAGTCCTGCGCGGGTAAAGGATGTACTCTGGGTGTATCCCTGTCCGAACAGCTGGTAGCAACTGTGTCATAGCATCGTAGAGACATGCGCGAGTGGCAAACAACTCGACGGCAAGAGCCCGGGCAGTGCGATCCAGAGCATGAGTGTGCTGTATCAAGACCTGCGGGTCATATCGACGTGTCACGTAAGGAGCGTGGACAGCAGTGTAGTATCCAGTCTCATCTCCCGCAGGGGCAAACGGGATGTATCTGAAATCTGAGTCATCCAAGCGACTATGCTCGCCACGAAGACGTGCGACAGCAGAATGGGCAGTGTCATGGACTGCTGAAAGCACATTTGCTCCCTTGGTGGTTTTGGTAATTCATAACAACATATATCTCATTGAACTAATGTCCATTCAAGATTAAGATTTCAGGATGTTCAATGATTGGCATGGCATGGACTAGAGACGTGGACCCCTCAAAATGCTAAGGACAAGCATTGGCAAAAGATCAAGACTCTACATTTTTGGTTTAGTGATCCAAGATCACATTGAGTCCATAGGAAAGCCAATACTATTAAAAGGGGATGAGGTGTTGCTTAATGGTCTTTTTGTTCAAGTGCTTAGTGACAGTACTCCTAAACCCTCAACCACTCTCTCTACCCAAATATGTCCAAAATCCACATTCCAACTCGGCCCCACCGATATTCCCTATCCGGCCCCACCGAGTTCTTCCAAGACTTAGCCACTGCCTAAACCCTAACAAATCGGATCCACCGAAATGGATCTCGGTCCTACCAAGATGGCCTTGCCAACTCTCTGTAATCGTCTACATTCACTTTGGTCTCACCGAGTTTTGCAAATCGGTCTCACCGAGATGGCTTGCCAACTCTCTATTGCCTTATTGCTTCACTTCGGTCCTACCGAGTTGATGCAATCGGTGCCACCGAGATGAGGTTTGCCCTAGCCATTGCACTTTGGTCCATCCGAGTTGTTCGTATCGGTCCCACCGAGATTCCTAAAGTTCATATCTTTTACACAGTTCGGTGCTACCGAGATTATGGTTTCGGTGCCACCGAGTTGGGTCAAAAGTGTGTAACGGTTGGATTTTGTGTGGAGGCTATATATACCCCTCCACCACCTCCTTCTCAGTAAGGAGAGCCATCAGAACGTGCCTACACTTCCACCATACATTTTTTTGAGAGAGAACCACCTACTCATGTGTTGAGATCAAGCTATTCCATTCCTACCATTTGAATCTTGATTTCTAGCCTATCCCAAGTTGCTTTCCACTCAAATCCCTCTTCCACCATAGCCAAATCTGTGAGGAGTTGTTTGAGTGCTGGGAAGACTATCATTTGAAGCACAAGAGCAATGAGTTCATCAACAACACACCATCTATTACCTTTTGGAGAGTGGTGTCTCCTAGATTGGTTAGGTGTCACTTGGGAGCCTCTGACATGATGTGGAGTTGAACCAAGCAGTTTGTAAGGGCAAGGAGATCGCCTACTTCGTGCAGATCTACCCCGAGTGAGGCTAGTCCTTTGTGGACGTAAGCCATGGTGGAATAGACAAGGTTGCTTCTTCGTGGACCCTTCGTGGGTGGAGCCCTCCGTGGACTCGCGCAGCCGTTACCATTCGTGGGTTGAAGTCTCCATCAACGTGGACGTACAATAGCACCACCTATCGGAACCACGCCAAAAACCACCATGTCTTCATTGCGTTTGAAATCTCCAATCCCCTCCTTTACATACATATGCAATTTCTTATTTTCCGCTGCTATACTCTTAGAATTGCATGTGTAGGCTGATGCTTGACATGTACTATTGCTAAAATCTGCCCACAACTAAAATTGGGAAAAGGTTAGGTTTTATTTGGTCAAGTAGTCTAATCACTCCCCTTGTAGACATACTTTCGATCCTACAAGTGGTATCAGAGCATTGGTCTCCGTAAAGCCTTGATTTCCATTGCTTTGGTGATCATAGCCTTGGTTTCACAACCTAGGAGAGTATGGCGTCTAGTGAGGGTAACTATCACCGTAGAGGTCCATATTTTGATGGTACAAACTCTGCTAGTTGGAAACATAAGATGAAAATGCATATTCTTGGTCATAACCCCGCTGTTTGGGCTGTTGTTCATGTTGGCTTGCAAGGTGACTTCTTTGAGGATGGCAAGGAACCGGATCGTGAAGCAACCCCGGAAGAATTGAAGATGTTGCAATACAATGCTCAAGCTTGTGACATTCTATTCAACGGTTTATGTCCCGAAGAATTCAACAAAATCAGCCGCCTCGAGAATGCAAAGGAAATTTGGGATACTTTGGTTGATATGCATGAGGGTACCGAGTCCGTCAAGGAATCTAAGTTGGATGTGCTTCAAAGTCAACTTGACAAGTTCAAGATGAAGGATGGTGAAGGAGTCGCTGAGATGTACTCTAGGCTTGCTCTCATCACAAATGAGATTGCCGGCTTAGGAAGTGAAGAGATGACCGACAAATTCATCATCAAGAAGATACTTAGAGCTTTGGATGGAAAATATGATACCGTCTGCACATTGATCCAAATGATGCCAAATTATAAAGATCTCAAGCCCACGGAAGTCATTGGAAGGATTGTTGCTCATGAAATGTCACTCAAGGACAAAGAAGAGCTGCACAACAAATCAAGTGGTGCTTACAAAGCCTCAACCGATGCTCCAACAACTCCAAGCGACAAGCTAGTATCCAATGAAGAGATTAGCCTAATGGTGAAAAGGTTCAACAAGTTCTACAAGAACAAAGGGAAAGAAAGAAGTTCTAGCTCAAGACATTATGAGAGAAGATCATCAAGTCGTGACCGTAATTTCTACATTTGTGGGAAGCCCGGACACTATTCCAATGAGTGTACGGCTCCCTACAAGAAAAGAGACGAATCACCAAGAGGAAGACATAGAAGAGATGAATCACCTCATAAGGAGAGAAGGAGTAGAGATGATCGTTATGAACGAAGACACTCTCGAAGAAGCAAGGATTCAGAGAGGAAAGACAAGTCATCCAAGAGCTACACAAGAAGAAGACATCAAGCTCATATTGGTGAATGGGTTTCTGGCTCCGACTCCGACAACCACTCCGAGAGAAGTTATCACTCCAACTCCGACTATAGTCAAGATGAAGGTGTTGCCGGACTTGCACTTGTGTCATCCAACTCCTATGATCTATTTGACTCACCAAATGAAGGAATTGGAAGATGCTTCATGGCAAAAGGCCCTAAGGTATCACACCCCAAGTATCTTGATTTCAATAGTGATGAAGATGATTTGCTTGGTGATGATGATTTACTTGTTGACAAGGATAGTAATGTGAGCTATAATGAAAATGCTAGTAATCATGATAGTCAAGAGGAAATGAGTGACAATGCTATGAAGGAGATTGAGCGTCTAACTAAAGAACTAAATGCTCTTAAGTTAGCTCATGAAACAACTCAATAGGATCATAGAGAACTTCTAAGAACTCATGAGAAGCTATGCTTCGAGAAGCTAAATTTAGAGCAAGAGCATGAGTTTCTTAAAGCTATCAATGACGATCTTCGAAAGAAGAGTTCTTCATATCTTGCCAAACGTTTACTCTTGTCTACCTTTATGCCACAAGTTAAACCTAAGCAAACTAGCAACAAGGGTAAAAATGGTTCTACTTCTAGTAGTAACAATAACAATGCTAAATCCAATGTTGTTGCTTCTAGTAGTTCTATTGATTCCACTAATGATTCTCTTAGCCAAGTTACACTTGAGCAAGAAAATATGCTATTGAAAGGAATTATAGAAAAAGGTGTCTACAAGAGTCTTGCCGGGAGTAAGCAATTTGAGGAAATTGTACGCAAGCAAGGAAGGCACCGGAAGAACCAAGGTGTTGGTTTTGAACGAAAGTTCAATGCCGATGGAGTTGAGTGGGAAGAAGATCAATACCCCAAGACGAAGTTTGTTCCTCAATAAGAGAAGTATGATCCTACTTCCTTCAAGGGAACACAAGCTCAAGAAGATCTTCCACCACAAGACCACAAGCTAAAAGACAAGGACAAGCTTCAAGAAGAGATTGATTCATTTGAAGAAGCTCCTCAAGCCATGGTCAAGTGGGTTCCCAAGACTTCATCAAGTTCTACATCATCAAGTGCTACTACAACTCCAAGGATTCCCATCAAGTTGATGTGGGTCCAAAAGAATAAGAACTAGAGAGTTCTTGAGGGTGACTCCGCCAACAAACTTCACTCATACTCATTATGGCAAGAACGTGTGCAACCAACTTCCACATTTTGCACTAGTTCACGGAGTCACAAACCCTCTTGTTGGTAAGGCAAGGGACAAGGTATTTAATGCATTCATGGACATCATCATATGTGTATTTCACTCTATGTCTATGGATATCCTTGTATGTTCCTTGTGTGGGACTAACCCATGTAGGTATTGAAAGCACAAAACTCCAAAGGATTGCTCCCAACTCCTGATGGTCTACATCAACATTGAGCATCCACATCTTCAACATCTACATGAAGTCATCATCGACAAAACCCAAGGTTAGTTCATCCCTCTTAGGGGGAATATCACATCTAGGGGGAGCTTTGCTCTAAGCAATTGAGCTAAAGCATCTCTAATGGTGTGAACATATCAATGCTTTATGTAAAAGTGGCAACCCCACTTGTGCTTAAACGATGAGTATGACCTATGATCAAATGTTCTTATTTGGCTCCTAAGTCAATATACTCATATATAGATGACCTAGTCATCGGCATTGCTTGATCGATGCTAGAATTGATTGTGCATGTTTGACACATATTTCATTTGCTATCTTATTGTGTGTTCATGTTGGATTGCATGTTTTCATCATTCGAGGACATCCATTTGTTGTTTTGATTGTCTTGATTTTTCAGGCCAAGTGGATGTACAAGAATGCCTAAGTACCTTCTCTAGCTATCTATGCTTTCTTGTCTCAAATTCTATTCTTGCTGCATCACAAAAATTGAACAAGTCATTTTCGGACCCTCCGGGTGAGGAGCACTCGGAGCCACCGATCTGAAAGGGCTGAACCTCCAAAACCTTCTATCTGATTTCGGCCGAACCAATTCACTCAAACTCGGTCCAACCGAAATCACTAAGACTGATCTAGGTTTTCCATCTCGTAGCTACCGAATTGAACCATTTCGGCGCCACCGATGTGCTAAACTGCGTGCAGTTACACATATCGGTGCCACCGAGTTGTTCAACTCGGCGCCACCGACAGCGTACGGGTATATATATCGCACGGATCGACCGGTTGAAATTTCTCAACCTCACTCGTTCCCGCTTCCCGTTGCTGCCGTCGCCCTTCGTCTTCGGACTTCGCTGTCGTCTCCAGCGCGCCCTCGCCGCCGGATTCCGCCGCCGTCAACAGGAAATCTACCCCGCCGTTGCCGCCGTAGAGGATCTCCACCAAGTTAGGGTGAGATTTGATCCCTCTCGTGCTCCCTTTTCCGATTCAATGCACGATTGGACTGCCTAAATTCATGCCACGAATTGAGTACTCCTGTTACACTGCAAACTCCGTAGATTAGATGCGAGTAAAAAATTTAGGTTTAAGTTTCCGCCGAATGCATCTCGGACCGACTGATTCGAAATTTTCGGTCCTACCGATTTGGCCTCTGGCCATAGCACTAGTACATCTCAGTGCCACCGAGTTGTGCGAATCGGTGAGACCGAAAGTAAATCTCAGTGAAACCCTAGCAACTCGGAGTCACCGAAACCCATCCCGGTCTGACCGAAGTGGTGTGTAAGGTTTCTGTAGTATGCTTCGGAATCACCGAGATGATCAACTCGGTCCATCCGAAATGCATCCTGTGAAAACTTGAAACTAAGAGTTGAGCTCAAATTTTATGAAAAATCTCTGCTTTTTGTGATGACTCGTCTACTCTACCCATACCCATCTATTCACAGGGTCAGCTCAGCAAGATGTCAGACAGCAGTGACAGTCAGAACAGATCAGAACAACAGGCAGAAATGAGTGAAGGGTCAAGCCCTGCAGAAAGTTTCTATGAGGGAGAGAGGAGCTCTCCAGATCTTCCAAAAGCTGCAACCAGAACAAGGAAGAAGAAAACCTCAGACAGTGAGGACGAAGATTTTGTTGCAAGTGAAGCTTCAACCAAGAAAAAGAGAGTCGTGCTTGCTAAGGAGTACAGCACCAAACCTTCAACTGCCAATGAAAGAACTGTTGTGAGGAAAGTGCCAAAGCAGACTATGCAATTCACTCTTGAAGAGCCTAGTGACACAGAACCAGCTGCAGGTGGCAAGAAGAAGAGAGTAAGGAAAACTACTGCCCGTGTGATTGGTAGACCCTCCATGATGATTGATGAGGAGGAAGAGGAGGAGGAGCCAGCAGCCAGTGCACCTCCAGCCAAGACTCAAAAACTTATGTCTGATGCAATCAAGACTGCTGCCCCCAAGTCCAAGCCTAAAGTGTCTGCACCCAAGAGGTCAACCAGGAACATATCAGCTGCTGAGAAGAACAAGGCCCCAGTGCCTGAGTCAAATGTTGATGAAGAGCCACTAGTGCTTAGAAAGTTGAAGCCAAAGATACCAGACCATGACAATGCACACCCAGTTGCGGAGAACATGATGCTGAGGAAGGATAAAGCACTGCATCAATGGAGGAAATCAGATGCTTATGATATAAGGAGGAAGACAGCATGTGATTATCGCTTTCACACACAAGAACAACAAGACTTTTATGAGACAGTTTTGCTTGACAAGAAGCCCATTGTTAGTGACATGAAATGGGTGGATTGGGAATACATTGATGAGAATGAAGACTATTTTCCCCATGTCCATGAGAGCTTCAGAATTGCAGGAGTTGACGAGTTTGTTGGAAAGAAGTTGACCAAGTGGAATGATGAGATGGTCATGCAATTCTACTCCACAGCACATTTCTATCCAGATGGCAGAATAGTGTGGATGACTGAAGGTATAAGATACCAGTCAACCATCTCTGAGTGGGCAAGTCTTCTTGGTGCTCCCACGGAAGAGGACGATGACATAGATATTTATGCCAAGCTCAAGATGGATCACAACTCCATGAAGAACATGTACACTGCAATTCCAGAGAAAGACCTTGAGACTCATAAACTTGGATCAGTGAAGCATCTGCTCCTAGGATTAGCCACAACAAACACAATCTTGCGGTACACCTTGTTACCCAAGTCAGGAGATGACAAAATGATTCGTGGCCACTCCATCAATTTGCTGCATTTGTTTGATACACCTCAGAAACTCAAGGTGATGAGCCTCATAGTAGAGACTATCAAGAGGACTGCAGCAGATCAGAAGAGATCATGCGGGTATGCTCCACATATTCAGTTATTGATCAATTCCAAGGTTGGAACCAGCACATACCTTCTTGATCGAGAGCACTTGCCACTCCGTCCAGAGTTTGAGGACAATGTCATAGTGATGGATCCTTTGCATCCCACTTCAGCTCAAGCCCAAGGGAAGATCCGCATAGCAAAGGAAGCAAAAGCATCTCAGGAGGCATCAGCTCCAAATGCTCAAATTGCCAATCTCAAGACACCCAAGGAACAAATGACATATCTGCTTGAAGCCACTCTGAGGATTGAGCGAAGTTTGGCCAACCTCACCCAGACCCAGGCTAGTTTTGAGCGGATTATAGAGACTAAATTTCATGATCTAGATGTCAAGGTGACAGAGATTCAGACTACAGTGGAGCAGCTGCAGAATGATGTAGATGCAGTCAAGACAGCCCCATCGGATGACAGTGGAAATGACAGACCAACCACATAGCAATTTCAGACAGTGCCCAGAGCAGCCAGGTCTGCTGCAGTGCCCGTTGTGGATCCAAGGACCACAGTATCTGCACCAGCTGCTACTGCCATAGTGCCACCACTGGTCTCCACTCCTCCAGCCCAGCAAACGTCTGCAGAAGCCTTCGCGGATGCTCTTATCTCAACGCCATCTACACACACCGGAGCTGCCAGCAGGAGATCGCCTTCAGGATCTTCGGAGGACCATGCTTAGAGTGCCGACTAGTCCTATACTCATTCGATCTTTTTGGTACTTGTTGCCAAAGGGGGAGAATTTGTATATATCATAGGCTTCGAGAGAGAGAGAGAGAGAGAGTGTTTTGGTCGTTGGTTTTTCTCTCGAGAGTTCTTTTGCTACTTATTTGCTTGTTAGTACTTTGTTATGTGTGTGCTTGCTACAGTGTCTGTGAGATATTCTGCCGTTTATGCTTGTGAGACACTATGTTGTTTGATCATACTATGCTTATTGTGATGATCTATGTTTATCTCTATCATTATCTTGTATGATCACTCACTTATGTTGGTGATGCGTGCTTTCTATTCCAATCATATCTTTTTGCGTGCTCCACCAAGTTGTATGTGACATGGAAGAGTAACCCATAAGCCTAATCTATTGTGCATTTGCATTCAAACGCAAATTCTTTAATAATGCACAAATTTAGGGGGAGCTCTTGCTTATCACATACTTCTCAAAGCGACGATGTATTTCATTCATTTAATCAATTGTCGAAGCTTTGATCTATATGTTGTCATCAATTACCAAAAAGGGGGAGATTGAAAGCACATTTTCTCCCTTGGTGGTTTTGGTAATTCATAACAACATATATCTCATTGAACTAATGTCCATTCAAGATTAATATTTTAGGATGTTCAATGATTGGCATGGCATGGACTAGAGACGTAGACCCCTCAAAATGCTAAGGACAAGGATTGGCAAAAGGTCAAGACTCTACATTATTGGTTTAGTGATCCAAGATCACATTGAGTCCATAGGAAAGCCAATACTATTAAAAGGGGATGAGGTGTTGCTTAATGGTCTTTTTGCTCAAGTGCTTAGTGACAGGACTCCTAAACCCTCAACCACTCTCTCTACCCAAATATGTCCAAAACCCACATTCCAACTCGGCCCCACCGATATTCCCTATCCGGCCCCACCGAGTTCTTCCAAGACTTAGCCACTGCCTAAACCCTAACAAATGGATCTCGGTCCTACCGAGATGGCCTTGCCAACTCTCTGTAATCGTCTGCATTCACTTCGGTCTCACCGAGTTTTGCAAATCGGTCTCGCCGAGATGGCTTGCCAACTCTCTGTTGCCTTATTGCTTCACTTCGGTCCTACCGAGTTGATGAAATCGGTGCTACCGAGATGAGGTTTGCCCTAGCCATTGCACTTCGGTCCATCCGAGTTGTTCGTATCGGTCCCACCGAGATTCCTAAAGTTCATATCTTTTACACAGTTTGGTGCTACCGAGATTATGGTTTCGGTGCCACCGAGTTGGGTCAAAAGTGTGTAGCGATTGGATTTTGTGTGGAGGCTATATATACCCCTCCACCACCTCCTTATCAGTAAGGAGAGCCATCAGAATGTGCCTACACTTCCACCATACATTTTCTGAGAGAGAACCACCTACTCATGTGTTGAGATCAAGCTATTCCATTACTACCATTTGAATCTTGATTTCTAGCCTATCCCAAGTTGCTTTCCACTCAAATCCCTCTTCCACCATAGCCAAATCTGTGAGGAGTTGTTTCAGTGCTGGGAAGACTATAATTTGAAGCACAAGAGCAAGGAGTTCATCAACAACACACCGTCTATTACCTTTTGGAGAGTGGTGTCTCCTAGATTGGTTAGGTGTCACTTGGGAGCCTCCGACATGATGTGGAGTTGAACCAAGCAGTTTGTAAGGGCAAGGAGATCGCCTACTTCGTGAAGATCTACCCCGAGTGAGGCTAGTCCTTCGTGGACGTAAGCCATGGTGGAATAGACAAGGTTGCTTCTTCATGGACCCTTCGTGGGTGGAGCCCTCCGTGGACTCGCGCAGCCGTTTCCCTTCGTGGGTTGAAGTCTCCATCAACGTGGACGTACTATAGCACCACCTATCGGAACCACGCCAAAAACCACCATGTCTTCATTGCGTTTGAAATCTCCAATCCCCTCCTTTACATACATATGCAATTGCTTATTTTCCGCTGCTATACTCTTAGAATTGCATCTGTAGGGTGATGCTTGACATGTACTATTGCTAAAATCTGCCCACAACTAAAATTGGGAAAAGGTTAGGTTTTATTTGGTCAAGTAGTCTAATCACCCCCCTCTAGACATACTTTCAATCCTACAACTGCCATATCAATCGTCACGCCAATACCGTGAAAAGTGTGCAACTCGGTGACGGAGTCGTCCCGCTGATCAAAGATACGAACATCGGCATGGTGCTGCTCCTAGTTGAACTCGTGGAAATCCTCGTAAACCATGTACTCAGGGTACCAGCGGTAGCCCAATCTGGTCAGGAGGGTGATCAGGATAGCTGGAAAACCAGGCGCATCACGAGCCCAAGTCTGAAGTACAAGATGCGTCGCAGGGCGCGGCGGAAACAAGCGATCCATCTGAAACAGAGGAAATTTCAAGATTGTCAGATGACATTGAGTGAATTCTTGCATTGTGCATTCAAGGAAGTAATTTGCAGATAATCAAAGCTCCGGGTGGACGTGATCACGAGAACCTAGAGTCAGAGTTAGTAAAATTTTAACCCGAATAGAAGAGAGAGTAGAATCCCAGAGTAAGGAAGAGGAATAAAAGATCCTAATCCCATCCATTTGTGATGTGGGCCCGTAAGCCACACAACAATGTTAGTAAAATAGTTTTTCCAAAGACTAGACTCAACTTCGACCAAGGAATCGGAAGGGGGCTTCCTACAGTCAGTCGGCTCTGATACCAACTTGTGACGCCCCCGACTTAATCGTGCACTAATCATACATGCAAATGCACACGATCAAGCCTAAGGACTCACTTGAAGATATCACAACACAACTCTAAACAAAAATAAAAGTCATACAAGCTACATATTACAAGCCAGGGGCCTCGAGAGCTCGAATACATATGCCTGTGATCAAGCGTTAGCGGAAGCAAACACAATATCTGAGTACAGACGTAAAGTTAAACAAGTTTGCCTTAAGAAGGCTGAGCAAAACAACGACATGATCGAAAAGGCGCAGGCCTCCTACCTGGGAACCTCCGAATCTACTCCTGGTCATCGGTCTCCACGTAGTAGTAGGCTCCACCGGTAGGGTAGTAGTAGCCGTCGGCGGTAACAGCTGACTCCTGGGCTCCGCCATCTGGTCGCAGCAATCGGGTATGGGGAAAAAGAAGTAGCAATGCAACCGTGAGTACTCATCCAAAGTACTCGCAAGACTTACATCTGAACTATGCTAGTTATGCATTCGTTTCAAAGAAGGGGCTGTATCTGTGGACTAGACTGCAGAAATGCCAGAATAGATGGGAAGGCCTAGCCTAGCGAAGACTAGCATCTTCAGCATCGTGCAGCATTAGAAGAGTGCAGATTAGCATTTTATAAAGTAACAAGCATGTAGAAGCAAAGCCCAGAGATCCTTCCTCGACTCCCTATGAGAAAGCGATCCCGGAGCTTACAGTTAAAGTACCATGTATTCAGTTCAAGTTGTAGTAGATCGGGATACAACACAGAGCGTCCTGTTACCGTGGACACGGCTATTCAAATAGATAACTTCCCTGCAGGGGTGCACTACTGTTACCTAGCACGCTCGATTACATCTGGCCAGACACACTAGCTGGGTAATACCCGGCCTCGGGTAATCGACACGACGCAGTCCTACCTAGGCTCAGCAGAGAGGTCAGCACGCCGGTCTAAATCCTAAGTGCGAAGGGGTCTTGGGCATCGCCCTCTGCACTCCTGCACGTTGCATGGGTGGTCGGGGCCCAGGCGCGACACTGTATACACAAGTGACGTAACCAGCCCACCCCAACAATCAGCCCGCATCTCTGAGCTGTGACATCTAAAGAGCTTTCAGCTGATACATACGACGTAGAGGGTCCCATAACCATTATCCCATGTGGTGGTAGTGTGTATAGGCCAGTGGCCAACTCAGATCAAATACCCAAATCCGTTAGTGCGTTGGGAGCTCGCGGTGGCGATCAGTACTCCTGTCGTCCCGTCTCGAGGAAGTGCAACAAGGGTCAGACCCATCCCTCTCTAGGGCAGTCTCTGCCTGCCCGGCCGCACCTCGTTATTATCTCGCGGGTACCCTCCAGGTCAACCTGACTCCACATTTCCTGCGGGTACCCCTCGGGGTCGACCCGCCTGCAACAAAGGTCTGGGGTAAAAATCATGGTAACCGTGTGTCCAAAACATCAAAGGGAACCCGAGGAATCACCCTCGATGGATTCCTACTCGATGTAATCCGTTAAGGAGAACCAAGAGGAATCACCCTCGATGGTCCCCACTTGAGCGGTTGCACGACAGAGTCATCATCGGGAAGGGGAGAGCGAGGAATCACCCCCTGCAATCACCACTGATGTGCTATACTACAGAGATATCATCAGGAGTGCAGTACGAGGTATCACCCTCGGCACTTGATAGTAGCCCTACAGAGTCGTACAACTAAGGGGGTGTGCGGTGATGTGATGGTCTCTGCACATCAATCACAAAGATCGAGGCACTGGTAACAAGGCGGGGCAACAGGGACAAGGGTGAGGGGTCACTGATGGATCACTAACCAACATATTCTAAGCAGTTTAGGATGACAGATAAAGTAACAACAACAGGTTACAAAAACAGGCTATGCATCAGAATAGGAGCAATCAATTACAGTAGCAAATTCTAATGCAAGCATGGGGGAGAAGGAATAGGCGATATTGGAATGATCAAGGGGGTTTTGCTTGCCTGGAAGCTCTGCTGAAAGGGGCTGGTCGTCAGGGGCGTAGTCGTACTCGGCAGCAGCGTCGGTCTCGGGGTCTACCAGAGAGAAGAGGGGGGAGAAACAATAAATAAAAGCAGACAAATGCAACACAGATGCATGGCATGGTAGCACGTTATTTGAGGGGTGCCCTAATGCAGTACTACGCAAGTTAGACGGAGCGGGAAACATCTGGAGGTGTTTTACCAGCTCCGGTAAATTATCGGACAGATGAATCAGAGGGGAAAGTTCCATGTTCATCATGTTAGAGAGGTGTGGCAGGTATGTGGGTGGCATATTCGGATTCGTCATATTTTTCTGATCATTTTTCATATATAAATTATTTTCATCCGAGTTACGGTTTATTTTATATGATTTTTCAAAGTTTTATTGAATTTCTGGAATTGTTTTAATTATTAAATCCGAATTATCCAAAACAGTGTAATGTGACGTCACCATGATGTCTGGATGACGTCATCGGTCAATTCCAGCTGACCAGGGTCAAACCTGACCAGTGGGTCCCACTGGTCAGTGACTGATTAAATTTAACAGAGGTTAATTTAGTAATTAGGCTAATTAACAGGTGGGACCCAGTTGTCAGTGACTAATTAGTAATTAAATTAATTAATAGATTAATTAACAGATTATTTATTTATAAAAATGTTTTATTTAACATGGGGGCCACATGTCAGTGACTGGGCTGCCCAGTCCGCCGAGTTGACCAAGTCAACTCGGTCAACTAGGCCCGTGGGGCCCAGCGGTCAGTGGCACAGGCGATGCCATGTGGGCGCCACGTCGGACGCCGGCGCCGGAGTTGGCTCCGGCGACCAAAAACGCGGCCGCTGGTCGCGTTCGAATGGGGACGTCGAGCCGCGTTTAATGGCGGTGGTGCCGTGGCCGGAGACGGCGTGCAGTGACGGCGGCGGGCTCGCAAGCGGTGGCCGGAGTTCGGGTGGTGGCGTCATTGGCGATGCGGTGCGCAAGCGAGCGAACGAATCGGCTAGCGGGGCTCTACTCGTTGCGTCGAGGACGACTGGCACGGGTACGTGACCATTTGGTCACCGGAGCCATGCCGGCGACGAGCTCGCGTGGCGATGGACTCGGCCTCGTCGGGTACGGCAGCTAGGGCAAGAACGAGAGGGAGAGAGATGAGGGGAAAAGTAGCGGTGCTCACGGCGAGCCTGTAGGTGTGCATAATGGGCTCGGGGGAGGCTTGCCAACGACGTACGGCGGCGGCGATCCCGGGTGCCCGAGGAAGAAGACGACGGCGTGGACGGCGCTGCGGTGGCTCCCACCTCGAGGTCGTTGGCGTGAACGGAGTAGCGGACGGCGGCGGATCGATTGTGCACGGAGACGCGGCGAGACGGTGGCGGTGGCTACGCGGGCGAGCTGCGGACGGCGATGGCCGCGTCGGCCATGGAGGGGGAGGAAGAAAGCGAGCAAGAGGAGAGGGGGAAAAGATCCTGGCCTCGTCCCCGAGGTCCACGGCAGTGATCTTATCCCCCCAGGGCTCCTGTAGCAACGCGAGGGCGAGCGGGCGTGGCTGGAACGGCGAGTGTGTGCGGGTTGCGCCATGGCCACTGTGGCCGAGCGGGAGGTAAGGGAAAGGTCGGCCAGGCTGGGCTGGGCCGCACTGTGCGCCACTTAGGCCCAGTCCAGCAGTGCACTGGCGCGCTTTTTCTTTTATTTTTCTGTTTCTTTTATTAGCTACTGTTTTCCCTTTTCTTTTCACACCAAATGACTTTTGTAAAATGTGAGACTTGTCCAATTAAATACTAGGCAATATATATCACTGCCAGAAAAAGGTTTGGAGGCAAAATGATTTCATTTGATTTTTAATTAATTGTAAAAGGATTAAATATTGCTGTTTTGGTAATGTTTTGAATTTCCAGGGGCAATTTAAGAATTCAAATAATGTTGGCTTTATTTTTATAATTTCTTTAGGAATATTTGCAATATTATGAACTATTTAGTTCCTGGATTTGAACAACTTTTAAATTCATTTTAAATTTGAATTCAATTTCAAAGTGGAATTTGAAATGAGATATGAGATCAAAGGTGATCAAGCACTGTTAAGCATGATGACTTGGCATTGATCATGGGGGATTACTGTAGCTAATACATGGGGGTGTTACACGAATCGAGCTCACCAGTGCAGCCACACTTGCCTGGATGGGGAGGCCCTAATTCGGTCTATTGTCATGCCTCTCGCCGGTGCCTCCAACTAGGGAAGGTTATGTGTGCGCGCTACCCTGATCAGGTAGGCGGCCATAGCCTTGTGTGCCCGAGTTTTACGGAACCGATGTCCCTGTTTGGGACAATTTTGTTTTGTTTTGGCCACAACGGTGGCAGCCACAAAGGTGGCGGATGTCACAAGTTGACATCGGAGCCACCCATGACATAGCCCAAAGGGGAGTTTGTCGGAGTGGCCGGGAGAGTGTCATGCAATAGATTGGTTTTGTCAGAATGTCGTTGGTCCACTCGAATGGGAGTACGAGGCCATGAGTTCCGTGGTGTGGGTACAGTGTACTAACCTCTGCAGAGTGTATAATCTATCGATAGCCGCGTCCTCGGATATGGACACAGTTCGTAGTACGTCACACTATGGGTCAACAGAAATAATAAACCTGCACACTAAGAACAACAAGATGGCACATGCAGAAGTTGGTGATCGTGTGATGATCACTATGGTTGGTATGGCTATGATCAAGTAAGGATCACGATGGTAAGATGTTGACGGTGGTTACGAGGTAACCCCGAGATGGTAAGTTGGTCCAAGGGACCACGGCAACATTCCCCGTACACATCCTGTATCATAGCATCATGTTCATGTTCATATCATGATTAACATGTACATGCCTTGTTCACTCTCATGTTGTTCTAGTAGTATCATGTCCATCATTGATAATTAACCTGTAAATGCCATGCTGTTGTTTGTCTTGATTGCTTTGGTTGCTGTGAGCTTGCGAGTACATTCAAAGTACTCACCTGGCGTGTCATGCCAGATTGCAGGTCATGCCGTGATTGATTGTTTGTTGGGGATCTCGAGTATGCGAGCTAGGATGTGTCCCAGCCAGAATCCCTACGGAGTGGAGTCCATCACCGGTGTCGATGTTCCGCTGCTAGAAGTTATTCCACTGTTACGAGTT